>VXBT01009030.1:516502-611199 GCA_013400235.1 Oriolus oriolus
TGCCGGCCCGGGGGACGCGCTGTCTTCCGGCCTCCCTCCTCCCTGCCGGCCGTGGGGGTGCGGGGCGCGGCCCGTCTCGGCCGGGGCTGGGGGCAGGCGGCCCCTCCGCCTTGCCCGCTGGCGTGTGGGGGCGGGCGCGGAACCGGCACGGAAGCTGCGGGGCAGGGGGCCGCCCGAGCCGCCGCGGCTGCAGCAGCGGATGCTCGGAGGGTCGCGCCTGGCTCCTGTCGCACGCGGCCGCCCCGAGCTGTGCTGGCCCGTCCGCCCCGCGTGGGGAGCGGGTGGGACGGCGGGACGGCGGTGGAAAGAGCCGAGTGCCGCAGCTGTGAAAGGGGACACGTACAGCCCGTGACGGGCTGTAATCCTCCGAGAGCCGGGGCCTGGAATTGTCCGTCCTAGAGCCGTCGTCGCACGGTGCCTCATTGTATGGGCATCGAGCGCTGCTGCGGGCAGCGCTTCAAGCTGCCAGGGTGGGCCGCCGCGTTTGCGAGGCCGATTTCTGTGCCACCTTTTTTTCTTGGTAAACTTTCGTCTTCTCCAAAGCTGTTATTCGTGGATTATTATTATGGATTGTACCCTGTGTGTACAACATCTCATGGCGTTTGGCTGTAGATGCTGGTGTTTCGGTTTAGTGGGATTTTAATGCAAGTGTAGTCGAAAAACAAAAGACTCAGAAGTTTAAAAGGTCTTATAAAGTGGTTCCTCACCCACATTTAACCATCCGTGGGCTGCTCTGGTGCCCTGTTCCTAGGAATAGTCCACGGGTCATTTGTCATTTGTAATAAAAAAGGCATAAACATGCAGAAATGCTTGCATGAGCCCACTGTGGCTCTTGGAAAATACCTAAAATATTTTTAGATGTTAACTGGATTACATGCATAATGTAAAACAATGGTAGGAATTATTCAGTGCTGCACTATAAAGTCAAGATCATACAGAGCTGCATAAGGTCAGAGCCATTTGAGACAGCATTACGCTGTTGTGTTGCATCTTGGTGTCAGTTGCAATCTTTGGAGACAGTGACAGATGCCAGTTCAGAAGATGTCTGATATCAAAGTACGGTTTGAACATAAATTCTAGTATTATGTGGGAATATGAAATTCAGAGCAAAACCTAGTATCTTGTGCACCCAGTTTTTATGTTCTCTTATGTGGTGTGAAGGCGGCTCTATGACAAATACATCCTTTTTCTGGCAATTCTTGTGTTTGTCAAAATATTTTTATAGACAATCAGAAAGCATGCTGATTGTCTGTTGACCATTAAATGGGAATAAATAGGATGCAGGATCTAAATTTCATTCAGGTTGCAGCAAGCTTTGCTTCATTGACTTCTGTTTAACAAAAAAAAGAAAGTTCAGAAGTAGGGAAAAATTACTGTGTGTCTGTTAAATTGGGGAGCCATTGCTTGTCTGCATAGGGGGTTACAATGGAGGCAGAAGTGTGTGACTGAACAGCCCAGTGTGTGAGTTCTCAGGCACGCAGGAAGGATCCTGCAGAGAGCAAGGATTAGCACAGGCAGAGAGACTAATACACTGAGCTGAGCTGGAAATCTGTGCGCCTGAGCAAACTTGGCAGAACAGCCATTGTGTTGCTTGCAGTTCATGAAAGGGGGAGAGCACATCATATTTATGGTTTCTCAAAAGACTTTTATGTGAACCATTAATACAGGGGAGGTGGATACCCTATTCCGTTCCTGATTATGTGCCATGCAAAGTTTCTTGTTCAGACTTAGCCTCATCATTGTAGAGAAAGAACCAAAATTTTACACTTGTTTCGTATCAGGGCTTGTTTTTTCTCGTGAGAGTAGTGAGCAAATATAATTTTTTTAAATATATTGGAGTATATAGGATTTGCTTGTAGGTCTTGTCAAAGTTCAAATAAGGCTGAGATTTTTTTACCCCCCTAGAAATATTGAAGAATTAATCCGTTATGTTTTTCCCTAATTCCAGGTAAATCTCAAAGTTATTTACTGCAGTAATTTCAGGAGTCAGTTAATATACTCACAGATTTATAGTATGACCTCAAATAATCTGAATACTGTGATTTTAAACCAGCTTTGTTGTTTAAATCCAGGCTTCTGCATTGGGCTGTTTAATTCCCACAACCAGTGGGAACACATACCTGAACAGCAATACCTAACAGCATCCTGCACTTACTGTTAATCAGTGACACACATTTGTGCCACTTTTATCTTGCAGCGATGGGGAACTCATCATTACTGCTGCATGAAGGCTGCTGTTAGGTTTAGGCAGTTTACGCAGGCTTCCAAGATTTTAAAACAAAATTAAAATGCTTCATGTGTTTACAGACAACACCATCTTATTTAGATTTTTACTGCATTGTAGGAAGTCTTTGCATTAATCTGACTAGAGCTGAATGGGTCTTAACACAGAGACTTGTGAACTATTTTTTTTGTATTCGTTCTTTTGCCACTTGAACAAACAGCTTATTAAACTTACTAAATTATTAGTTTAGTAGCACCAGTTTGGTTTTCAGAAGCTGAAGTTTTCTTTGACCAACAAGAAAGATGAAAAATAATCTAGTTACATCTTCAAAGAAGGAAGGGCATTTAGAAGTTTTTTTTGAAACATAATAATTTTGACTGCAATTGGGAAATGTTAATTACTGTTCTTAACTTTTTACCAAATTAAAACCTTCACTCATTAATTCTCTTAAAACCTATCCTTAATTTAACCATTAGTCAGGTAGTCTATTAAGTGAGTTTTAGTCACTTAATGCGCTTAAAATCCTGTCTCCATTCAGAAAATAACTTCAATTTGTATAATGACTTAAATGCCTAATTGGTCCCATTTTATCGAAGATTTCTTGCATGCTTCAAGTGAAATACCTGTTAAAGTAAACAGCATTCAAACCATTAACCCTAGTAGCTTCTTTGCTCCAGATTCTATCCTGCAGCTTTCTGTGAAGCACAGTGGATCAAGGTTTCTCTGCTCTCCATTCTGGGTGAGGCTGGCTGTGCATTAGAGTTTTGATAGTGTATTTCCAAGTAGAAATAGGAGCGGGTGGATGAGGGAGGGGGCATCCGCATAGGTGCAGATTATACTAGCAAAAGAAGTTTTTTTCCATAGATGTAGAACAATCTACATGTAGTGTGTCTATGCATTTAGGTATCAATATATGTTTTATCTCTTGTCTAGATTGACAGTAGATACTGAAACACTTTCAAACTTCATGTTCAAGGGATAACATAATGTAGAGTTTCATGTAGCAGTAGAAGCCAGCACATGCATTTGCTGTGTAGGGTGTGCTCGTGGGCCGGTGTTCTACCACCCTTGAATAATAGCACCATTCCCATAGGGGAGCTGTTACAGTACATGGCACCTTTTAAGACAGAAGTTTCTAAACTGTGCAATGAAAATTGATTGTTGTCCACATATCACTGAGTAGCAGCATACAGTCACTTCTAGAACACCATCCCTCACACACCCTTCTAGAAAATCAGAAACTGCTGGTGCCGCTGCTAATTCTAGAGGCACTGCCCAAGCCAGTGATCATAGAATTGTTAAGGTTGGAAAATACCTTTAAGTTCATCAAGTCCAACCATCAACCTAGCACCACCATGTTTGCCATTAAAGCGTCTCCTCTCATGCCATATCCACACATTATTTGGATACTGCCAAGGATGGTGACTCCGCAGCTTCTTCAGACAATCAGTTCCAATTCTTTGCTATCTTTTCCATGAAAAATTTCCAAATATGGCAAAATTTGAATCTATTTCCTCTGATGCTGTCACTTGTTACCTGAGAGAAGAGTCTGACACCCACCTAGTTAGAGCCTCCTTTCAGGTAGTTTCAGTAGCAAACTGACATAAACTCATGTGCTTCTGCCTGCAGTTCATATCACAAAATGGGCGACTGGCACACACAGCTGCTTGTTTCTGCTTTTGGAGTATGAACAGAGCAATAGCTTGCATCCAAAACTTCCCTTGCTGAAGCCTGTAGCTAGAAAAAATTTAATAAATATTTTTCAATAATTATTTCATCAAATATGACTCAAGGCAACTGTACTATTTCATTAGATTTCTTAAATTTTTCAGAGAAAGGTTTGACTCTTGAAACTGAAATACAATTTTGGTTGCGTGATTTTAATTTATACAGAATACTGTAAGATTATTAATTTAAAGGTCTGAGAGACCTAACTCTTAGGCATTGAGAGTATGTGTAGAGAAGAGCTTTTGTATAATCCAGCATAGTAAGTGCATAAATAGCACCCATCTAATTAATGGCTTAGGAGGTTACATATAGTGCATGTCAGGTGTATCATTTTAATCATATTTTGCCTCCAACACAAATGATCCCATGCAAAATTCAGATGGCACATTTGGGACTTTATTTCAAGATTAGGATAGTGTGATGTCTTGGGGCTCTATTCATTGAGTTTTGCTTCAGAAAATTTAGATGATAATGACTATTCTTTCTGCTGGTGGATTCTGCTGTTTATTAACAAATCTTAAATGTGATTCTTTTAAAGCTGGCTTCACATGTAAGGCTTTATACTCGCACAGTTGATAGGAGTTTTGTTATCCGTGAAACCAGAAAGGGGCCCAAGAGGCTTCTGTTTCACTTGTATGAACAGGAAAGAAAATACAGGTGTGATTATGACGTGCTCATTTTGCCTCACTGTAACTTTCAAATAAAATGGAGTACTATCTGCACTCAGTAAGTGGCTAAATCTAAAGTCATGTTTGAAGGTCTCTCATGATTGCATAGATGCTGGAGAAAAGTAGTGGACCCTTGCTGTGTTTTAACCTGTTCTCAAGAAGGAATCTGCTCTCTGCTCTCTTTTCTTCTGTCCAGTTCTGCATCTATTTGCCAACTTCACCCATCTGTGAGTAAGAGCTAGGAGCATCAGTATTACCCAGTGGCTGGGTAGGAGAAAACCCAACAAATTAGTACACATTTTTTAGAGAAATTCATTCTGTTCTGTGTTCATTCCCAGATACTTAAGTAGAGGCTAAGAACTAGGCAGCCAAGGATAAGCAGCTAGAGAAGCTTAAAGTAGATGACTAATTGCAGTTCTATAGCACCTTGTCAGCCACAGCTGAGCACGTAGAGGGTGTTTGAGGGGAAGAATGACCACAGGTAAGGAAAAGGCAGCAAACTGGGGGCATTGAAAGGAGTTTAGAGGGGGTGGTACAAGGATGTAAGCTACATGAATAGGAAAGCAGGCCTCATTAGTAGTACTACTAATAGAATATGCTTTTTTAAAAAGCATGTAATGCTGATAGGGAGGGAAAATAGTTAAAAATAGAAAAATTAGTTTCTTATTTAAATCAATTAAGTTTAAATCCTATATGGGTTTTTCTTAACCAGGTTAATCTTTTATTGTACTCTGAGATATCAGTTTTTGCTCTGTGTATTTCTGTTTTGTATTCATATATACAACAATTTCTGTAGCATAAAAAATTATTGGATGGTCTGGTTTAAAAATTCTCATAGTAGCAAAAGGAGAGGAACATGTTTTTCGGGTCATAATTTAATTCCTTTAAGTATGACCTTGTCAGACATATTAGATTAGATGCTTAAAGGAGTTTTCATCACTGCTTGAAGTCATTTGGGATTTCACAGAGATTATTTAAACCACTTTTGTTCTTTCCTCAGCATGTGTACAGCATTAGTGCTGTAGTGTACTGTTAGTTGTGTAGACTTAGAAGAGTGAATTCATAGCAGGAAGCCCACTGAAAAGATCATAAAACTGGTTGGTAGAATAAGGGTGGTAGTGATAGACATCCTTGACTTGTATGAAATTCACAGCACAAACCTTCTGCATGTTATTGCCTGAATTATCCACTTGGACAAAGATGTCCCTTTAACTATTTCTGGTTTAGAGCATTGAGACATTAGGAAGGAAAAAAGGAAGAAGAAGAGGTGGCAGTGAAAGAAGCAAGAATACCAAACCTTTATAGATCACTGTAGTGGCTAGAGTGTTTGCAGAGCATTTGTCAGCTTGGGTCCTTACCAGGCTCAGAGGGATCAAATCCCCAAATCCCTTGCAAATGATGTAATTCTAGTCTATTAGAGGCAGAGGTGCTTTCTGCATTGCCAGCTGAGAGGAGGCCACTGTAGAGCTCAGAATGCGAGAGTCCTGGAGCTACAAAAAAACCAAGCCACTGCACAAAAGGGTCAATATCATGACAGAGTGATAAGCATATTCCTCTGGAACAGCTGGGGAGACCTGAGGTCTAAATCCACCTGGGGCTGAGGGTTGCTTGAGCCCAGGCTAAGGTCTAGGGGCTGCCCTTGGGAAATTACAGTGTTCACAGGTCTCTACACAGTTAAGTGAAGATTTTTATGTCTTGTAGTGCTAGATTTAGATGCCTAGATCCAATATCCCACCTAATGTGTCTGTATTTTTGATGGATTAACTTTTAAGTAGCAAGTCTTGGTGGGTAAGGGTAGCATGATATATTTATTTATTTATTTAATTTTTATTTGCTATGACTGAAGTACATGCTTGTTATAAAAACAGTAAGTCTAATGGTTGTGTTTAAAATCTTTTCTGGGAGAACATGGTAATGAAAGGCTGGGCTTCTTTCCAGTACATATTCACATTCCAAATCTGAAATGGCTTTGTAGAAAAATCATTTCCATAAATTCTGCATATCTACTAACAACCAGGAAACAAAGTAAGCCACCAATTTCTACTATTTTTAATACTGTAAAACCAGAAATTAAGATAGGATGTGTTTTAAATGAAAAATAAAATTTATACAAAATATCTTTAAATTCTCTTTGGAATAATGTAGTTATTACTTACGTTAGATACCAGCTGGAAAAAAATTTAGACAAAGCTTTTTTATTTTTTGTCTTCATTGCTGCTTAATGTCACAGAAGGAACTAAAAGATCAAATAAATTTTTAGAAGTATTTAATTTTTTTGCTCTCTGTACTTTAGGAGAACACTCAGTGTGAGAGTCTTGATTTTGTGTTCAGTGTGGACAGTCCACTTACATCTATAAGGAAATTTATGTTTAGATCACATAGTTACATGTGTCATAAATCAAACTTATTTTCGTAGTTATCCTCTCATTGTTTGGTTTATATTTAGTTAGCTGTAAAATACTGTTTCTCCTTTAACATTCTCTTCACATATCTAAGCCTTAAGTTGTTTGTGCTGTTGTGCAAATAACTTTGAAAACACAGCGAATCCAAATAAATACCTGTTCAAGTCAAAAGACAACCTGAAATTATAGTTGTGAAACATTTGACCATTAACACTTTCTACCTTACTTCAGTAAATCCTCCCACTTTCTTCTCTGACTTTAGCAATGTGCTTCTTCATTATAAATATTTGGCATTTTATAAAGCAGTTTGAGACTGGAGATACGGGGAGGGTGTTGTAAGTTGACCTCAGTGTAGAAGAGGTACATTTGAAGGAACATGTGTGTGAAACAACCTGTAATTGCTTATTATTTGTTGCCTCCTCTGTTTCAATAGTGCTAAGCATTATTTTAGCCAAATCAGTTTCTTTGACAAATTTTCTCCATGTTTTGTCGAAGCAGCTGGTTCACAGAGAGTGCCTCAAATACGCTCAGTGATGGACAGGTTACAGAAACATTTGAGTCACATTTTTTAGCCTGAGATTGAGAGTGCAGGAGCAAGCACCACAGGGTACCACGGAAGGACCATGGGAAAAGCCTTCATCACAAATTCTGCATTTATCTCTTAATCACAAGACTTGTGTTTAATTGAGGCTGTAAGAAAATGCAGTTTGCCAGGATAGAGTACACTTAGAATCCAGCCAGGTACTTAAAAAAAAAAAAAAAAGTGTTCAGCATAAATTTTACCCAGCAAGGAAATACTCTGAACAGCAAGAAGAAGTTACTTGTTAATGGCATGAAAGTTTTCAATGAGCCCAGGTGCTAGTGGGGCTGTAACCCTGGCATTTCAAGGGTATCCTAAAACCTGAGCACTCTGTTCTGTTACAACACGTTTGTATGTGTTATCCTGCATTTCGCAGGGGCAGGATTGCAAATCCCTCTGGATTGGGGACTTGAAAATTTTCCTTGGTGGCACAGAAGTTAGAACATGCAGGAGAAACTGGGATTTGGGAACGTAGTGCAGGGAACATAAGTATGTGAACAAAGGCCATGGCATCTTGACAAATGGTGTTGTGTTTGCAGTGCCTATGGAACTTTTGTAAACGGGGATTTCTATGTGGATTGGGAGCGATTTCTGTGCTGTCTACATGTCCATAGTCAAAATAGAGGGCAAAGAAATATTTTTAAGTTGTCCCTCCTGGTGCTTTCTGACAGCTTTTCTTGCCTATGACATATTTATTTTTTTCTCCCTTCTCCTTTCCCCCAAGCCGGATACAAATTAATTGTAAGGGGCAAAACCAGCAGACAGTAGTTTTTCCGGTAGAATTTCCACTGTGCCATCTGCTGGTGATGCAAAGCAAGCGAACATTTCAAAGTCTGGTCTTCCTGCAGCGCTGAACAGTTGAGTCTCCAACTGAAGACAGTAAAAGCAACAGTTTTCTGAGTGTCCCTGATGGTGTTTAACTCGGGAAAAAGTAATTTAGCTTGCTTGAAGAGAATCAGTTGTATTTATAACAATGTCTCTGGTTTTTTTTAAGGTGATCATGGTTACCTTTCTAGGATTCTGTCACATAAGAGTGAGTTAGAGGTGCTATTGTAAGCATTTACCTAACAATACCGCAGGTGCTTCCCTCTGGAATTGTGGCCTAGCTCTGAAGCACAGAAAACAGCGGAATATTTAGGTTATTAGAGCAACTATGTGTTAAACACTTCTGATTCTCAGATGTCTGCTGTAATCTAGATTGCAGGTATATGCATAGTTGTTTTATCATTAGGAGAAAATTCTATCAACTGAAATTTATAACTAACATTCAAGTCCTCCCAAAGACTTGCATTCTTCCAACACATGAATACTGTAAGTTCAGGAAGTCATGGGTTTCCAGGTGGATCGAGCTAGTCTGTGAATACCACTTATATGTAATAGTGTATGGTAGAGAAATATAATACTTTAACAGGAAAGAAAGCTTTTATTGGCAAAGGTTTGCAGTCATTGTGGAAATATTCTTTATCTAATAAATCTATTAAATTCTTGCTGTATGTTTGGAGTTTTAGTATTTTGAAAATAATTTGTCGTTGTATGTTTAAATCACAAGAAGAGATAAGGAAGGATTGTACCGTGAGGGGAATGAGCCATTTGAAATTGATACAGATGAGCAGGAATGTTGTCCTTTGGCTTTAAAGCTAACAGTATAAAGTTAAAACAGTTGCAGGATAGTGCTGAAAAAATATGTAGCATTTTCTTCTTTTTTTTTCCTTGTCCCTTTTCAACTGCTTGTCTGGGAACTTCACAGCAAAAGGAGTGGGAGCACTGTTATTGCAAGCACTGCCTCTAATACTGTAAATCCACAGAAGCCTGTACTGTATAAAGGCTGGCTTTCCAAAGTATGAAAGTAATTCAAGATTGCCCTGGTATTTTTTGTGTTTTGTAAGAAAAAATATTGAATCTATTGATCCAGACTTACTGTCATTTCACAATAGGATAATGATTTTAATTATCTTTTTTTTTGTTAAGATACTTTTTATGGCTTCCTATACTAGTCCTAGTCATTCAAAATTTAGTACAGTATGGCTTTTTTATAAGGTCTTTGGAGAAATAATGTCAAAATGTTGTTAAATGAATGATTTGTTTTGCTGCAATCTCTACTAATTAATATTTAAGACACCATATTTACCATCTTTTGCAGCATGCAGTGCATGTTCTGATGGTCTTTTCTGCTGTTTAACTCCCTGAACCACTGAGAGCAGTCTCATTGTATCTTGGTGTTTAGATTGTTATTTAACTACACATGTAGTTCACTGATAATAAAATGATTGAATAAGATTTTGAAAAAGATCCACTAGAACCATTCATGAATTCTTTGGAGAAAGACTTTATCTTGTCTGTAAAAATATGTGTGAGGATTTTTTTACAACTTTTGTTTTTTGTTTGATGTTTTGTTAAAGCAAGAGGATACTCAGCTGTTGTCCTTCCCAGATGTGGTCCAGGAAGTCCATTTAAAGGACACTTAAGTACTAAGAGTAATGGTAAGTAGTGTGTACTTTAATCAGAAGGTTGACCTGGTTCCTTTTATGTGAATTCATTGATTTTATGATTAAAATGTTTTTATTCAAACTTTTGCGTCGATCTTATTTGGAGAAGTTTAATAGTACCTACATTTAGTATGCATTACTGAAAATACTTTCAAGGAGTAAGTTTTGCCTTGACTGTACCGCTGGCTACAAGTTGGTAGCAAGATAAACAAATATATAAAGGTGTCCCATCTGTATTAGCTAATATACATATATATGTCTACCAAATTAAAGAACCCCTGAGGTTAAACATATTCCTGTATAGTCAGTAGTATACATGGGCTAGTGTATGTTTCTGTGCCGTACTGACACCTCAGATGCCTTTTTTTCTTTTCAAAAGAACACAAGAGTGAAGAAACAGGAAGTTTCCATGTTAACATTTTCACAGTCCAATTTCAGCCACTTTTGTAGCTATTTATTGAGTTAATGGCTCATTGGGGAAAGAAAAAGGAGACAGGATGATTTAATGTAATAGTAACTGGTAAAAAAACTGTCTGTGAGCAAAGAAGTTAAGCAAACACTGTTTCAAAGTTTGTGACTTTGAATTGCAGTTAATAACGGTTTAAAATCTTAGTATTCTTTTGTTTGCCTTTCTAATGTTCAGATGTATTTTAATCTTACAGCTTTCTGCATTGACTCCTCTCGAAATCTAACTGGCCAATACCTGATCAGAGATCACATGGTGTTTCATTATAACAGAGTCCTTTCAGCCAAAGGTAAAAATGTGCATGTATGAATGAACTGTGTCCCCCTAGATTTAACTCAGTCTCTCAGAATAGGCTCATACCAAGAAGGAATGAATTGTAGGAATTGTAGGAAGTTTACTATTCTTCCTTTTTCTTACCCAAACTGGTGTCAACAAGGAGATGTGGCTGCTACTTAGTAATACTTTTGTGTTACTGAGATGGGAAGTTTTGTATGAAGATATTTTCCTTAAGTGTTACCAAAGATCCTACCTTAATTTTGGAGCATTTTGTGCTGTATTGGCTTCATTCTGCTTTTGATGACATAATGAGTAACGAAATAATATGCTGAACTGAAAGTCATAGTGATAGTCATAACAGCAAACACAAAAATTATTTTAGGAGTGCGGGCAGAACATTTCTAGTTAAGCTGAGACCATTTTTATTTCAAAAATTTCATAATTTTTTTTTCATCCTGCAATGAATAGTAGTAGTGAGTTCTAAGGACTTTGAAAATTGCCCTGTGTGTTTGCAAATGGGAAAATCATGTTACTGCCAGAGTCCATACTCACAAAAATAATACTCACAGTGTTATCTCTCATATAACATACTCGGTATCCTCAGGTATGCTGGTAAACCTTTTGAAAGGAATTTTCATGTAAGTGATGATTCTTCCTTAAGTATGTATTTTATCCAAACAGCTTTATCTTGCAAATCCTGTGACTGTATTAATATCAACCTAACACATTAAATATACAGTAACTAGCATGTTTTAAAATGGAGAAGAGTTAAATTAGTCTTTGTTCTGTGTTGGTTTATTACTACATTTTTCTAGATATCACATACACTAAGTAAATACTGAATCACTGACATTTGGTGCTTTTCTTATTTTCAGCAGCTGTAGACTGTTCAGTGCCCAAAAGTAGGTTGACCAGCATCAAATGTAAGTATTTGTTATATGTTGATTGTGCAACTGCTTCTGTAGAACTAACTTAGCAAAACGAAAGAGCCAGAGTAGAAGAGTGACAATAGCATATAACCCTTAATTGAGCATTCATGTGTCTGCTTGTTTATTCAGCTTTCATATCCTTCTTCAGCTACTTGTAGGAATCTGCAGCAAATGGAATGCTGGAGAGGTGGATCTGGGCTGTCAGTGATTAGCTGTGCTTAGCATGACAATTCATTTCCTTAGGATCCTTTTCACCCATGCATCAGGGTGCATTTTCTCCTATTTTATGATAGGATGCAAGCTTGAACTCACAAGAAGAGAGCAAGTAGTGCCAGTAAAGAGGAATTTTAGGAGTGTGGGCACCTGGGGACCAGGGCTGAAGCTTCTTGTTCCATTTTGCAGAAAACAGAGCCAGACACAAGCACAGAGCCTGGATTAAACTGCAGTTACTTTTTCTGCGAGTTGTCTCATTTCTTAACACTGCTAAAAGATACAAGCACTGTAGCCCCACTTCATAGTGTTAAAGTGCAGTACTTCCAAATAATTGATTTATGAAATACTAAATAAATTTATAATTATATAAGTCGAAGGGGATAAACAGCAGCAGTTTGTTAAAATAACAAAGGTGTATTTCTGTTATCTGTCTTCAGTGCAGTTTGAAAAAGTTCTTTGTTTTCCAATTCTGTATTCAGTTACAACTACTGAGGTAGTAGAGAAAACTGAATTCTTCTTTTAGGATGGAAAGTTAAATCTTTTAAGGACAGTATACTTTGAGGTTAGTATCGAATTCAGTCAAAACAAAGTTGTACTACCTTGTAAAATTACCAGAATAACTAGGAAGTCAGTCATCCTTTTGACAGAAAGATTTCATTTCATTAGCACTTTTTTCGGTACTTCAGCATAAAAACTTGAGACTGAATTAAGCTGCCTCAGGATTTCCTTTGTATGCTGTTCCATCTGACTGAGATTCCTTTACAAACAGATAAGAAATTCTGCCGTGCAGGCTGAAATTTTTGCAATTATCAAAGAGGTAATTCCATGGGAAACACCTACTTTCAAAATCATCATTATTGGTCTCACTGACTTCAGTGTATTCAAAGTTAAGACTATCCAGGCATACTTTGTTCAGTTTCTGCACTATCCTTATAAATTCTAGATTTTTAGAATGAAATTAAAAACTATTTCAATTTTATTTCATGCCTCAAATTACAGTGGTTGCATTTTTTTCGTGCAGTTCTATGCATTGTTGATCAAGAAATACAGATTTCTGTTCTGTAATAATCATGCAGCCAAGTGTTACATGTGGAGGTGTTAAGCTCAGTGCAAGGTACCATTTGTAGAGTCTCTGGTAATCCACTGGAGAATCATTTTTCTTCCTCTGTCTTTTGTGAAACAGATTATGTGGAGATGACAGCCAATAGCTCAGACAGTAAGAATGTTGAAAATGTGCTGAGGAAGAAAAGTAATGGAAAAGGGGTTTTAGAATATTTTCAAAACAATTTCTTCTTTCTTGCTGAAGATGAGACACATGATTTATCCAGGCACAATTTGAACTTCAATATAGTTGAATATCAGCAGTATCTCTATAGTGTCACTGAGGATGAGGGGTTTGCACCTTTATTCTCACAGTAGTTCTTTGTCTGTCATTGCTTCAACTGAAGCATATTATTACCTTTTTCTTTTTGTGTTCTTAATCTTTATTGCATTCCAAATAAGGTTTCTGTTCCCCCTCTATTTCAAGATTTGGGCAGGGGGGTAAATTTAGTTTAAAATTATAAGATTTATTAATAGCATAGAGTTACAAAACAGAATTCCTGCAGATAGTGTTAAAAAACATCCCCTGAAAATGTGCTTCATGTACTGCTAGAACAGCAGGTGAGTATTTCCCTTTGGGGTTGTTGCCATGAATCAGTCATAAGTGTTTAACAATCAAACATGATACTGTAGTTGGCATTCTCCCTGGCCAACTGAATGTGTTCTGTCCTTAAAGTGGATTTAGTTTCCACTGTTCCTTTCCTGGTATCTTAGCTGGCAGCAAAGCAGGCAAGGTGCCATGTCCCTGGGCTAGCAGTGAGCATGTTCCTGTGTATTAGATCAGACTTACTGACTTAAAATAGTTGTTAAAATGTGAAACTTCTTGAAATGTGAAACTTCTATGTTCAGAATTAGTCCAAGCATGCTGATTGATACCAGTGGCCATTAGAAGTCTGTGATTGTGAAACTTGTGCCAGAAAACTTCACAAGGGCTATGCCAAGTAAGACAGCTGCTGCTACACATGCCTGGTTTCTAACAGTACTAACTTTTCAACCCATATGTTTAGAGGTTTTTCCACAAGGTATATTGATAGTACAGCTTGAACCCAGTGATTAGTGTGCTTGGGAATGCAGGTCTCTTTGATACTGGGGCAGGGGGAGAAGAAGAAGGAAAACAAATACTCTGAGAAGTTACCCACCACAGATCTGTTTTAGCCTGATGGAACTTGAATTCTTGGAGGGAGGGCAGTGAGAGATAGGGAGAGGCAACAATTCAGAGTGATAGTAATGTTGGTTTTCTACTCTTTAAAGGGGTTAAGTTCAAGCAAAAATACCAAGAAATACATATTATTATGTAATTCTGTATTTAAGTCTTAATTTTTCCTGTGACCACATATGTCTACGCTTCACACTATGAAAAAGCAGAGATCTATGAAAAGCTGCCACAAAATCTTCCTATTTTTTTCTGTTAAATCTTGTCCTTAAGTATATATTTGTGAAAATGAAAGTTATAAGCAACTAATATAAGCTCTTTAAATTCAAACACTCAGGTAATTTTAATGCCTAAGTTTTCAGAGTTCAGATATGTCTTTGAAAAGGTGCTGGGATTTTTTATGAAAGGTAATTAATTTTAGATATGCACATCAAAAACACATTTTTCACAGCTTGTAGTTGTGAAAAGACTTTAGGTCATATAGTCTGACATAATCAGTTGAGCCGACCAAAAGTTCCATCTGGTTGTGCTAATGTGGAAGTTAACATCTGTATTGAGTGTGGTAAATAAAGGACATAAACAAGAAAAGCCTGCAGTCTTGACTTGTAAAGATCAAGAAATAGAGCAAACATAATTTCCTTTTGTAGATGTTTCAGTAGTTATTCATCATTATTACTGAAAATGTGTTCCTGATTTTTAATCTAATTTACCCAGCTTTACCATCTGTCTGCTGGTGGGGAGGACTGTTGTTTTTATACAATTGTCCACCATCACTCAGGATTACAAAACAGCCATAGCATACCAGAGAACAAGAATAAAATTATGCATTCCACTTATTTTCAGCATTGTCTCAGTACAGTATCTCTAAATTGTCCTTGGGGTCTGCCCCAGTGGTACCTTGAAACAAAAATCACTGTCCAAGGCCACCTAGAAGCCCGATGGACCTCTGTATAGAGTACACAAATGGAGGTTTACCTGGGCAGGCTTAGGCATTTCCTTCAGGGTTGGTGCAGCGTTGCACAGGTTCTGTGCAGGAACTGCTGGCAGGCTGCTGTGTTCTTCGTATGGCTGACAGAAGTATACAGGAGGTGTCTGCTGGATGAGGACCCCATACGAGCATCAGAGGTGGATGGATTTGGGATATCCAGTGCTTCTAGCCTCTTCTGAAATGCTTTTGAGGGATTCTTGTCTCACTGTTAGGCTTTATTTCCAAGCCTTAGCAATGACCAAATTTTGCCATTAGTAGCTTTGCCAAGTAGTATCACGTTTCTGAAGTACATACCCTCATACACACATTACTTTCTGTTTGAGACAAGAAAGGCTTTAGTATCAAGCCCTTAACAGATACTTTGTCACCCTTTTTTTGTGGTGATTCCTCCCTATTTGATGAAACCGTGCTACTGATGCCGGATGTGAAGAAGGACTGCAGGATCATCTCTTAGAGTTATGAAAATAAAAGGTTTTGTGTTAAGGAATTTAGATTTAGACTTAGAGCCGATGGCAAAATTCAGTTTGCATTTGATGAAATGTCACCCCAGGTGCTTAAACATGGTGTACTGGGAATTTGTGTAGAGCTAGGAATTTGATAGTAAAAATACTTAGAGAAGGAAGAGCTTGCTTGCAGAAGTAATATCACTGACTGATGTGCTGGACACTTTAGTTATGGTCACTGCAGGCACTTCAAGCTCAGCCAAGATGATGTTTTTATGATTTATCTAAAAAGAATTCAAAAGGGAATTAATAACTGGAAGTGTATTTGCAAAAATAGCTTAAATAAAAACACAGTAGAGAAATGCTGAGTGTTAGATAATTCCTTTGAGACACTGTTCTGCAAGCTGAACTCAGTTTAAATCTAACGTTGTATTTCATTGTCTGCCATTGATTATTTACATCAATAATTAAATAACTTGAAGGTTAACTGCCAATTGTTCTGTGATGTGACGTATGATAAATTTAGCAATCAGAAATTCAGAGCGAAGGAGAAACATTGGCATTCCAGATCATGCTGTCCTTCTAAGTGCAGAGCTTTCAAGCTGACTAGGACTGTGATATGTATGATTAGTTTGTTTCTTCCAGATTTATGACATGTTTTATAACTTTAAGCATGTCTTGAAATGCTGCTGCAGTCTAGGCTTCAGGAAAAAAGAATTATGCCTATAGAGGGAGTGTTCTAAAATGGAAATAAAGCGATGTGATCACTGCTTTGAAGTGTGGTGTACTCAGCAAAGAGTATTTGCTTAGGCAGAAGTGTTCCTTCTGTGACAGATTGATCAGTGTTTTATAGGTATCTCTTTATGAGGAGTGCTACAGTTTAACATCTGAAATTCATGGTCTTCCTTGTGTTTCCTTTTACTGACAACAAAATTAAGAGGATGGATTCATGGGCTGGATGCAGTAAGTTACGGAATCTAGGTTCATAGACTGAATTTATCTTATCTACAGAATCAATAATTTGCTTATGTTCTAGTACATTTTCTCTTACTATACTATAAATCTGTGTGGTTTTGAGCACAGTAGTTAATAAGATACAATTAATCTCAAAGTCTCTAATAAGGCTTTTAAAGGGACTCATTATTTGGATCTGCAGACTGTATTATTTTATTCCTAAACGTTTCGTTTTCCCCTTTTAAGGAGATGAAAGGTAACCCAGTGGTTTTCTTCTTTTTTCACTTATTTGTCACAAGATACTTACTATGATGTACTTATCCCATATTTAACTGTACATATGTGACATGTTCCTGGAGCCAGTGTTCAAATAAAAGCTACTTGCAGTGAAACTGTTATAAGTATCTGTTAACAAATGCAGTTTATGTTTACTTCCCCCTACCCTATGACAGTATGCCAAGGGCACTTTTTTCAAATTTAGTTTATGGACCTCTCTGAAAGCTAAGGAAGCTGTATCTGTAATGGATTTGAAGCAGAAGATACCTTAAACAGTGAGAAATGTTTTCAGTTAAAAGGTAAATCTCCCTTCTAAAATTGCATGACTCTTGAATGCTGGTCTCATCCTTTCATATATTCACACTGCAACAGAAGTGGTTATGTATGACAGCCTTAAGTATCTTCAGCTCCTCTCAGTTGTAATGTTGTAATTAGTGCCTCAAAGTTCCTGGCAAATTTTCTGTCTGGCAGAAGTCAAAGAGGAAGACTGGATTCTCCAGTCCTTGCTTGGGTAAAGGACGTGTGAAGTAAGGAGAGGTAGGTCAGCGTGCCTGCTTCTGCATTTGTCTGTGTTACTTGCTGACTGCCTCAAGGCTGTCCTAACTTGCCTCCAGCTGTCTGTTTACATCCATATTAACTCTTTTCAAGAAGGAATTCTGTGTCTCTTACTTTGCTGGTTTCACAATTCCTAGCTTTTACCACAGATCTAGCCTAAAATTCCTAATTTGGCAATAAGATGTGTATATTACTGGGGTTTTCTGACATTCTGTTTTGCATGTCTGTCCTGCCTTTCAGTACACATGAGTGACTTTATGGCTTTCAGAGCACACTTAACGGATTAGCTGAGCTAAGCTCACTGTATGACAGGTGCAAGGCAAAGACTACGTTTCCCGTGCAGGTGATGGTAGTCCCAGTGGGTCATTCTGATATGCCAAGATAGCCTTAGCTGGAATACTTAACTGCTTTTTCATTCTTTATTCTTGGGCATAAGCCATGCTTTGAGTGAAAAGAGTCGCATCACAAAGTCCTGGAGAAGGTTTTTTTAATAGCTTTGAATGCCAGTAGGAAAGGCATTCGTGTATGCCAAATTTCAGTGTTTATCCTGTAAAGAGCAGAATAAGGACAACATGGGCATTCTGTTGTGCAGTAATATTCACACTGCTTTGCACTTTGCCCAGACACTCCTGTTAAGCTGTGGTGTGCAGGTGGAACACGCAGTAAGGTGTTAAAGCCTGTCTTGTCTTAGGCAAACCCACTTTTCACCTGAGCACTTGAGTGTAAGGAATTTGCAGTTTCAGACACCTACTTGCCCTTACCCATACTTCTGTATGAACTGCATTTTTACTTTGTAGGGCTCTCCTTCACCCATTGTTTCTCTAGATGTTTGTTCAATACATGTCAGCCGTCACCGTTTTACCTGAGTAGTAGGCAAGATGTGAGTTTTTACAGCCTCCATGCATGTGCACACATAGACACGCTGTATTGGCCCAAGATAAGTAATTATTTATCTCAAACATATAAAACGTCTAACCTGTAGCTAATTTTTGAGTGCTTCTCTGTAACTTTTAAGACAAAAACAATTAGAAATAATAATAATTTAGAACAGACACAATAACTCAGTATAGGAAGAAAAACATTCAGTTTTAATCATTTAATGGTACAGTATCTTTTATCATTCTGTTACAATGTGTATTTTTAATTCAAAGGTGTATAAGGTAGCATTTGTTAACTTCAGCTAATATTTTTGCAGTCATATAAGCAGTTTCATATTGGAAGTATTCTAATAGCATATGATGGATAAATCAACAGCCATGAAAGAAATTACTCTGTATTTTACATATCAGTTGTAAGAATAGAAAGAAAGAGAAAGAGAGGTTTTCTTGAGCAATGAGAGCAAAGATTTTGTGTCTGAAAGATTAATTTCTGTCTTAAAAGGGGACTAAAATGTTTATTGTGATATATAGACTTACTTAAGTATTTCGTGAAGATTAACATGCATGTAGAGTACACGTACACAGATGAATGTATTTTAAAGGTTGATTAAATGTCCTCAGATTGCTGTAGGTCTCAGCTGTGTAGAAGAATGTAGCACACCAATCCCTGAAGTTTTTTACATTTCCGTGCATTAAATATAGTAGTGCATGTGCAGTTTGGGGTCTACCAGAGTATGATATAAATATATGATGAAACCAGAGAAGAAATCCTTAAAAGCCTTTGTGTGTCTCTATCGAACAAATGACTCATACACTTGGATCTGTGTTAAGTGAATGAGGAAATGTTCATTTGGTATACAGACTTCAAAAGTATGCTTGCTTATTTTTTCCCTATTTGGAAATGAAATTATTAATGTTTTTCATCAGCCTCATTTGGATTTTTCAACTTTGTGAACTTTGAGTATTGTGTCCAGTTCTGGGCCCCTCACTTCAAGGAAGACATTGATGTGCTGGAGTGGATCCAGAGAAGGGCAACAAGGCTGGGGAGGGGTCTGGAGCACAAGTCCTGTGAGGAGTGGCTGAGGGAGCTGGGGGTGTATAGCCTGGAGAAAAGGAGGCTCAAGGGTGACCTTATCACTCTCTACAACTGCCTGAAAGGAGGCTGTGCCAGGTGATGGTCAGCCTCTTCTGCCAGGCAACCAGCAGCAGGACAAGAGGATACAGTCTTAAGCTGTGCCAGGGGAGATTTAGTTTGGACATAAGGAAGAATTTCTTAATGGAAAGCGTTGTCAAGCATAGGAATGGCCTGCCCTGGAAGGTGGTGGAGTCACCATCTCTGGAAGTGTTCTAGAATCAACTCGATGTGGTACTTGGTGCTGTGGTTTAGTTGGCAAGGTGGTGATTGGTCAAAGGTTGGACTCAGTCTTGGAAGTTTTTCCAACCTAAATAATTCTGTGTATCATCTATGAAATCTGGCTGTTCATAATATCCAAAACCTTTGTATTATGTAAGATTTAGGTGACTGATGGCAAACTCATACACAGAAATTTACCCATCTTTTGGGCTTCTTTATCTGATAACATAAATTCATGACTCATCTTTTCACACTGCAGATGAGGTCTTGGACTGCAGACCAGTGTGGACTGATAAAAATCCCCCACTCCTGGTCTGACAGTAGCCCTCTCAGAGCTGGCCTTCATATTTTTGTGATTTTGACATAAACTTGCTTGTTTTGCCCTGGATTTCTGTATTCGGGAGACTCCATGTTGTTAGCATGGATTTTTTTACATGTCAAATTTGTTAACAGTAAACACAGGGTTTTTTCTGAAATACTGGATAAGAGAACAGTCAAAGGAGCTCTGCCTGTAAAAATTGATAGAAAGCTTTTAAGTTTTTGAACAAAATGTTCTGTTAGCAATACTGATCTTGGAAGTCCTGCATACTGTTGTTTGTTGTGAGGTAAGAAAATTTCAGGAAAGTTAAGGCACAGCTTCAGCTACCAAGCATACTCTTATTAATAATTTTGCTTGTAAGAGTAGACGTAAATTTTATAACTGCTGTGTATTGGAAGTGGAATGTATCTCAATAGTCTGACTTTACTGAGCAGTTGGAAACCACTACAACATTTTCAAATCACTAGGAAAAAAAGGAATATTTCAGTTTGGATCTGACCAACTTTGTCTCTTCCCTAAGTTGCTGACCAGCAAAGAAGAGAGAAACTGAAAAACAAGATGGGCAGGTGCGAAGAGAAAATGAGTATCTGTGAAACTGTCTCCCGATCTTGTTCAAGAGACAGCGGAAGGCTGCTGCCATCCTCTTTTAGAAAGGTATGTATTTTAATTTTGTTTAGTAGATACTATCATATACTTGCCTCCCGTAGTAACAGCTGATCACTGCTGTGCAGCAGTGAGGGCTGTCATCTTTCAAGCAGCAGAAAGTAGACAAGGGTGTTCCTGGCATGTGCCCAACACCGAGTACATATCTTGACCTTCTGACAAAGATGCCAGGTATCTGGATGAAGAGTGCTTGCAGTAAATACAAGCTCTAATTACCCTTGAATTCTCTTGCTTTCACCTCAGCTGAAATTCCTGTCCTCTCTGTCACTCCAGAGCTCTGTACCATTTCCTAAGGCAGAACTCTGTTACCTCTACCCTTCCGAGCAGAAGAATCAGGAATCTTCCATTTTTTTCTTAATGAAAAGTCCTATTTGGTAATACATTTTGTATCTAACAGTGTACTATACCCTTCAGTTGCATTTCTTGAAAGCAAAAATAGTGCTTAGACCAAAATGCACCATTCTGTATGTATATATTCTGCTTATATGCATAGGCTCACTTAGTTTGGTTGGCATTTCATCAAGATATGTGGTGTATATTTCTAACTAATAAATAAATACGTAAATAGCCCAATAAATTACATTCTTGTTCATTGCTGTAAATGAGCAATTGTAGCTTAAAACAGAATAATGATTTAACTCTGTGATTCTAACAGCATAAGCTTCATACATTGTTTAAATATGTGTGAAGCTGGAGGACATTTCCAAGTAGTACAGCAAACACCGTCAGTTTTTTTCCGTGTGACTGATTTTTGCAGCAGGCAGCCTGAGTGTGACCTTATTGCAGTGCAGAGAAATAATGCTTTGAAGTTCAATACATGGCTCTTAGTTATGGATGAAAGCACAGGCATGAATAAAAAAAGGGAGGAAATGAGATATTTAAAATCTAAATTTCATTTTTATTAATACAGTTTTTGTCCTTCCATGTTATTTTTTGCAAACTTGGGGCAGGCTAAGTTCCTTATATTGTTTCATTACAAGACCAAGTAATTTGTGTCTCTAATTACTGCATGAACTCCCAGCTTTGAAATGAAAGGATGCACCATAACAGACTGTGGCTTTTTTCCTTTGTTTTTCAAAATAAGATTTTCTAAAATTCTGCCTGAGTTGAGCTGGCCATGAGTAAGATCTCTGATTTGAACAACACTTGGTATTTCATATCTCATGTTCAAGTAATCCTATTAATAGGCATTTCTGGCTTCTAATGAATTTTTTAAAAGAAATGAATCCATGTCAAAAGTCAGTTGAAGGAAGGCTGCTTCATAGGAGGTTAAATTTCTGTTTTAATTGTTTAAAGTCATTGCCTTGACATTTCAAGATCCCTTTCAGCCTGTTTTGTGAGATTTTTGGTTTTTTCTGAAGAATGAAAGTTATGGCCATCTGCTTGTGCATATGAAATATAGATTGGGAAGCACCATTAACTGGTTCTAGTCTCTTGTTAATTTTGTATGCAACACACATGTGTGGCTGTGTGAAATCCCTACTCAAATGCTTTATATTTAAAGATTTATTATACTCTTAAAATACCAGCAGTCTGAACATATATGGTGCTTAAATTAGTTCTGTCATAATGGGAGATGTCGGTGACTAAACAAAGCAGAAGAACCTTCTGAGCATCAAAGAAAATTGTTTCATTAGGCATGTTCTGATTTCCTTTCAAGCTTCATAGTGACAATCACCTCTTGTGCTGGTTGTTTGAATTAATGCACATTGAGTAATACCCCTTATTCATAATATCACAGTATTTGATGAAAGTAGGAACCTACCACATTATAGAATTGATACCCACACACACACATGCCCAGAATGGAGAGTGTAACAGGAACATAGTTTTGAAAAATAGTGATGCCAGTATGGAAACTTAATATATTCATAGAGGGTCCGATTTGTTCATGTATTTGTATGAATTTTCTCTAATGGGAGGTTGTCACTTCCTATAGGAGACCTTTGCTCTGTCGAGACAGAGAGCAGGTGCTCAGCTGACTTAGAGCAATATTTAAGTGGCTGTCTCAAGTTAAAAGGATCATACACATTTATTGCAAAATGGCAGCTTCTGTATCCTGACAGTGCAGTTCATAAAGCATCTCTTTGATCTTATTTTACAGTGGTAGATGAACTATTCTATTGGAAGACCTTTTCATACAAGAACAAGTTGATTTCAAGATTAAATTAATCTTACTGTAACTTCAGTGACCCCAGTGAGAGCTGCCTTTGACCTTTTATGAGAAAAAGTATTTAGCAACCTTTCTTTTCAAAGTTTGGTTTTTATAAGGCAGCTGGTACTTTAGTGGCTTTTGAGCTGGGAAATTAAACTTCTTGTAGAAAGTAAAAGTAACATACAGAGAAATCTGGATTCTTTCTCTGTGTTACTACTTTTGCCCGTCAGATGACAGCAATATGCTTTGATCTGTTTTTACTGAGTTTTCTCCTCCACAGAGTCCATGCAAATTCAGAGGTCATCTCTCTAGAAGCTTGCTGCAAAGTACTATTCAGTTTACTCCAGTTTTGTGACTAATAAAATTGAAGCATAAATACATACTTTACAAAACTTTTTAATGGGGTTGCTGAAATGTATTATTTAGTAGATTTGTATCTTTCAAAACAGATTATGCTTGGTTGAATCAGCAGAATAGGAACTTATATTGGTAAGCAAGATATAAGTCCAGATTTTTTACTTGAAATTGCATTAGTTATAGTTCTTGATAGTTCTAATATCTAAAGCTCAGGTACTACCATGAAATTTTTAAATTTTATTTGAAGAATAGAATGAAATATATTTTAATGTGTGCTAATGTATATTTGTAGGCATGTTTTTGTCTTGTTTTTTGTTTCCTACTTAAACATCTGATGATTTTATAGGTGGCAGACTAGAGAAGAAAGTGAGCATACTTGCTTACAGTTTCCTTGTAATGCAGGTGTACAGATAATTTTCTGAATGTTCAGAAGTGACAAATTGCAGACAAACTTCATTCTCTGACAATCCTTAAAATCTTTTATAAGTAACCAACGCAGTTCCTTGTTCGTGATACTGTTTCTTCGCCTACTTGGGGGCTGTACTTCCTCCCTGTTGGAGTAGTAAAGTTTTGCCTCAGGATAAGGGCTTTGAAAGACATTCTTTTCTCAGTACTTGAATGAGCACATCTCACAGCTGACACAGATGCAGCTTAGGGTTGCAGTTCTCTCTAGTCACCAGAGAGCTACTTGGTCTGTTCTACTTAAGAAATATTTGAGAAGGAGAAGAAAACTGCCCTAAGCTTCCTCATATATAAGGAGTGCTTAAACTTAGGATATTGCCATGTGAACTTGGTGCCTTTGTGCCTGTGTTTTAGGATCAACTCACCTGCTTCTGAGGAACAGAACATGTCGCTTTCGTGAGGTGTAGATAAATAAATAAATATACCTTCATATCTTTTCTTAATTATTTTGCATAATGCAGGGAACCAGTCATGATATGCTCACAAATGCTTCAGTTCAGTTAACTGATTTAGTCACTGAGAGTACAGCATTTACAAGAATTAAGCTGCTTATAATATAGACTGAAGGGTATGGAATTAGCCTTTCAAAACATCTATATAGGTGGATTCTGAAACTTTCCAGTCTTATCTCTTTTCTATAGTGCTGAGCTACCACTGCAACTACTTTATATACAAACAATCACGCTGGTAACCCTCATTATACTGCTTGCTAACACAGGCATTTGTTTGGCTTTGTGACTACGTGTTATCAGTTCAGCATTTAATTATGCTGTAGTAGTAGAATAAAGTTGGCTCACGTGAGACACCATCAAGAAGAGCTTATTTTGCCTTAGCTAACTAAAAAAATACCTCTTTGCATTAGGCACCAGCAACTCTGGATATTTTAGGGTACTGGAATAGTGTAGATCGGTCTTACTGATGTAAGAGAAAATTGTTGTGAAGGAAATACAATGGTATGACGGCAGTGTGATCTGTGACTTAATTTTTGTGGTAAAATACCTCCATTTTTTAATATTCCTCTAAATAGCATTTACTGTGTGCTACAAAATGTATATTCCTCATAACTGAGCTTTAATTTAAAATACTGTGTTTGAAAGGAAAAAAATGAAATAGTGTAGAATGTAAGCAATAACAATAGCAGTGTTATAAGAAAAGTGATATTTATACTCTAAGAGTCTTGCTCAGAATTTTTAAAAACACCTTTTTTGGGGTTGGATGGTGGAATAGAAAATCTGTGTATATTTACAAGCTATACTACCAATTACATAGATGAATATACTACAGTGTACCTTACTAGTTTACTAGTAATATATTACTATCTTATACTATCTCTTAGTAGGTTACAATGTCATGAATTTTCAATAAATGTATAACGATTTCTGATTTTGGTCATTGGGGTTTTGTTTTCCTCTCTGTACATCCCCTGGTAGGAGACTTCAGAAGACTCTGGACGAGTTTTGATTATCTTACAGAATCCCCACAGGCACTTTATTTTACAGTTGTTTTTGTGACTTCCGTTGGCAATCAGTCCACTGTCACTTCCTGGTGGGGAAAATCACACATCCAGCCTTCAATCCACATCTTAACAGCTGATTTTTTTCCAAGAAGTGAGATGTTCTTGAGGATTTTCTCCAGGTTTATATTGTGCTCAGGCAATGAAGCACCATTGGAAATGCACTGGATCTGTGTTTCAGAGTTAGTCTCTCAAAGTAGTTTCCACGTAGATTAATTGTGAGATCAGGATAGGCTACTTGGTATCTTCTCAACCGGCATTATGGTTGTATGCCATAAATAAATGTATGTCACAGCATATGTATTAAGTCATACTGTACTGGATCCACTCTTTCTCAGGCTTCCCATAGGGCAGATGTTCCTTCAATAACTTCAGTAATGTAATGCTTCTGCTTAAGTTTTTACTTGTGTGATAGAAGCATAATAGAGATGAACGAAACACATATGGAAATCACCTTTCTTTTCTTCCTTTTGTCACTGCAGAGCTTGTGGTCTGTACTGGTGTCTCTGTATCTTCCTGTTCTTTGTTCAGGAGGTAGAGGTACATGAACAAGTTAATTTCTGTGTTAGCCTATCTGAACTAAACTTCAAGTTTGTTAAAAACCTCTGATAGCCTTAGAAATTGAATTTTCTTCTTAGGAAACACCTCTACTTGTATACATTTTCTTAAATCTTACGGCACTTTGTTGCTGATGATGTGGGCCTACATGAACTGCCCTAGTGTAAGGAAAGTATGCTAATAATTTTAGAAAATTAGCTGGTGGCTTTGAATTGGGTTTTCTCAGTTGTTACATTTTAGCTGTTATTTTGCCTTGCTGATTGCGTGGTACAGTAGCACTGAGATTTTCCAGAATAACACTTTCCTCAGCTTGTCTCCCTCACAGTTGCACTGTAAGCACTGTCTCTGGGAGTTGTGGTGCTAGGTAGTTTGAGTACACACAATGGGAGTCACGTCTTCTCCACCATGCAGTTGTGTAACAGAACTTGAATTTCATAGTTACATGTGTGAATGAAATAAGTTGGTTTATACAAAATTTTGTTTGCTGATAGGCTTTTGGTTTAATCTTCCAGTTCTGCAGTATGCCTGCCCTTGGAGATTGTAACATGTCATACATGATTTTCACTGACTGACAATATTTGGTGGGCAGCTGTATCCTAGGTAGGAAAAGAACATACAACAGCTGTTTTCATAAGGTGTTTCAGACACATTGTGAAGTACATTTACTCGTGTGCATACCCTGTCCAGGTATTTACGCTTTGAAATTGCAAATTTTTCAAAACTCTCTCTATGACCAAAATAAAATTTCTATTTAATTGTTCTTCCTAATTTAACAAAACAAACAAACAAGCCAACCAACCAACCAAAAACCCCACCTTGAGATGTCACTTAGATTTAGTTGTGTTTTTGTCTTATTTGTCTTTGCCACAGTGTCATAATACAATTCAGGAATAATGTTGAATTTTAAAGCATGGGATAATTTTATATAACGTCTACCTTAGCTTGCCCGGGTGGTATGAACAGAGCATATCCAGGTAAAATAATTTACCTCAATGCAATGATTCCTTCACTTCTAAAAATGTATTGATTAAACTCTTGGTTTGATGTAGCCATCAAAGTTCTGTAACAGCACCAATGTTTTGCTACTGAAGCAAACCATTTGCTTATTACTCTCTTATTTCCTGTGACTAGGCTTTAAAATCTGTTAGCACAGAGGCTGCTGTGAAACCAGTTTGATTTTACAGAAGTTGAAAGTTTTTACATAGAAAATATCTCCAAGTTGGTGACAATAATAGCTGGGAGTACCATCATGAGCAAAGCAGGTAACTTGCAAAGCAATCAAATGTTGTTTTATTTTTTTCTAGAGTTTCTTGGAAGAAGACAATCTCTTCCCCTGTGCTGGGCAGGCACAGTGCGGATCAAGAGGACCATCTCCTTTTGGCGCGCATTGCTTGGTTCACTCCAGTCCAGTAAAACATGCCAGAAAGTGTTCTCGGAATGTATCCAGGGCATCTCATTCAAGTGTCTGTACGTCAAGGCCACCAAGTAAACACTCTGGACTTTCATGCTGTCACTCCATTGATAGTATTGTGGGCGTTGGTTGTTCCCAGAGGTGTCAAGAAAACAACCCCAAAGTGAGCAGTGGGGATCTTCTAGAGAGGCACTCTGAATGCTTTACCAAGAGCCGAAAACCTTTTACTCCACGCACCTTAATATCAAATGCTAAATCTCTCCTGACAGAGTACAGGTATTACACTCCTGCTCGAAGGAAGAAGAAAAATCGCCGCAAGCAGCGTGTGGAAGCTCAAACACAGACTGATATAATCAGGTACAGAGATTGAAACTTTATTTTGTAACTCTGGAATTTAGATGTTATCGTAACAGTATGTTCATAAAAGCAACATGTTTTGCTCTCATTACGTTTGTATAAAACCAGAATAATTATTCTGAAGTTATTCTAGACACGCCTTAGCAAAAGCTAGAACAGAATATGATTTTCCTTTTTTCACTGGCGTATTTTGCTGTCTTCTTTCTGGAACAACTGGTGTAATCTATACAGATTGGATATGAAGTGCCACTAAATTCAAATTGTGGGATCTCACATCTGCTGGTGATAATCATTCCCTCTCTCTTCCCTATGCTCTCTCTGGTGTATAGTTCTGTCTTTAAAGAATTAACCAGTAAGAGCATGCAAGTAGTTCCCCACTGTTGCCCCGAGAGTCTGATACTTTCCAGTTTGTTAATTAATACATCATGCAAAGATCCGTTTTGAATGTAGCTCTTCATTGGTTTTTTATCATTTGAATTTAAATACCTTCAGATATACCCCATATAGAATATTTTGGACAAAATGAGTGTCCTTCTCTTGCATTGAACTTCTTAGCAAATTGAACAATTCTGATTTAGTTTTGTTTTTACTGATACTAGCTTGTAAAGAGAAATCTTTTCGCTTTTATGTCCTCCGTGTCTGCGTGTCCAACTCCAGTTTTGTCATAGAACAAATTAGGAATTTAGTAAGACTGGAATTATGATAGCTTTGGCTCTGTATTGCAACTGTTGATTTTCTGGCTGTGGGTCGTCTGTTTTCCTGGTGCACTTTTAATTTTAGGATCATCTCCATTCTTGATTCTTGAACAATTATTTTGAATAATTTAGTTATCCTCTGTTAATATGCAGCTAAATAATTAATTTGGATCACCTGTGTATGAATACTGTCATCCTTCAAAACAAACTGTAACTTAGTTTTATTATGTGAACGTAAGTCTGGCAGAAATTTTCTGAACTGTTCGGTACTATGTTCTTTTCAGACCGATGGGAAATTTCCACAGTGGCACTGGTATTCTCATCCTGCGTATTTTGAAAGTAGTCTACTTGGAAATCTAATACCTTTCTAAATTTTGTAGCTTTCCATCTGGAGACAAAGTGTATGTGAGAAAAGTTATGTGTGAACATCAGAAGATCCCATCAAAGGTAATAATACATGTCAGTCACCTGGGTACTCTTCCCATACCCATCCCCATCACGGTGGGGTAATACACATCATCACTGCTACAGCAGTGAACAGCTGATTCAGGTTTTATTTTCTCTATTGCCATGACATGAACTAGTTCCAGAGAGGAGAGTGAGTTTCAGAACACTGAGTGGAAACAATAAGAAAAAATACTGAGGCACATGAAGAGTGTGCCTTTAATTTTTTTTAATTTTGGTTCCATAAGTGCACTATCAAATATGTTCTAAGGTCATAGATAATCGGTACATGACTTTTCAGCAGAAGGTGTCTCTTTTGTGTGTTTACCCAGAGTTTGTCAGAAAAGACATAAAATTTCTAGGGCTGCTTAATCACAGAGAGTTATTAGATTAATTTTAATGGTAAAATTTGCGGTGTGTAAGCACTGATAATAAAGACTTTTATCTCTGTATTGTAGGCTGAAGCTAAAAGATGTACTCTGGATGAGCCTGAGAGCGGAATAGAGCACGGTTGTCAGTGCTCCATCCTAAGGTGACTGATTTACAGCAGGAGGGAATATTTGAAATGTTCCTTCTTTCTGCACAGCTGGTCCTTAGGCCATAAGTCTTCACTGCCATTTCTCTTTATAAGTCTCTTACGGGACTTTTGTTAGATTGGGTTTTTTACATCAATGGCCTTTCCCAACTTCAAAATTTATTTTCTTGTGATAAGTTCCACTGGGAAGCCAATTAAGAAAGGGAGCTCTGAAATATATCAATATTTTTGTCAGAAGTGAGAGCAATGACACATTAATACAGTTGTTGGTTCTGTACATCTGGGCTCACAGACTATACAGTACTATAACTAAACACTGCATTGGTATTCCAATTGGTACTTCCCCTTAGTGTCTCCAGGCATCCAGCCTTTCAAATCCATGATATGTAAGAATTGTAAAGCAGGAGCATTTCCCACATCTTTTTCTGAAAACTTAATACTGAGATTGCTACAATACAAGAGCAGTGTTGGAAATCAGGCCAGAACCCAAGGGCTCCAAGCTGATTCTCCTCATTGCTGACCTAAGTGTCATGCATGACTCGCTGATTTGCTCTCTGGCCTTTTCATACAAAGGCATTTCTATCTGAGGAAAAAAATGTACTCTGAGTTGCAAAAGCAGTTCAATGGATAGCAGAGATTGAATAGCATCTAAGTAGCACCAAGCTCTTCTGAACACTGCATCAGGTGAGGTGGTGTAATGCTCTTGAACCATAGTCTTTCAGGTTTTAGTGCAAGCGGGGGGTTTTGCTGCTGGAGCAGGGTTTAGGGGTGTTATGATGGGCTTTTTTGCAAAAGGAATGGTATAATGGCACACCATGGCTCCAGAAGAAACTTGCATGCCAGGTAGTATAAAAAGGGTTTAGAATATTGTTCTTTTTCTTACCCTCTGATTTTCTGATTAGAGAGACATCACGGCATCCTCGGAAGTCTTCACCAAGGAGGACTACTGAGGACGAGTAAGTATGCTTAAACCATTTTTCTACTTGTTTACAACATCAAATCAGAAAGCTTTCCTCAAAACAGATGAACTTGAAACATATAATACTTAAAAGATCTTATGTGAATCTAAAAATGAAGAAAATTCATTGTAACTTCAGAAGATTGTACAGTGCCTGTAGTTTGTTTCCATTTCTTTTTAGGTCTGTAATCTCTGAATCAAATATTGGCAAGTGAAACACCAAATTGAAGGGCATTCTTACCACATTTCTGCACTGAAATTTGATGAGAATTAGAGGAGTTTTGAGTTATAGTCAGAAACACTACTAATGCTTCATCAGGTGGCCTTGGGAAAGTCATTTAATTCTTTGTGCTTTAGGACAGGCTTGTCTTTGCCCAACTCAAGGCTTATAATGGAGGTCTCAAATACCAGCTGTAGATAACTTTCTTGACTGTAGAGGAAACCAAAATTATAATCTTTACACACGGTAACAAATTTTATGTAATGAAAGTCATGCAAGTTGTATTCCATTTTTTATTTTCTGTTTATTAAGACGGGAGAACGACTCACTAGAATTTGAATGGATGCTTTGGGAGACTTAAAAAGATGCTATGAAAGAAAAACAGCACTGAAATATTTTCTTTTGGGGGTTTTCTTTCTTGTTGTCTTTCAAGCAGAACTCCAGACTTTTGGAGAGTATCCGATTTAGAGTATTTGGCATCAACAACTCTTTTGGAGGTATTAAAGTAGAGATAAGAGGTGAAAGTCACATCTCATGCTAAAAAGATTTTGTACATCAAGGAGATGTGTTGATATGAGTGGATAATGCTGAATAAGCAGTTAAACTCTTCTCGGCTTCCATTTAGGACTAGCAATTTTCAGCTGCAGTCAGCTTCTCTAGAAGCTCCCTTGGAAGCCTTTACCCAGAGCATCAAACTGCAATTCTATGCTTTCTTCCCAATTAGCTCCCCTTTCTTCTTTGAATGCAAAGCCAGTTCTGAACACGCTCCAAGAGTCACTGATTCCCTCGCTTGGGATCTCTGTGCTAATTTATACCACAACAGAAAGTTAGCATAAAGGCAAAGCACCATGAGCACCTTTCTAAGAGTCTCATATTTTGTGGTTTTTTAGTATTATCTAGATTGAATGAAAGTCTTAGTTTGTCCTGATAGACTTACCCTTTATGGAAAATAACCACTGATACAGGAACTATAAAATCACCATGGAGGTGATTAGACCTACTGCAATGTGTCATATGTGTTTTTATGGTAACGCATTTAACATTGGGGTTTCTGTTCTCCCTGCAGAGAAGAGGAGCTTTTATATTTAACTTTCATCGAAGATGTAACAAATGAAATTCTTCGACTTGGGTTATTTTCTAACAGGTAGGTTACTGTTGTTTTCAGTTTTATAATGCTATGTCAGAAACCCCTGGACTCCATAAGAAAGGGAAGTAGTGATTAGTAATAATTTCTTTGTGCACACATATACAGTTAGCCCTTGCTTTTGTGTTGTTTCCTCTTTGGTTTTGCTTTCTGTAAGAAGGGGGAAGTAGGAATACCTCTGGGTCATCGACTTTGATCTGCTGCTGTGTGCCGTGAGTTAAAAGCTTCTGTTAGAAACTGACCGGGAACCCTTGATGGAATAATGCTAAGAAGAACTCATTTTACTCTGCAATATCTGTTTTGCTAAATAAACCGAGTTACTAATCTTTCAGGCAACAGGTCCTTCATCTCCCTTCTGTCCTTCTTTCTGTTCCAGTATTAATTCAGTCTTCGGCATAGATTGCCAGGGTTACATCCTCTTTCAGATAAAGGTTCACCAGCTGCTAAATTGGATTTTTTTTTCCAATACCATACTGGTTCTTTCTAATAAAGAACTCTCAATTTATGCAAAAAACCTTGCAGTATTTCTATATATATACAGAATATATATACAGAATCTTAACCCATTTTTGTAATTTCCCATTCAAGACAGTCTAATTTCATAATATTCTGATCTTGCTCTGCATTGATAATGTTCCCAGCTGTTTTTCCTATTCTATGCACTCTTATTATTTTCTTCTTATGTCAGTGAGAATACTAAGTATACCAAGTAAAAAAACTAAGAAATTTTGAGAGCAGTCTCCCTCTGGCTCTTTTTTACAGTAATGTTGTCTTCCATTAGAACCCTTCTTGCACTTCTGTAAAATAATTTTTCATGTAAGGTTAAATTCACTTGACTTTCTGGAAGTCTGTTCCAGTGACTGTGTACTTTAATTGTCACAGAACACTTTCTCTGCAGAATTTTTTTTCTCATTCTGCGTAAGCAATGTAAGAGAGCTCTCAGGACTGAGGACTTTCCTCGGGATTTTTTTTTACTGAAGCTGGATTTTATTCCTGCTCTTCATTTATTCTTGTGTATAGCAGCCATTATGGTGCATCCAAGAGATTTTGGATACTTCAGCATGCCAGTAGAATCACCAGTGGATTGTTGATTTCTCCCAGTATATAGGCCTGACAGACCAGACACACACATAGTTGTGCTACAAGTCAGCCCATGGTTGCCATGGGCTGCCCAAAGCCAGGTTTGCCTGCTGAGCACATGTCCAGTGGATTGCTGACTACAGGTAGCCCTCTTTGTGACAGTGTAATTGAAACAGTCTTAGAGGTGCCATTCAGCTAAGAAATGAAAATAGAAAACTACAGTCATTAATTTATGTACCTCTGGTGAAAGTTGGGTTTCCTCCTGTGAAATAATTTGGTTTTTTATTTGTAGGGTTCTGGATCAACTGTTTGAGTGCTATATAGAAGAAAATAAGAACCACTTGGATGAGGTATGTGCTGCCCTTACAATAGTCTCTCTCACTGGATATGATTTAGGTGGTGTTTCCAAAGAGCAGGGCAGATGCACTGTATATTTGAGGGTAAAGGTAACCAGAATACTCAGTGGGGAGCCTCTCTCTCCTTAAATGAGATTTGCAGACTCATGGATCATGACAGATCAGGAGTCACTGGTACAGTGACAAAAAATGGACAAGAGTCAGTTCAGTTTGGTGACACTCAGTGTTTAATTTAGTCACTTGATTGCAAGCCGTGTCCCTTCCCTTTTGTCAGAGTCAAGCCCTGAGTCTGAGCAGTGCTCAGGTGCCATGGCACTGGAGAAGTGTCACTCTTTTCTTCCTTCACCCCTTAGGGCAAAATGCGCCAGATGTTGGATGTGCTGAAATCAGACCTCGGCTGGGGCCAGGGCAGCGAGACAGAGCTAACCCATGAATGCCAGAGGAGCAAGACAGAGCTAACCCATGAATGCCAGAGGAGCAAGACAGAGCTAACCCATGAATGCCAGAGGAGCAAGACAGAGCTAACCCATGAATGCCAGAGGAGCAAGACAGAGCTAACCCATGAAGGCCAGGACAGTGAGACAGAGCTAACCCACAAAGGCCACGACAGTGAGACAGAGCTAACCCACGAAGGCCACGACAGTGAGACAGAGCTAAGCCAGGCATGCCACGATAGCGAGACAGAGCTAAGCCAGGCATGCCACGATAGCGAGACAGAGCTGATCCATGCAGGCTTGGGCAGCAAGACAAAGTTGATGTGTGCAGGCTTGGGCAGCAAGACAAAGCTGATGCGTGCAGGCCTGGACAGCAAGACAAGGCTGATCCGTGGAAGCCTGGGCAGCAACATAAAGCTGATCCGTGCAGGCCAGGACAGTGACACAGAGCTGATCTGTGCAGGCCAGGACAGTGACACAGAGCTGATCCAGGCAAGCCGGGAAGCCTCGGAGTCACTGGATCTGCAGGAGTCTGATACGATAGAAGAGCTCAAGTTTACCAGTAAAGGTCACAGGCTGAGGAAAGCTACAAAAAGTGAAGAATTCCTCAAGACCATCAACTTGTCATTACAGGAACCAAACAAATGTGAATCACTGTCACGCAGTGAAAGATCAAGGGAGACACAGAGCAGGGAGGACTTTTCAGAAGATACCACAGAAATTATGGATGCTGGGACAGAGTCTGATTCCTGTGGTGTGGAATTTGAAGAACACCCAGACTCGTCACCCGCATGTGAGGCAGCTTTAAACTTGATTGCTAGTGACAGTGATTTGGAAGCCAGTGAGGAGCTTGATGAACTAGAAGAAAACTTTGCGGACGCCCTTCACATTTCACATAGCTATTCATAACAGTAACCAAAACTTACCTGTTGAACAGGGATAGAGCTCTTTCTGTGGTGAACTGCCATTTGTCAGTGAGTAGTAAATTGTTTGGTTTATTTTCGATTATTTCTGTTTAAATACTGCTAAGATCTCTCTAGCAGGATACTATTAATTGAGTATTAATTAATCTCTGTGTAAATTAGACCTTAAAGGATAAAGGGTCAGTTATCAGAAGAATTTTGTATATTTTACCTAGAATTGTATAACTTGAAACAAACTTGAGAATATGAAAATTAGATTTATATTTTTAAAAGCTGTAATAATAAATTACGAAACACTTATCATTTTAAATAAATTAATTGATAGTGCAGTTGTGGTCCTGCTATAAAGATCTGAGATTTTATAGTCTGCAAGAATTCAACAACTTAGCATCAATTTAACATCAAACAATGTCCTCTTCCAGAATGGACAATCAGTTCCACCATGTAATATACTGTGTTGCCACTCACAGAGGCCCACAAATTAAAAATCAAATTATTTCACAAGAACAAAACCAACTTTTAACAGATCTATGTAGATTAATGACTGTAGTTGTTTATTTTCAGTTCTTAACTGAATGAGACCACTAAGTTCAGTTTCTTGTACTGATGACAACCACAGCATAGCATTCTGCATCAAGCTTTGGTTTTGGAAAAGGATTGAGTTGCTTACTGTTTGATGACTAGGACTATCTAGTAGAAGACACATCGGGCACCTTGTACAGCAGATGGAGAAGAGGTGGTGTATTTTCTGGTTAAAGTTTAAATTGAAGTTAGCACATGCATTATACAAAATCAACCCAAATTTCGTTGTTTAATCGGAGTACAGCTATTGCCTGACATTCTAATTACTGCAGAATGAGGAGGTTCTGAGGCAATGCTGGCAAGTTATATTGTTTTGCTGTAGGTGAGGAACTAGGAGAAGTCTTAGGAACTGGATAAAGCCTGTCCCCTAATATCTCCTAGGATCAGTTTTTAACCTCCTTCCTCCAAGGACAAGCCCAAGTCGTACCAGTTCATAGCTAACAGCCACCACCCCCCACCTCCCCTGTGCCTCGTGAGCATCAACCAAAGACACTGACTCCATCAGCCAGATGACCCATTGCAGCTTCAAGTAGCTCCTACACAGACCACTGCTTCAATTGTGAAGCATAAACTTTTGGACAAAAAAAGAAATGTCAAAAAACAACTAGAGGAAGCCAGTCAGAGAAAAACAACATGTCTGGCACAATCACAGCACTGCAGTGCAGAACAAAATTCCCAAAGAAAGCAAAAGGCACTTTCCTGGGTGCCTTATCCACAATAATGAATTGCACTTGTTGACAACAACAGCACCAGAGTTTATTTTAGCCATGTACACGTGGCTGGGCAGGTGGGCACCAGCCTTTCATCTGCCACACTCAGCTGGCTGCCTTGTAAATCTGGCCTGCAGCTTGAGTGCTCTGGCTCACTGAAAAGCAGGTGGGATAATGTGAGGACTTTTGCATCCCCCTGTCAGGGCCTGTCTTGTTGAAAAGATGTGGCCACAGGGCTGACTCAGTACAGTGCAGAGCATTTGTCTTTGATCACAAGTGATCACAGCCCTTCTCGCATCCCCCAGGAAACTCCCTCTCTATTCCTTACCTCAGAGAGCTGAACAGAAGGGGCTGCCCTAGGGAGCTGTTGTTTCTACTTTATGAAGAACTCTGACACAGAGGGACTGGTTAGAAAACTAAAGAGCATGGTTAGGTGTATCCAAGTATAAGGCCTCTTTGCTCCTCAGACAGGACTTCACCCACTCTTGGGGCCCTCCATTCCAAGTCCTCCATTCTTGGTCAATAATGGGAATTTAAGGGTTTTTTTTCCTACCTGTCTCTACACTTGTGACTTGTACATCATAAAAAATGTAACTCAGCAAACTTTGGCTTCTTGTCAACATGAGTCTGATTAAAGAATTAAGAGGAATTTCACATTCAAATTCTGTAAATGGAAAAATACTGTAAGAAAACACCACAACAGTGAACCTCACAGAAAGGCACAAGTAATGACATACTCATTTCCTGTAATATGAGTAATACAAAAATAAATAAAAATCATTCCTTGACTATGTTTTCTGTTGATGAACTGTCTAAACATCAATGACATTTTTTTCGGGGTAGATACAACTTAAAAGAGGAAATAAATTCATTAAAACAGACCTTTCACAAAGAAAGTACCTGTCTGCCTAAACTGTAAGTGTGAATATTTATTGGATCTACAGTGAAATGTCTGGTAAAGAACCAGACTCACACACCCCAGTATCCAGCAGCTGGAGCAGTCAGCCCAGTCCACAGAACTGGTTTCTCTCATTGTACAGCCACTCCTATCAGATATATCAGAAAAAACATTCTAGATAAATGTTACCTATATAAAATCAGTTTATCTGCAGATCCAAAAGCAAATTCAGGCTGCCTTTGGCTTGAGACTTTCTCTCTTCTATTCACGTTTACTTTAAGGTGGTGCTTAAAACGTAAGTTGCTTAAAGACCTTGATATGCAAGCCTGACCCACATCACTGATAAGATTAATCAACACTGCAAGCTTTGGGGTTTTTCTCTGAGGGCTTTAGTTGGTTGGGTTTGGATTTTTTTATCTCATAGAGTTTTACTTTGTGTTACACTCGAGTCTTGGCACAAGCAGTAGCAGAACAAGGCAGTCACACACCATTACAGTTCTGAGTCCTTCAGATGTAACAAACTTAGGAGTAGTCAGCAGCTGTGATCTGCAACGTAAAGACTTTTTTCTGCCCAGATTCATGTGGGCAATGAGTACATACATCATAACATCAATGTTTTCTTCAAATGGACAAAAGCCTGCTAGTGTTACTTTGCTCTGTAACAAAATGGCCTCTTATCTTTAAAGCTACAGTTTTGTCATCACTGTTCTTTTTTTCAAAGGTAGGATTCTGTTTATTTACAAAGCAAAGTGGAACTTTCAGTCATTTGAAGTAAAGATTTATGGGATGAAAGAAAAAGGTGCTTACGTCTTTTAGAGCTGACCAAACAACCACCTTGAAGCCATCATTTTATCTTTGATCCACCCAGTGTCTAAAGCTCCTACAGAGTTTTCACTTAGGCTTAGCTGCAGAATGACTTCAAGATCTTGTTTCTCTGCATTTCTGTACACTTTTATATCCCTTATAGCTATATCCTTATATCCAACAGCAGTTGTAAGAATGATGCAGCTCAACTGACAGCATTTCATGATTCAAGTACAAACATCTCCATCAGACAGTGGGAAAAAAAGGGCTACTTTTTTCCTCCTCAGCAATGATTTGTGCAAGGATTATGAGTAAGAGATCTAGAACATAAGCATAAATAAAAATTAAGCCCAGGAGTTTCATTTGTAGCCCCTAATGCAGGCTGTTCCATTGTGGTGACAGCACAGTGCCTAGCCAACAGGACATTCTAATAATGCCCTTTAGTGCGCAGCTACTGTTCTGTGTCTGAGCACCTGGGAGAGGCAGCAGCCCCAGGGGACAGCCTGGGGTAAGGAGAAATAGCGATGGAAAATGAATGTTAAAGAGAATATAGGAAGAAAGGACTGACAAAAGGGAAATGGTTACTGATGCCATCTTTTAAAAAATGGTGAGACCTATTATTGGGTAGAACACAGGTGCAGAGTAGAGAGTTAGGTGCCATTTGTTAACATTGGCCTTCAAACATATTTTAGAGCTCCCTCAGTTTTTCCACCTTTGTATCGTAGCACTTGTATTTGAGACCTAAAGGTTTATGCAAAAGGAAAAAAAAACCAGAAAATTGGAACTCAAGGTCTACTTCAGAAAGCTATGGGAAAGTCCAGTATCCCACTTTAATTGTGACCACCCTAGACAGCAGCATACATGGATAAGCAAGTGCAGAGCACTGCAGCTGTGCAATGTCTCTAAAGCCATCAGTCTTTTTTCTCTGGCACTTCCCAGGAACTTAACCTGCTGTTCTCAAGAGCTGACACCTGGTATGGACACAGATTACAAGGAACAGAACAGCAACCGGTGATTTTGGCAAGAATCATTTCTCACTCTCCAAAACAACCAAACCACATATAAGAAGTCCAATCTTCCTGTTTCCATTAGTGAAATGTGCTTCGTTCAGGGACAACCACCTTCAGTTTCTACTCCAGTAGTAAAGCAAGTGATACACGAACAGGTGAGCAGTAAATTAATCTGCCCCAGCAATTGCCCCAGCACGGGTCACAGCCAGTCAAGGGATCCAGTTTCAAAACCTGTAGCAGGTCGTGGGCCAGCGGAAGCTGAGCATATCACAGGGATAAAGCATCACGGGGAAGGGAAAAGAAGAATCAGCAGTTACCACTGGCATGACAAATCATCAGCTGAGCTGTGGAGCGCCCATAGCTCATCTCCATTTCAGCCACCTCCAAGTAAGCCTAGGAGGACCTCAGGGTGTCAGGCAGTTGATGAGTAGCAACAAGAATTGTTAATTCAAGTGAAGGGTACCAAAATTAAGGATGAAGTGTCTGCTGTGCATGGGACTTCCTGTTCTCTGTAGAACCTCTCCAGTGCAGTTGGGCTCCTCATGGTACCTTTGAGCTCACCCACTAAGCTGATTCTAGCAGACAGCAAAGGATAGAAGGTGTGCCTGACAGCCAGATGACACCACACAAAACTTCACTTGCATTCATCTTTGAAACCACAACACTGGCCTGCAAAAAGTGTAGGCTCTCAACCCAACACCATGTTTTGAGCTGGAGGAATGCCAGACATCCCCACAGGGCACCCACACAGGCTGCTGCTGCTGTGCCCTTTCTGCTCTTGTAGATCACAGGCTTCAGCACACACAGGTTCCCCTGCAATCCTTCCCACCCTACCACATTGGGGGAATGAAATCAGACCTTGGGAAGGGCAAGGAAAGGCTACATAAATGGAGTAGGCAGGCCTCTGAAACTTGAGAAACTTGAACACAGCCTCAGCCTGGCAGGCAGCAGAGCTGTGCTTTCTCATTCTCGTAGAGGACAGGCAGCGTGATCTGTATCACGAGGTGCAGAGCTCTCCGCAGTTATCCCAAGAATTCAGCAAGCCCGTAGGACTCCCCTTGCAGTATCTGTGTGAGGGCTGCTGCATACCTTACATCTCACAGCAGCCAGAGCCTGGTTCCAGATGAGTAACACAACTATGAGATGACCCCAGCTCCTCCCAGTATCCATTGCTCTCACTCACAAGCATGCTCACATGCCAAAGAAGTGAAGCAATGTGTCAAAGGCCATCAGTTCTCCTGTCAGCCTGAGAATTACTTGCAAGACCTCAGAGGTGTAGCCTCTCCAATCAGAAATTCAGCTCAGAGGCATTTGGCACCCTGCTTTTTCCCAGTGTTTGACACAAGTGAGAGCAGAGATGACACAGATAGCACAGGTCTGAAAGCTGGCTGTGAGGCTTCCCAAAAGCTGGGCACAACCATCTAAGATACCCATGGATTTTAAGAGAAAGATAGAGGAACTCCTGAAGCTTTCATCTTGGTTTTCCCCTCCCCAGACACAAGCTTGCATAATGGCTACTCCCTTCCCACCCTGAGAGTTTTTAGCCTTACACAGGGAGTTCCAGCCTAAACACCAGTCTTTAAAGGCCCTTGCTATGGCTTTCCATAGGATGTATTTTCTCCATGGCTCTTCCTCACTCTTTGAACATCTTAGAGTCTCTGTTCAGTTCACTTTATGGTGCTATCAGATCTCCCCAAGGGATTCTTGGGCAAATCTCCCCAGCCAGCTCCTTGTTCATCCCTTTACCTGAGGAAGCAGCTGGCAGGTGAGAAACACCCGTGGTGCAGCCTCAGGTACGCTCCAGTAACAAAGCTGAGGGGCAGGTGAGTGGTAGGATGGGCCAGCCTGTGGCCAAAGTTACCTTCCCAGGTCTCAGGAAGTTCAACCTGTAGTATTTGTGCAGCATTTCCAGAATGTCCATTACACTCCGTTCTTATTTTCATTATTTAAATACCAGCACTGTGCAGAGGGCTAAGGCTGACCTTTTGTCCTGAACACAGGCTGAAATGGAGTATCTTACTTCCAGCTTGATGGCGTAAATGCACTGAAAGTGCTAAACTCACCATCGCAGCCCTCCTAACACCATGACACTAAATTTGCTCTGACTGCAGGGAGTGCATACACTCAGCAATGCTCCATATTTTGGGTAGATGGGGGTTTTTTGCAGTGCATCAAAGCGACTGCATCTGTTACCTGTCATTTGGGATTCCTACTGCTGTTCTGGTTGAGATGGCTACGGAACAACTCCTTCTGCCCTTGAAAACCTAAGAGGAACTTGGCAAGAAGACAAATCCTGCATCAACCATCTATATTTCTTTCTGGTTTTGGTGGACAATTGCACTTTCCTCCTCTTTCCTAATTGCATTTTCATCATGACTGCTAACATAATGCAATGTTTCCCCTCTCCTTATGAATCAGACAACAGATTTCCTAATTCAGACGGAAACCCGTGAGCTCCAGCAAGAGCCACAGTCCATCTACAGAAGGCGGTAGGGATCATTTTCAGGTAAGGCTGAAAAAGCCATCCAGCAGGACAGAGGAAAGAAAAAACACCTATGGGCACTCTGGAAGGAGCATGTCCTTGGGCCCAGTGTGCCAGGGGGATATCAAGTGGGATCAGCAGGCCAGCTGTCTCAGACTGGCTGAGCCACTGCGCTGCATGTGATTTTCTACTTAATCCTTCTGGAGCTGCCATCAGGAACTGAATCAAATCCCAACTCTTGATGGACTTGATTCTTCTCTGCAGAATAATTCTTTTTTCAAGCAAAAAGTCCATGCCAAAGAAAATCTAATCAGTTCTGCTGATTATCAGAGCTGGCCTACCTCTGCAAGAGACCTTGCAAGAGAGCTTGGAGGACCACAAGACTACGAAAATATAAACAATGTAATATTTTTAGTGCATCAGTGAAAGCATGACTTACACAGGAAAACTGACACAGAACAATTTCTAGGATTATAGTTTCAACTTAAATTGCTTCTAATTTAGGGAAGAAGTAAACATTTGGCAACCAATGGAATTGAAAGTGTTGGAGACCTTCAGTTCCTGGTCTTCAGGAGACAGCTCAAATTTTTCAAATACAGGGTGAGCACTTGCTATTTCTGGAGGTTGAGAGACAGTCACTTCAGAACAAATTAATTTATTTCTTTACTGATGATGCAGGAAATTCAATAAACCCTGATAAATCTGCTAAAATAGTTATCTTCCACATTATCAAACTAAAAACAATCTTCTAATTTTCTCAAGTCTTTTGCTAAAGACTTTGTCAATGGAAAGACATTCTCAGCATCAGTTATGAATAGCACAGCTACAGACAAAAGAAATCAGATTCACACATGCACACACAAAGTATGCAGTTCCTTCAAATCAGTGATTATCAGTATTAGCCAGCCTTGACAGTTTTTCTTCACAGGTACTTAATACCAGTGAAAAGTTCTTCATTTGCCTCTGGGTATGATAATTTGGGGACTGTTCCTGGAAAGATTTCATGTCTTCCTGAACTTACATAAGGCACATGACTGTCATTTTAGAAATGGCTAATGATAACAACCTGAAGCTCATCTGCAAGCTCTCCAAGTTGTTTTGTTTATTATAGCTGATATTTTAAATCAATAGAATAAGCAGTGCAGCAAAAAATTTGCTGTGTTGGGAATGGCAGACGTTTGGTTTCAGCTGAGGTGTCCACCTGAAAGATTGTAATGCAAATCAGTTTGGGAGCTGTGATTGATCAGAAAAGGGCCAGCATTCTTGTAAGCTCTACCCCCTTCCAGCTCCCAGATCTATGTTGCATCATTATGGAAGTTCAGAGGCAAAAAACCAGTATGTGCCCTGAAATCCGTGCTTTAGAAAAGCTCCCAAAGAACGCCAGGAAGTCAAACGTTACAACATATCTTCAACCCTGTGCACCTCTGAAAGATAAAGAAGTTTTGTGACAAAATACTCCCAGGCTCATCTGTATCCTACTTACACTTGGCTTTAATTTATTAGGCTAATTCAAGTTGTAATAACATCAGAACTAGATTTGAAGTATCAGAACCACCATTTTCCTAAGCACTGTGCTCCACTGGGGCCACAGAACCGCCATCCCTCAAACCAAGCCAGGAGCAGAAGTTTCAACTTGCAATTGCCAGACTGAGGCAATGGGGTACACAGTGATACGGCATAACCTCCTTAGTCAGAGCTCACGAGCACCCACCTGTCCCCCAGCCCTCACTTGCCTCCACTGCTGCTGTGGTACCATTCTCCCGTCAGTACCCGCGTGACATTCCCACCGTACTCACAAATCGTCCGATCCTTCACAAGCAGTCCTCAGTCTGCAGGAGGCAAACTGGCAGTGCTTCTGTGGCACTGGGCAGCTTGTCCAGAGTCCAGCACCCAGGGGATGCTCATAAAAATTGTGGAGAGGAAGGACACACATTTATATGCTGTCATTTATCCCTCAGGGAAAAGGAACGGATGTAAGAAAATCACTATCTGATCCTAAACAGAGCAACTGTGTACACATAAAACTTCCAGCCAGGTACCAAGCATTGCTGAGTTTCATGTGACTTTCATCTGTCCACAGCCATTCCAGGTTTCAACAGCCCTAACAGCTGAGCAAGGCCTACTTTAGGGGCTGGTCAAGCTAGAAACTTCTCTCATCAGCTCCCGTAAGTTTCTTGTGTACCAAGTCCTGGAGCTCTTGCCCAAGAAAGCTTCTGGCCAGATGTGCCAAATCCAAGCATCAAGTTGCTTCCCTGTCAGCCAGCTCTAGCCACCAGCAGTCACTAATGGGGATTTTACAGTGGCTGGAAAATAGCAGCTACAGTTTAAAATAATTTGGATTTAGAGGAAATTTAAGTTTCTGAAGATACCTTTGCCTGAGGTCTAAAACCAGTATAAATAGTAAGTCTGATCAAAACTGCTGAATGCTTTACCATGAACCTCGGGTCCCAGGCAGTCCCTTTTTCCTCTTCTGATTTTGAATCCATATCTAATAAAAGAGCTTTGCTTACACTGAACATGCACAGGACATTCCCCAGGACTTGGGAACTGGTCAGACAAGCACAGATGTATCTATGGCATGTAACTGTCTTACCTTAAGCTGATTAATGCCTTCAAACTGAGTGCATCTAGAAGACAAAATTTTAGTTAAAAGCCCAATTGTTTCAGATGTAGTCAGGTGGACAAGGCTCTAGATGTTTAGCAAAGACAAGGGAAATGCAATTGTCCAGTGTGAAACTATGATGTCCAGCGTGCAATTCTTGTATTCACCTCACAAAGCTCTGTGCTGTACCAGGTGTGTAAAGCAAGTTGCATCACCTCCCTTTCAAACTCAATGCCAGTTCTAGAATGAAAATAACTTCAGTGCTAGTTGTTGGCAGCAGCTCCAATCATAGTAAGCATACAACCAACTGTTTCCTCTCTCTCATGCTTTTGGAAAGGGTTCTCCAACTTTCAGAAGTTTTTAATCCCTGCTACACTTAAATGTTAGAGGGAAACTGAAAGTTCAGTACCAAAAATAGCTTTAGAAAATGCAGAAAATTGCGAAAAATTATGACAGGGCAGCAGGCACAAGATTTTCCTGCCACAAAGATGACACCTGATGTGTCTGTGACAGCACAAGTTTTATAGCCAGTACTTGCAGCACATTAGAAGAGGGATTGCACCTGTGTGTACTGAAGGCAAAGTCCCAGCCCAGAACTACACATGAACAGTAAGTTCTCGGATTTTTCCTTTAATGATGGAACAATAAAAACTCATAATTGCTTCAAATATTTATTTCCATGGCAAAAATAGACTATAATATATTCATTTCACATATATTACATTCAGTAATACAAGCTTTTCTGTTCTATGAAACACAATTTATACATTGTTTTACAAACCAATTTCAGTTTTACAAGAATTAAAGCTGGTTTGATTATACATTTTTACAGTATTGGTGGCAAGACAGCAAAAAATAGACATGTTAACCACTAGCTTAGTACTAGAAAATAATACTTCATGTTTGCTACTGTTTAAACAAAGTCCCATTTAAATCCTTGCATACTGGCTCAAGTGAAAATTGAAGAAAATGGAGCCAGATCCTGTGTTCCTCTGACACGAAGGACTCAATCCTACAAAACTGCTGACAGGATTTCAAACGCCCATTTGCTCTGAGTGAATGAAGAGACTTCAGCAGTGTGCAGGAGTGTACATACTTGCTGATTTGCCACGTAAAGCCTCTTAAATTTCCATCCAAGTCCCCCCAGAAAAGCCACAAAGAGGACAGATAAGTTGGGTATTTCAAAACAATTTAAGCAAGTATCTTTGTAAAGAGCATACACACCTTGTCTGTCAGAATTATCCAGGATTAGCAAGGTGACAGACTGGAGGGTTTCACAGGGATTTTCCCCATCAAATTTCCTACCATTCTAAGAATTAATGGCATTTGCAATGTCTTTAAAGTATATTAAAAGTCTCCTAATTTTACCTAAATATTTCCAAATGGAAAAACAGCACTTAATTCCCTTTATAAAAGTTAGGCACCTTCTGAAACTGTGCTCATAAAATCAGTATTTTGGTAGTTTTGCTTGCTGCATATCTAAACCAAAAGAACATTACAATATCTACAGACTTGCTCTTTGACTTGCCACAGGCTGGATCTGTTGTAAACTTTGTTCATTAGACTCTTTACATTTGATTTCTATCTTCGATTCCTAAGTAGAGCTGAAGAACATACTTCAACAAAAGAAACACACTGGAGGTTATTCTTCACCACAATGCAGCATCATGTGGAAAACAGCAACGAATAGAACCAAAGGCTATTTTGCAACAGTTTTTTTAAATGCTCATTGAAATTAACAAATCCTTTTTTTTGCACCCCAGTTAGACCTTAAAGTACCACGTGATGCCAACAGAGTGCACCAAGTTAGCTGGTCCCCAGCAAGATCTTACTATGAATTTTTTTTTCTTTAACTTCTTTTTACAGACACATTTGCAACAGCAGTTAAAAGTTTAAGATTTTTTCCCCTTACCTTAGCACAGTACTACACTGTTTTAATGTCACTGTACTGCAAATGCTGAACTGCAACAGAACTTCTAAGTACATGGTAAATTCCACATTTCAAGAGTCTCATCGTTAGCCCAGCCTTAACTTGGTGCAACTCACACCAACTGTAAACACCTGGCTTCATTCAAAACATAGTTAGGCTTTTGCATCATCTCACCTGCATCCATTACAAATTATCACTGCAAAACTGCAAGTATGCCTATTTCCCCCTGCATTTCGTGTCTGTAAAACCAGAGACTGTGGTTTGAAAAATCTGACCTTTAATAAGTAAACAGAAATTGAGCTGACAGATTGCATTCAATACATTTGGAAAGGAAGATATGTAAAACTAACAGAGCCTCTGAAAAAATATTTGGAGTTTATAAAAATCACATTTTTAAAAGCCAGTAAAAATAACACCTATGACTACATATTCACTTGCCCTACCATGCCATGAAAAACATACCATATGACTCAAACCCTGCTAGCAGCTCTACTGTGGATACAAAACATTCAAAATCCTCCTCCAAATGCCTTCTGCCACTCCTCAAATCCTCACTCTCTATGTCCAAAATTTCGTACTTGCACAAGAGAATTTCTTTTGAACTCCCATCTACGTTTCCTTTGAATGCTGTACCTTCCTGTATGCACATTCCTGCTGCATTCTTTTGGTTAATTCTTGTAATCTGTATTTAAATTTAAAGCAGACATGAGTATTCGTGCTTCAGGGGCTCAAGCTTTCATGGGCAGTAAGCCCATTTTAATTCCTACAGTATCATGAAGAACTGCAGGAATTTTGCATCTTGCAGGACTGGACTCTGGCTTTGCAGGACTTTGCAGTATCGGAAAAATCCCCAACCCTAAACTCTAAAGTGCTGAGTTCTTAGTAACTGAAGACTCTTTTAAATTTATAATTCGGACTACTGAAATACAGTAATGGGTTCACTATTTTTAAGTCCAGGGATTTAGCAATACTATTGATATTAAAACTGAGGTCTCATTACACAGCTATGATAAACAACCCTGCAGTTCCCAAGTTTGGTCCAGAAGCTGCTGAAATCTATGAGCCACTCAACTTTAACAGCTGCTCCAACACAAAATATGCAGCAGCAGCCTCAGATAGTCTTACTTATTAAATTTAAAGGAGCCATTTTGGAAAAAATTGCTCCAAGTGTTGCTCACTTCAAAAAGAGATACATAGGATTACAAGAGGAGCCAAAAGTAAAATATCAAAAATCTTTTCCATTTTAGTAAAAATTTATTTCACTTTTATTTGTTATTACTGTATTTTACCTTTTTTCCTAAATTTTGATGATAACTTAGAGCAGCTTTTCATCTGCAGAAATACAGGAACACTGCCTTGGTCACCTGCTTTGAATTAAATTTATTTCTACATACAAACCGTAGCAACCCGCACTTGTCGAGTTTATTTTCACTGGTGTGAAAGGTATTGCAATGAGAGAAGTACTAAGGCATAAAACTTTTCCTGCTCTTCCTCCGGGGGACAGCAGAAAAGGAGAGCACTGCTGTGCAGGCTGCAGAGGTTATGCAAAACTCCCCCGTGCACCTCAGAGCTTCTCCCTCACCGATCAAGGCCAGGAGGGATCTGCAGCCTAAAGCTAAGACAGTGACATCTTTGTCATGGACAAGGCTCTGGCTTAGCTTCTTAGAGAAGAGGTTTTAGCCCAAGACTACAAAGATTCACTGGCCAAAAAAAAATCTCTCATCAGACCAACTGAGAAAGAAATCAAATATGCAGAAGTTTGTACTACAGTTTGCGTGTTCTTCTCCTGTCTCTTCATATAATTTGATCCTAGAAAGCATCTCCTACCTAGTCCACGAAAGTCCACCACATCTGTCTCTTGACAGTATATAGCACCTTTATTTGTCCCTGAGAGCTCTGACATCCCTAGAGATCAGCATCATCTTCGCCATTTGCTGCAAGAATTCTTCATTCAACTTTTCTTACTAAACACACTCTGTTCAAATCTTGCATAATCATCTGATTTCATCCCCATAAAAACAGAAGCACATTTGGCAAAATTGGACAGGCTTTTAGAGAAATTTTAAGTTTTTGACAAATAAATCCACCTCTGACTCACACTGTGACTGGATTTGGACAGTGGATATTCTTATGACATCCAACACTTCATGAAGCACCCAGTACAACTACATGTAAAAATGCATCCCTTTTCAATGCTCAGAACAAAAGTGCTAAAAACTGATTCTCTTTTATAATTTAACTGAAAATCTAAACAATGGTTTAAAAAGTAATTTTGTTACAGAAGGTTGTGAAGTTTAATTTCATTTGGTATCTTTAGAAGAGAAACTGCTCATTTTCAATGCTCACTCAGAGCCATATGCTTACATACAAAAGCAATCCTACAGTGTTCAGTAGAAAAACTCACATAAAGTCAAGTCTAATAAGGTCAAGTCTATTACTGCAAAAACAGACTGCTGATGGACAGAACTGGAAGCTGAAGGGGAGGAGGTAGCCGTGTTATGCTAAAAAAACCAAGGCTGTGACTACCAGATTTGAGCACAACCACCTCTAAAGGTGAACACAACTTCTTTTAGCAAAACAGAAAAATAAGCCAAAAGACACACATTTCCTCACCCACCTCATGTAATCCCATAAGTATTGGATTAAATTGCTCCTTACAACTGCTCCTTTTAATGCCTCACAGCTGATGTTCTATCCCAGAAATTTCTGAACAGCTAAGAACTGTTGCTTGAAGTTCTGGTTGTCCATCAGGTCATTAAAACTGCATCTATCAGGTTATGAAGATCACAGTGCAAAGTTTAGAAATGGAAAAGGTACAAGCTACATTTTAGAGCCTGCCCTCCCATTCAAAAAGATTTCTGCAGATAGAAGTGAAATGTGCCAAAAATTAACAATGTTTTTAAAACACAGTATGATACAAATAGCTAAGTATGTTTTTCTTTCAATACTTCCGTCAACACAGATTTGTTTGCAAGATTTATATATAAAGAATCAGTCTTCAGTAACTGGTTTCCTCTGGACTTCCAGTTTTATATTTGGCAATTAATAATTCCTAGACATTTTATATAAGAACAACATTTCATTTCCCTAGTCTGAAATATTCAATCTAACTTATACACAACAAATCAGACTGCTTCCAAGCAGACCTGAAAGCACCAGATCAATACCATGTACCTAAAAGTAATGTATTTTGTATAAAATGACATATTAGCACAATGTCATTTGGACCATGTGTTAAACTTTGTGGAAGTAGCTTATTACAGAGGAAATTGAGGCAACCTATTTGTAACTCTTAATTAATGTTTTGGAACACAATTATCGATTTGAAGGGGGTTTAATAGTTTCCAAACCCGTGTGAGGGCTCAGAAAAATAACAATTTCAGCACTAATAAACCTGACTCTTAGTTTCATTTCATTTCACTAAGCAGGTATCAAGGGAAATGGACTCTTAACCATGCCTGCAGACTGGTCTGCTGTAAGGGTTTTTTTTTAATTAAACGAGATATCTAAAAACTATAGCTCAATTTGGAATAGGGATTTTCAACTCAACATCTCAAAACACTTGGAAAGGCAGCTAAAACTACACTGTCTCCATCTGAAAACCATAGGAGATTATTTAGGGATATCGTCATTTGACCAGCCCCATGGGACAAAATGGGAACCACAGTAGGCTGTACCTGCCTACTTCAGGTCCATGCCACAGCCATTGACTCAGCCACCTACACAGCTACTAAATTACCCACATCTCCAGTGTTTCCTCTAAAAGCTCTTCTTCTGCAATTGTTCTCAAACATTCTTCATTGCAACGCTGCACAGCATTAGCAAAATCTGCCCTAGCACTAACAAAATAATCTGGAGGATTCTACAGAAATTTCCAGTGCCTTAATGGCTTTCTTGGCTGGGAACACTAACATTTTTTTTAAGGTCATCTCTGCACTGTGTAAACCAGCAATCATAGCTGCCACACCTCCTCCATTAGGCTTCATACGATCATTTCCACTTCACCACTCTGCACCTTCCTATTCCCATTTTGGTTCTCTCACTTCATCAACTTAAAAAGCTCTTCCTAAAATAACAGGTTAGTAATGGTATATTACCAAATGAAACAATGCATGATTATAGTCTATATTTAGCTACATAAATAACAGAGCAAAAAAAAGTGCTTAAAACATTTGCATCCACTTTGATTTCAGCCAGTAAAATCAAACTGTCCTCTAAATATATGAATAATACTGAATATGTACTTTCATCCATTTGTTTCCAATAACCTTGTAGATACTTAAAATATTTTTCCCCTGCCTGTTGCAGGTAAACTTGCCTCCTCTCAAATGAAAGTTATCAACAATTACCATTATCTTTCACTTGTCTGTTCTATTACATGGCACTACAACTAACTACCAATAGCTTCCCTAGGAATTTCTGCATGATTTTTGAAAAGCTGGTTCAAACATTGTCAGTCTTCTCCTCTGAAAATATTGTTCTGTTTAAAAAGTTTTCTGTCATGGTGGTTCATTTCTTTTAAATTTAAAAATCCCGAATATAAAAATAACTGTCCTTAAAGCAACAGCTTAAAATATCTAAGAGCTGCTAATTTTGCTAAGTAAACCAGAGGAAACCAAAAGTTCATTTTAAAAAATATAGATGTATTGTTCTAAATATAAAACTGAAAGCAGAATGAAACTGCATAAGACCTTGACATTCCCAAGGGGCAGGTTTCTCACCCCATGTGCACCTACTGATTTTAACTTTTGCACTGTTAACAATTATGTTTCAAAACACAAAGTTAGTAAAATTGTGCTATATACCTCCATTCCACAAGATACTTAATTTGCTCAGAGTAACACCACTCTAAAGAACGTGTGCAAGTACTACAGACCAGTACAAGCAAAATCATTCCTTAATGTGACTGGCTGAACATGGGAAGAATTTAGTCCAGCGGAGATCCTGCTTTGCAGGGACTGTTACACTGACTCGCCTCTAACAGTCTCATGGCAGCCCTAAAAGGTAGCTCTGAGATTCACCATATGAAGAATGAGAGCAGTTCTGGACAACTCTTATTTTCTTTCTGTAAACTCTTGCAGAGTCCCTTAGGAAGCAGCAGGGGTTAGATAAGTCTGGAACTTTTGAGAAACTGAATGAGAACTCCATAGACGAAAGTGTACTGCGAAAGAGTCTGCACCATCATCATTCTCTGCTGCCTCAACATATCCAGCACTCGTGGGATGTCCAGCATCTGGAAGAAGAGAACAAAACATTACAGGCGACTGGTGAGCAAGAAAACTGGCCTGCACTTTCCCAGCAGGAGGTTCAGAGCAGAACGTTAGTGATCTAAGGGCACAATCAGCTGTTCTGATTTCCGCTCGGACAATTCATTGCCCATGCCTGCAGTATGGACTGCACTACACCACTGATCATCTGGGAAATATACATAATGGTAAAGTTACCTGTCTCATGGAGTACTGATGTACACAAATCTAATGGCTGAAAAAGTCTGTCACAGTGTTAGGAGAGAGATGTGCAATGAAACAATAAGTTTGTTGCATTTCAGTTGACCTGTTATTAATGAACATTTTACAGCTGTTCACTTCTGGCTAAAAGTTGATAGGACTGGCTTTATTCTATTAAAATACCACTTTGTCCTCTACCGAGACTGATACTGCAAATACACAACACTTGGGAACAAAATAGTAACAAGTACAGAGACTGTCTGCAAAACATGTTCTTGAGTATTATCCATTCTAATCAACACAAGGAGCGGTAAAGCCAGGATGAAATCCTGAAATATGCTCAGTGGGCTAGGGCATACCTTGCTCCACTCAATGACTCAACATCTTAGGGAGTCAAGAATCCAAATGAGCATTCCAGTGCCTGGTGTGCATGTGGGCAGCTCTAGAAGATTATTAACCTCTGTTGAATTCCCAAGAGCTATTTCAAGAATGGTTGTAAGGCCTCTCCCAAAGCCTGCTCAGATGAACAGCCATAACGTGTTTTAGGCAGGTTATTTACTCTTCTACTACCTAGCGTTATTTAAAGCACGAGAAAGAAGAAGAGCTCACCTCGTTGTGCTCCAAGCACGCGATCATGATCTCTGCCAGGATGACCACGCCTGTCCGCCCCACACCCGCACTGCAGTGCACCAGCACGGGAGGGTTAGAGCTTTTAGGGTCTGCTGTGCTGTTGGTGTGGCGCCGCACTGACTGTATCTCCTCCAAGTATGCTGTGAAGTTCAACAAGATAAGGATAATTAATATAAGCTATGCTATTATGCTGGATGACCACCAGAAAAGCAGTAATTTAACAATCGACATGCCACAGAAGAACGATACATTGTACAAATCACAAGCCATACCCCAACCATAGCAACACAGATCTATAAAGATCATCTAACTTTTGTAAGGATTTCCTTCCTTTGTTCCCCTATTCCTACTGAAGGCAGCTTGTGGCCATCTTGGTACTGCTGCAACATACTCAAATGTGTAGTATGTGACGAAATTATGTTTTATTCTAGATAGACTTCTGGTAAATTATTTGCTTTAGATGGAAGGCGTCACTTTAAAAAGTGACTTTAATGTCAGGTATATTCCTGCAAAAAAATATAATTCAGTATCTCTTCCTGGTGTGAAGAAACCTTTTACACCGGAATGCTTGGCATACTTGTCAAAAGCTACTTCATATATAGCAGCCATTTTAGAAGGCATTAAAAAAACACCACAAACCACACCCCAAAACAAAGCTATTAAATACAACTTACATAAAAATCCCTTTAAATCTTCTGGACAGCCATGCTCTGGCCAGTCAGTATACTGCAAATGCCAAACCGTTCTCTCCTGTCCTGTGAGAAGATGTTTAATCTTCAAACCTGTAGTCGCATAGCAGCCCGAGTCGGTACGGAATCGCGTGGTAATCTTAAATCTTCCATATGTCACAGTGTTGTGCCTTGAACCAAGACGTGGCCAGTATCTGAAGCTTTTTTCTCTCCCACTTTCCTTAAAAGTAAAACACTTGCTTAACAAGAAACCGAAGAACATTCATACAACTAATGCTCTGGTAGTAACAACTGTATCTCTCCTCGGTTAAGCAGTACTAGAGTGTTCCGACCTCTTACTGAGTAAAACAACTTTCCAGCAGAAAGAGTTTCCAAATTTATTTTTCTGCCAAAGAAATCAAGACAGAAAGGGGTCACTAGAAACTTACATTTGATCGGTCTATTTGTTGGAGCAAAGATCCCCTTCCTCTAACAAATTATAAAAAAAAAAAATATCACTGTGGAATTTCAGGGAGAAACCTGACTCAATTTATACTCACTTCCTCTGCTGTCACCATAGCTATGATGGCAATCCCTTGTTCCCAGATCATCTGCCAGAAATCCTGACATGTATTCTGCAAAGGGCCCTGGGTGGCAATGTAATCCCACTCTATGCCACCAACAGAAATCTGTAAAAAGGAAGACGTTAGATTAGTAATTTTTGAAAACCCTTTCCCCAGTTTTAACATCTGCCATTTGAAGACGCACAAAATAAAAAAAGGCAGCAACACCACAGAAGCAGGAGCCCATTGTGAGTTATATCTGCCCCATTTTTAAGCTGCATCTTGTCATATTAGATGCAGAAGAGACTCAATTGTATGGGCTCATAGCTAAATAAATGTATTTTATATGATAAGCATCATGTAAAACTGAGAAAACAAAATCGTATTTCTCTTTTATGAATTTAAGGTATTATAGCAAATTCAGGTTTAGAGAAGCTTTCATACTCTGGTGCTGAAAATATTATTACAGTACTAATTGTTATTTCCTGAAACAGTATTATCTTGTTTGAGAAGGGTCAACATGTGTGAATGAAGCAGAGAAACTACGATGCCATGTCGGTGTACAAACAGATTTATTTTAAAAAGGCAGCAACACAACTACAAGTGCTGCTTTGACAATCTCAACTCTTTTCAGAGAAAGCATGAAGCCAACTGCAGTTGCACTTAAGGCAGGTAAATGTATTGAAAAACTAATTAACTGCCTTGAAGGTTCTTGAAGTCACCCTTCAAATTCTTCCCTTTAAACAGAGCTTAAAGAGTTAAGGATGGGGAAAGAGGGCAACTGAAGGTTTTGAAAAAGCCGATTTCCCCCTGGCTCTGGCAGTTCCTCTAACCATCCAAAAAAGCCTAAGCTGGGAGCTTTCTTACTGCCCATTGTGGACACTGTCTGAGACTACAGAAAAAGAAGAAGCAATGATTGTCACTACAGCTCAAAAATACAGTCATTGCAGAGGATCCCAGTTTGTTTTAAACCTATTTGCCTCCTTAGCTCTGGCAAGAACAGGCATGCCTTCTGTTAGCAGCACTCCCCAGAGAGACAACACAGAAAGGAGACAGATCAAATCAACACAAAAGCGAAATGCAGAAGATCCCTCCAATAATTAACCCTCAATTATTCTATGTGATGAGGAAAGCAGGTAGGTTCCTGCTTTCCCCAAAGAAACCTCTGGAGAAGAAGGGAAAGAGAGAGAGAGAGCTGGAGGAATTGTCACTCATCTTACCAAACCAAAACTGATAGCCAAATGCATTTTTAGTTACCACACGAACTGGGAAATATTTCTCCAAGAGTATTTCTCTCACCTTGATATGAGATGCATTGATGTAACCCGTGTTATTTTCTTTGGTTGGGACCAGCTCTACTCTGGTATCATCATAAGGAAGGACGTCCTGGAAGCGGTTTCTCTCAGCATTTTCAGGCAGCCGAGCTATTGAGCACTCACCATCTATCAGCCTTTTCTTCTGGATGCGCTCGTACTCAGTGAACACCATCCCCTGCTCCAATCGCTGCTCCAGAACTTTACACTGAAAGGCAGAACATGGACAACCATACAAAGTCACACTCCAAGGTGAGTCTCTTTTAACAGAGAATTCACGAAGGACAAAATGTATGTATTTTCTTCTCCTGCATACTTCTTCAAAGCTTTTCCAGCTATTAATGTTTCCACAAACATACCAGAATAAATTACAGGCAACCCTAACCAGGAAGAATTTTGGTCAAGTGAAATCTAAGCAGCCTGTTATACTTCATTAGGTCACAAAGACCTATGTGGATACTGCTGGTAAAGGAAAAAATAGATCATAGTTTCTGTAAAGACAGCCTAGCTGGGGGGAAAAAAATTGGCCAACCAGACAGCTGTGCCATACTGCATACTGCCTCAAATACCTTTGATCCACCTGCTCAATACAGCATGCTACATGACATCATTTGAAAGGTCTCCTTTAACCTGATAATAATAAAAGCCCCCAAAAATAATAATAAAAAAACCCAGAAACTTAATTGTTTGGATGGAGAAAAACTAAACTTTGCTTACAGCAGGGAAGTTGCCTTAGAATCTCTTGCTGCAGTTAAGGTACAAACCCAGAATTTTTCTAATAGTATAATTCAATCATTTTTATTTAATAAACTGCTCCCCCCTCCCCTTTATCTTTTTGAAACCAAGTTGTTTCTAAATCATAAGACGCTTCTGGAATTTCTGCATCTCTTTGCCAACAATAATTAGAGGACTAATATGTAAGATTTCAGCCAGAAAATTTCATCTATGTCACATGCCCCCAGATTCTTACAGCAACTGCTCTGTGGTATCAGGTCATAGAAGTGTCTTATATCAAGTAAGTATGCCAAATGTTGCAGAGGAAGGTGTAAACTTCCATCATATGCAATCTGCACACCAATACATCAACTGTACAAACTCCTTTGTTATCTTTAGGCTAAATTCACATATTTAAACTGATAACAACATGAAGCTGAGCAATGAAACAGGCACTGAATCAACACTAAATTTACCTTCTAAAATATCTGCACTCTGGACTTCCTTTTATGCCACACTTGTACTTTGCATTGCCTCTTCTCAACTGGTATAGGAACTACTCCCACTTCATGGTATTTATTCTACCTCTACGTGACTGCCTGAAGAGAAAGTGTAGTGACTCTGAAAAGTATGACTTTTTCATAACTTGACTTTATAGTTTCTTCTTTGCCACAATGCTTTGGGCAGAGCTAGCTGAATGCAAACACAGCTGAATCCAGTAAAGGTCAACCCAGAAAGAGATGATGGGTGTAGGTGAGAGGAAATAACCAGCACAGGTACTAAACCTGTATTTCAACAACACAATTTTTACTTTTTGTCCCTTAGCATCTTAAGCAATGTACATGTAGTTCAACCCAATTTTTACTGAGTGACTTGCAATTAATTTTCTTGGCTTGCTCATTTAAACTGCAGCAGATGAGAGCAGGACTATTCCTTCAGGTTCAAATCCCTAGATTAGACCCCTAGTGACTAGCAACAAAATTGAGCTAGAGGGGGTCTGCAGCTGAGGATGCCCAGCCACACTCAGAATCGGATTCTATAGAGACCACTGGTTGCAGAATGGGCAACAATCACTGTAGAATTTGGTGTATCTAGTTGTTCTGGTCAGATGTGTGACGGCAGCACTGTTCTTCATAGCCTGTCACAGCCTGAATATTGCCTGTATTTCACTTTCCTGCACTTCTTTAGTGATATATGAGACAGGCTGAAGCAGATTTACTGATGGATTTTTATCCTGATACAAGCCGATGGAGTCTTATATTTCTCAAAGAATGATCCTCAAATTCTACAACCTGATGTCCTCTCACTGATCTGACATCTTTTACCGAGTTTTAAAATTTCACCAGACCAAACAAGTTCCATCTATATTTTATGGGCTCCACCTGAAGAAAACAGCTAAATACAATCTGCACAAGTTGTACTCTAGGGATGCAATTTAACTGCAAAACTTACTCTAAACACCATATGAATTACTAATAATTACGACTAAAATCAATCTCACACTCAGAACTGTAAGTTTCACAACTTTTCACTCTGGAAAACCCCAAATTAAGAAAGGAAACAGGAAGAGTTGCATAAAAATATATCAGTGGATACTAGTTAATTTGCTTCCTGTATGTTCAAAGGGTAACCTACAGTTGAATCACTGTCATCTTAAGGAAAAATCTGAGTTACGCCCAATATTTCTAGCAGTGACTTGCTGGTCAGAAATCTTTTTCTTTATTTTGTTTCTATTCTCAGCATTTGAGTTGCCTTAATATGAAGCATTTTTAATTCAATAAAATGTACCATTCATGATCATGTAATTTTGAAAATTTGCAAGTGTAAATCAAACATTAAAAAACTTCAACATACTCGTTCATCATTTGTTGCTCTTGTTGGTTCTTCCTTCCCCTCATCTGGCAGAGGCATTCGAGTCAATGCCAGTCCGTTTAGGGCAGCTAGCTTCAGAGGCCCCATTTTTTTTGCATCATTTTTATTCTTTTTCATACCCTGCAAAAGAAAAGCTAAAACTTGTGAATATTCTTAAATATCTGATGATGTTATAAAGCAGAAACCAGATGAGTTCAGCTAAGCAAAGGATACTTCTCTGGCCCCTTCTGCAAACAGCTCTGACCTTTTTCTTTGATAAGCACTGCAGTGACAGATTAGGGTGGTGGGACTACATTCCTCCAAGGACACAACACAAGTCTGTCCTCATTCCAGACAGGTTAATGAAATTGCATGAGAATGACAAATATTGTTCTCCACAAAGCTCACGACCAATGGTGTGAGGTGGCCACTCTGGATAACTAACATTCTTGAACAGACCTGGGATCACTTCCCAAAACCAAAATACATAAAAATGATTCCTTACTAGACTATTCAGTTTGCAGGCACTTTTCTTCCCTACAATCAGGCAATGACCATATACCTTTAAGATATTTGGATATAGTTAAATGTTTTACTAAGTTTGCAACAAACTTGACATACAAAACATGAACACAGAACTGCAGACAGATTTGAGTCCTGGACCAGGTCATGAGTCTAAATTATTTGAGAAAAATATCAAAAGGGGACTTCTAGGAAAGAATAAATTCAAATTATTCTTTTAAAAAGGGTAAGAGAAAACTTCATCATTCCTGCAGTTGCTAAGTTTAGTTGTTAACAAAAATACACTGAAAATATGAGTACATATGCTGCTTGAACGATAATCAATGCTTTCAAAAGTTAAAGGGTGGTAAGAAGTATGAAGACAAAGCTAAGAGGATGAGACTGCATTAAAAGTGAAGTGAACACAAATACAACAATAAAAGTTTATTGAAAAGCAAAATGTGCAAGCATTGGTAGGGGCCAGCTTTGTAACTAGGATATTCATCTCAGTTATGAATACAGAAAGGTAATATTCTATATTATGCAACAACACTCTTAAATGTTTCTGAACTAGAAACTATGTTACTGAACACTCTCAATGAAAAAATTCTAATATTAATTTAATTTAAAGGTTGACGAGAATATCTACTGTCAAAAGAAAAAGCACGGTGTGGTTTTGGTAGACACATTACCTTCTGAAAACGTATCTTTTGAAGAACAAATACTAAGTAACTATCTAAATGTGAACACAAGGAGAAAGGTATCACTTTTTTTTCCTATATCCACATTAAAAAAAACAGGAGGAAGATGTAGAAAAACATACACAATTATAAATTCATTTAAGCTGACGGAGGTTCATTTCATTGTGTTCAGCTCCATGTATAGCACATCTGACAGACAAAAACTTGTGAGAGCAGTAACTATTTCAATACATAGTTTTTGCGTAGGTTAGTTTTTGCAGCATCAGCACCAGTTACATAGTAGTACCCCTGCAGTCCAATTTGTGCAGAAAATTATTTGACACTAATTCAGGTATCAATAAATTTTAAAAGGCAAAATAATAGTAAAAAATGGTCTTCCTCTATTAGCACCTGAAATCTGCCATAAACTACATAAAATTGAACAAAAGTTTAAAGCAAAGTGGGCACTAAGGAGTGCCAGTGAAATTGTACAGTCCACATAGACCTTGATGTATCTATGAGATAGGAATTACAGGAAAGCTGAAACTTGCAGTTTTTCACTATTTATGGCGTCATAAGATTGGAGTAGGAGAAAGAGACATGACAAGCAAGAAATACCCTTAGTGGGATAAAAACAGCTTGAAGAAAAGGCAAAAAGGAAAGGATATGAAAAACAGAAGGCATGGATCAAAGAAGAGAATGCAAGGAAAGAATTTATTCCTTAAGGTGTCAGGTTCCCTCTTAGGTCAGCAGAAGGAGGCAAACAAATTTTTTGAAAAGAAAACATTCTGGCTACGTATGATTTTTCAGTGAGAAGTTTAGAAAGTCAAATGGAAAGAGTTGCTTCTGCTCCAGATAAGAAGTAGGGCAGAATAGGGATCTAGAACCGACTTTAAATTAGTTCATTCTAAAGTTCATAGCCAGATTAGGTTTTCAGATGGATAAAGACTGCACAGCTGGATTTGCGTGGGAGGACTATACAAACAGAACTCAGACATAGCAGAGAAGGGGACAAAAGATAGCTAAGCAAAGTCAATCAGGGAAACAGAAAGGTCAAGCTTAAGGTAGCTTTTAATTCATATGTTTTAAAAGTGTCTCAGGTTGATTAAAAGAACCCCAAACCACAAACAAAAATCCCAATCAAATGCTACAGACAACTCGAAACAAGACAAATAGTATCCACTTACACCTAGAGGGGGAAGGCCTTCCACAATATTCTTCTTCCCAGACAAAAGATCGGACACAGGTCTCTTCTTTACTGAATCTTTCCTTACTCTGTATCTCCCTGATGTTGTAAGATCAGATTCTGACATAGACGGAGTAAGCAGTCCTTCCCCTCTTCTCTGTACCTGGCTTTCTACTAGTAAATGAACAGGGCTCATATCTTTCATTCTCTTTTCTGCCTCTGTAATATGTAATTTAGGCTCAAGAATATGCAAAGGGCCAGAAGATGAAGCAACAGAGCTATAAGGGTAGTTTAGTACTGAATCATGAGAATAACCTCCCATAACAGATGAAAGTTGGGTTTGATCTTCTGGGAGAGGAGAAAGACTTGTACTGGCCTTGTTCTCTTCTTCAAATTCTTCTTCTTCCTCACTGCTGTGAATCAGCATAGTGGCATCTGAAAGGGTTTTCTTGTGATCACAGTTCACGCATTCTTCTTGCTCACCTTCTTTTTGCTTGGTTCTCTCCATCAGAATGTTGGGCTGTGACCCTTCGGAGATAACTCTTGGAAGAGCCACATCGGCTGCAGAAGCTGACATGGTCCTCTCTTTAATTCTTATTCCTTCAAAGCTGGGAGCCAAGCCTGCTATCTCAATACTGTTCCTTTTCTGCAGCTGAGCATGGCGTGCCGATGTCAGAGGTTCACTGACCTCCTGAAGAGAATGTGCCACAGGCAGACTGTCTTCCTGAAATGTCTGGACAGAATGGTGCACTCGCCTTGTGATGAGATCTGGATTGCTGCTGCTGATGTAGATGTGTCGTGAAAGGTCTGGAGTACTATTTGCAGGTCTTGGGTACGGGTATGGGGGAGGTGGTCGATAGACTTGAGTCTTCATTATATTTGGTGCTGGATAATCCTGAGCCTGGAGCTGCACATTTGTCAGCTCAGGCACACTGACTGCCCCAACAACTGGGCGCTTTTCAGCAGGATAGGGGTAAGGGGATTGGCTATGAAAGCTGTAGTTCAGGTTAAAGGGATAATGGTTAGACTGTGGGGCAGCAAAGTGGGCATGTTCTCGAATTTCAGGCTGACTGTAAACTAAGGCATCAGGCCTGCTGTAAGCATATGAGTTGCTGATGTTAAGATTTCTCATTGAATGACTCTGCCTATCTGTGTGCACCATCCCCCTGTTGAGCTGTCTCATCACAGTCTCATAGTCTGGCGTGGGACGATAAGAAGGGGGTATTAGTGCACTGTGTCTGTGTGATGGGACATAATCAGTTCTGAGGACATCACTTCCAGTAATGCTTGGGTTAGAGGACATGGGGGATGGCTGCAAGTAATGCTGTGGGTTGTTCAAGGAGTTTGTGCTGTGTGCACTATAGACACTCCCATTGCGGATCCGACCACTGTAGTCATGAGGGGTTCTATCCAAGCTAGTCTGAGAGTGACAGTAGTATCCGTTCTGATTGCTCACAAAGAGGTTATCTGAAAGTAAAGTTTAAGAACAATCTTTATGTCCAGGACATCAAACAAAGTTATCCTCTATTAAGATGTAGCTAAGGCAACATTTGAGATTTTCAAAACCTCAATTATTCTAAGCTATGTATTGAAATGGGAAGGAAAAAACCCCAAACCAAAATCCCAGCTTTTTTGTTGTTGTTGATACCCAAGGTATATACACAAGAATAACCTACTGTATTTATCTGAGTGATGCAAATCCCTATGGGAAAACACCATCTGTTTAGGAATTATTTTCTTCTGTTTAGGATAGGTTTCCTAAGTTTCAGTCCAAGATAAAAGAAGTCCATATCAATCTTAAACCACACCACTGAAAAAAGGAATGTCTGCACTAGGTTTTGCACTAATGTAATCAGTTTGAACAGCAAAGAAAGAAAAAAAAAAAACCACAACAAAAACCAAAACATAAAAAAACCCATCAGAAACTTAAAAACAGCCCCATAACAACCAAACAGAAACCCTTGCTCTTCTCTCTTCTACTCTTTAAGGGCATACATAGATCTAGTATCACAAGACCTCGAATAAAATCAAATTAACTTTTCTCCAGAAATTTTGGAGAACACTGTTCACACATTAACATATACCTACTCTGATGGGTAAAGAAAATGGTCTAACAGTTCATACATCCAAGATACATTTAATCATTTCATTACTACTTCACTGGATGTACAATTTGCCAGTCCCCAGAAGAGAACAATTCAGTCATTGCTGTAGATGCCTTCTATGATTTAACTTTTTGGGTTCACCAAAATAATTGCCACACTCATGTTAATGAATTTGCTGACAATCAAAAATCATTTTATTAAAAAAATGTTCAAAAATTGCACTTGCGCTTGTAATAGCAAGTACCCAACAATACTTCCAACACTAAACTGGAAAGAATTCAGCTACATTCTGAATGTAGATTAATACCTGTATTTCATGAAGACATATGGCTTAAATACCTGTATTTCATGAAGACCTGTGTAACTTTGTTTAGATAGAAAATGTACTTATTCCCTTCCCAGTGAGCTGGCTTTTCAGAGTACTATTTATCCAGCAGACTTGTAGGTCTGGAAAATTCCTATCAAACTTCAGGAGACTTTGCAAAAGATTAGATTCAGCCCTTCAGGGCAGCAACTTTGTTAATTAAAGACACAATGTGTAACAATAAAAATAATGAGGGAAAGCAGCCATGACTCCACTGTAAACTGCTAAGGAGTCTACATTGCTTGAGAATATTAGTTAGGGTTTGCTTGGGTTTTTTTCTTTCTTTGTTTCAATCGAATAGATACCAAGTCCATAATGTGCAAACTTCCTCAGCCTTTGAATTCCCCAAAACCTTGTAGTCTGGCAAACTTAAGACAAATGTCTCTCTTCCTGCTTTCTGGGTTTATTTTTTTTTTTAATTTTTTAGCTGTGTGAATTGTCTGGGGGCAATCTCTTTGCAGCTATTTAGATCAATATTGACAGGGACCTCACAATGCCGTAACATACCAGTTTGATACATGAACCAAAAAAAGTGATAGTCAGCTTAAACTCACACAAGTCACCTCAGCCCACAGTTGCTGTATATGCTATCCTAACTAGCATTGCTCATCTCCCATAGGAGAGGATATAGAGAAGGAACAGTGGAGGAAACTGGGGTTGTTTAGCCCGGAGAAAAAGAGGCTGAGAGAGGACCTTATTGCTCTCAACAACTACCTGAACGAAGGTTGCCGTGAGGTGTGTTTGTGCCCTCCCAGGTAACAAGCAGCAGGACAAGAGGGAACGGCCTCAAGTTGCACCAGGGAGGTTCACATTGGACATTAGGAAATTTTGTCTTGGAAAGGGTGGTCAAGCACTGGAACAGGCTTGTCCAGAGAAATGGTGGCGTTAGCATCCCTGGCAGACATGTAGATGTGGCATCTGGGGACACGGTTTAGTGGTGGATTTGACAGTGCTGTGTTGATGGTTGGACCTGATGAACTTAAAGGTCTTTTCCAACCTAAACAATTCTGTGATTCCATGACTGCATTTCACATTAGCCTATGTGTCTAGAGTAGCAGCAAGCACTTCAATGACTGTTCTAGTACAAACCTACCCCATGTTCGCCTGTTCATTTATTCAGCTCTAGCTAAAGTAGCTACAAATACAAATTATAGATTTTACCTTCTAAAGCTGTGTAGTGTGGCCATGGATTTAATGAACTTACTTTTTGAAGATGCGTATGGTTCACTATAATGACCATTGTAATGCAGTTGAGGTGGTGGAGGCATCATATAAGGCTGAGGCTTAGGCTAAGAAAGCAAACATTTTATTGTTACTTAAAAACTGATTTTTTTAAATACATAATGTATATCATTATATTTATGTATAATAATATAGGCATTATACACATTATAATAATACACATTATATATTACATTATACTATAACATGTATAATATTACAAATAAACACATATAAAACCTTAGTCTTAAACCATTTCTCTAAATCTGCAATGTAAGTTTCTCCTTTGAGGTCATACAAAAAATTATTAAAAAACCAGGAAAAAAACCCAGAAATCATACACCACTAACCCAAGACTGTATCTTGCCACCTGACATCGAGGAGAGTCCCCTAGAGACAGTGTTCAAACCAAAAATAGAAGTGTTTAAAATATTTTTCATTGCATCATTTTAATTCCACTATTTAGATATTACATAGCAGCTCTTCCTACAAGTCACAAACAGTTCCCCACATACTAGACTCATCTTTTTCACTACTCATTTTATTTCACTGAAAGGGACTAATGTTTGGTTCAAAGTCAACTGAAATCCATAAAAATGCAAACATAAAGCTATTTGCTATTTTGCTGTCCTTACCATGGACATCCTGGATGAAGATCGTCTTCTAACAGGATTCACTGTAACAGGCTGAGTTTGTCTACAGGAGAAATTTTACGGTAAAAAATTATTCTTAGCAATAGCAAGACCAATTTCAAACATCAGAAAGCACTCCCAAGTTCAATTAAAAATCACTCTACATTTCTTGGAGCCAGGCTTGTGTCAGTCTTCCACAACAGTCTCAGAAGGAAAGAGCTCTGTGCATTAGCCACCATCACAAAGCAAGAATCAAAAATCCAAGATCAAAATACCACAGTTAGTTCTTTGAACCCCATGTAAAATCACCCATTGTACAAGTTGCCTGTTCCACAAGTCAGACATAAAATTGTTTAGGGACTGTAATGTTACAGGAACTGGAAAGCATGACTATACTGCATTAGCATTTGCATGTTCTAACAGTCATGCCAATGGTAATGAATTTTCATAATTTGTTGGATTGGCTCCAGGACATAAGGTTCAGAAGTCTTAATCCTCCCACCCTACACTGCACCTGTGCTCTGCATCTTGTAGCAAGACAGAGGTCAAAAGATAGCATGATATAAATGAACTTCTATTTTTCAGTGAGAAAGATGTTTTTAAGCTCACCCTTTGGGAAGTGAAGGACGAGAAAGGATTGGAAAGCGTGGAAGGGAAAGAATGAGGGAAGATTTCTGAGAGCCCTCCTCAGGTGGAGAGTCCAAGGAGTCTCTAAAGACAAGGTATGTACAGATTTAGAAAAAAGCCCCTGAAGTTGATACAGGCATGCATAAGACAGTTTTCAGCTGCAGGACCAGATGACAGGAAAACTTAAAAGTAGAGATAATCAGATTTTTTTTTTTGAGGACTTAACCCCATGTAAAACCATGTTGCAGTGAAACAATTGCAGTAAGTAATCCTAGAGACTGACATTCAATACAGAACTACAGAACTGACATTACTCAGACAGAAATGCTCATGCCCCACAAATGCACTACTTCTACCAATTCTTCTTACCACTCTCAAAAGACAGACAGGTTTACAAGCTTTGAGGTATGAGGTTTACTCTATTTCAAATTAATCCTACTTCTCAAATAAATTAGCATTAAACACACTGAGTCACCTGTGTCACAAAATACTTGATTATCTTTGCACAGGCCTCAGTAGATTTCAAACATCTATCTTCCTGTAGATGAAGAGGAATGAAACATACAGGAATCATGCTTTTTCAACAACAGACTAGTCATTGTGTCTAATTCTCTATTCTTTGACTGAAGAAACATAACTGAAGGAAAGCTGTACTAATAAAGTAGCTCAAATCCCAGTCATTGATTTACAAGTTGGATATCATCCCATTTAAATTTAATTTGATGAATTGTATTAAATTTACTTTGCACTGGTGCTATTTGAGCTATACAGATTCCATGGATATCTGAAGAACCACATACCTCTCAGCTGTCAATCCAGCACATTTCAGGAGTGCTTCACATACACTGCCCACCCTTTTAAAGCCTCTAGTGTCCTTTCAGAGCAGTTCACCCAAACACAGGCCAAAACCCTGGTGGTTCCAGTACTCACAAACAATACCAATATTAGACCCCAAAGAAACTGAAGTAGCTCACAGCACTGAGATCCAAAAGCAAAGGCCAAACATTATTACTTATGGTAAGATTTCAGTATTTAATATTGTATAAAATATAAAGCAGGATGTATTTCAAAAACTGTAATAAAGCAGGACGTATTTCAAAAACTGGTGGAAAGTATTTTCTCAAAAAAAGATTAAGAAAATGAACCCAAGTCATTAATTATTACCATCTAAAAAGGACAGTAAAGACTTTACAGAGGAAGTAGGATATTTCACTTTCCAGTGGAAGCTGCAAGGGCACCAAGACTTCTGCTAATGTATTCTACTTACAGGCTGCATTTATTTAGTCTGTAAAATTTGTGTCTAGCCACACACATCCTCCACACATATTTTGCTGTTTCCATATCTTCCTGCCAAAAAAACAAAACCCAACATTTGCATTAAGTCAAATATTCATACCCTTCACTTGCTTTCACACAAGCCACTGAAATTTTTAAGACTAAATAATCATTGATCAGTTTCATTTTCACGTAACTTCATTAATGTCACCAGGTTTTCCCTACAACTCTACTTTGCAGGCCCAAATATGCACTCTAGCCTAATAATTTTCTTAGACTTATGAAATTTGAAGTAGAAGCCTTTTGCTCAAGACGCTTATCAGCTGTAATACTAACACAATTTATAGTTACGATTGCCATAAGATTGCCAACAGCTGCTTTTTGACAAAAGCAACTGGTAGATGCTGCATAAAATTAATTCTACAAGGAAAGTCGTGGCCCACTGCAGCAAAGCACTAAGGCTATATTTATCTTAATTGCCACTGATTTAGAAGTCAAAAAAACATGCTAGAAATTTTACTGGCATGGATGAAAATTTTTATGACCACATAACCAAACATTTCAATGTACTCAACATAAAAGATCCAATTTTTAATGCCTTCCCATAGAAAGCTGGCCAAAGGCAGTGTTATTACATTTGACTCATATAGTTCAAAGTTGCTAAATACACAGAAAGTAGGTTTTAACCTTTGAGTTAAATTATCAGTTTTAATTTGTGGTTTTATTTACTGATGACTTCTTGAAAAAAAAAAGTACTCACAGTTTGGAACTGAATTGTCTCTTCTTTGTTTGCCAACTCTAATGCGAAAAAGGATTTATTGTGGGACATGTTGGCAATATCATGCCACCTGTAGACAAAAAGGACAGGCTATGACTGGACAAGCTCTGACTTTCAAACCATTAAAAATGTGACTGAAGACCAGAAGCACCACCAAGAATATGGATAAACAACTGAAGACATCCTCATGAGGGGAAGAGGAGGGGCAGACACTGATCTTCCGTCCCATGACCAGTGACAGGACTCGAGGAAATGGCCTGAAGCTGACTCAGGGGAAGTTTAGGTTGGATATCATGAAAAAGCTTTTCACCCCGAGGGTGGTTGGGCATGGGAACAGCTCCCCAGGGCAGTGGTCACAGCACCAGCCTGACAGAGTTCAAGAAGCATTTGGACAATGCTCTCAGGCACATGGTGTGACTCTTGGGGTGTCCTGTGCAGGGCCAGGAGTTGGACTCGATGCTCCTGATGGGTCCCTCTCAAGACAGTATATGCTACAAGTCTATAATTCTGTGAAAAAGTTCATTAATCTATCTGAACAAGTTGCAGACCATCACTTCCATACCATTAATGGCTACTGAAAGGAAAACACGCATGTGAGTAACTCTTGGGAAGATGTCCAACATGTATAGTAGTTAAGATTATTACTTGTCTTCCATTTGAAAAGCTTTCAACTGGTCTTTAAAAAAAAATCAAATTTAGACAAATTTAGTCATCATTTACAATTTAGTAAATTATAATGTCCCTGCTTGAAAGCAAACCATATATTCCAGACAGAAAAAAACCTAAATCTACACTAAACAAAGCCTTCAAGGCATTATTATTGCGTATCTTCTAGAACTCTTGCACGCTGACAGATGAAAAAAAATTAGACTGCAGAAATATCATACAATATATTTATTTATTCTCTTTTAAAATGCAAATTTAGCTTGAACCATTAGTATTATGTTAGTGTAAATAAAGCCTGTATCATAGATTTATTAAAAGAATATTCTGCAGTGCACAAACACATGGAAAAAGCATGATCTGCATACAAGGCTCTCTCTAAAGGTATTTATATGACTCCCATTTTCATTACATAGAGATGACTTTTAGCATTTTCCACAGCTATTCCCTCATGTATATGAGACAGAGAAACATTTATGTCTCCATTCTGATGGAGAACAAAAATCCCTCAAATATAAGGCCTTGGTTCATAAGCCTTTCTTGATTCATAAGCCTTTCTGGACACAACTATGAAATTACCTGAACCAGTCTCAAGCATAACCCAGTCTTTGTAAATTATACTAATGGGTCACTTGCCTGTGCTTTATTGCCACCCAAATACCATGATATTGCTACCCATGATGGAATTGCCCACAGTCATACAACAAACAAGCAAAAGAGCAGAAAATTGAATCCTGAAATAGGAATTTGAATACTTTCTGATGCTTCCCAATGTGCAACTTTTTTTCCTCCATTTACAGACACTGCATCCACAATTCTTTGAGAATTTATGTGAAATGCATGGACAAAGCTTTATTCCTCTCCATGTGTGTTTGATAAGTATAGCTGTTGTTTAATGCTGTAGGAAAGCAGAGCAGGGTACTTTGACAACTCCAGACGATTAAAAAGATCTCAGCATCAGCTCTCCTATCACAGCAGAGACAGAAATTTTTGTGAAGGACATTTAACAGTAGTGAATTTATAAATTCTGTTAAACAAAACTACTAACAGAAAGAAGCATAGTTGCAACTTTCTCTAATCCCAGAAAAGCACCAGAAGTGAAGTTCCAGTAACTGCTGGACCATAGGATTTCAAGATTACTGTTCATACTCAGTCAAAAATTTAATTCTAAAATATTAAAGTTCACTAAGAATAAACCTTTTCAATAACTACAAATTGCTGAGACTAATTTTATAAAAGATCTCAAAATGTTTTCTAAAAATTTATTCCAAATTCTGCCCAAAGATGCCTAAGCAACCCCCCGTAAAGTCAATGGGAAGCCATTTCACATGAAGACTGAATTTTGAGAGTTAGGTAAGTCAGAGCTCTGTCTACAATTTATCAGAACATTCAGTAATAAACTAAAACAATGTATGAATCCAAAATAATAGAACAAATGTTATTATGTAACTCTCCACATATATTTATAATATATGAAAGGAACTCCTGGACAATTTCACAGGTGAATATTTCCATATGAATTGATGTGACAATTTCAAGATTTAAGATGGTCTATATGCAGAGAATATAGATTCAATAAAAGTTTTGCAATGCAACAATATATTAAATATTCATGTCTTAGAATTATTCTATCTGGAAGAGATTCATTCTGCAGTTAATACATTAAGAAATTCCCACTGGCTTCAGTATTCACTGTAGCATGATGACTATGAGACTATATTCAGGTTTATTAAATGCATAAATACACATCATATCTAAGAGTCATTGATTCTTGTGAGGAACACACTTAAAATGTGAAGTTCACAAAGGTATTTCATGAAAGAACAATACTAACCTAAATACAACAGGAGGACGACCATTTTTGTGTTTCACAAAGATACCATCAAGACATGCTCCAATGAATATGTCACTTCCTTGGCTGTCCTGTAAGAAGTTGCAAAAAATTATGCAAGTACAGAAAAAGGTCTTTGAACCCAAAGTTACGTAAGAAACAACTGCTTTTATAATTCAGGAGGAGAAAATCCTGTGTGGTGTGGGTTTTGGGTTTTATTTATCTTTGGCAGGAAGTAACTGCTCTAAACAGGGAGAAAAGGGCAATCGAGCCAAAGACCAAACCCCCATTTACCTTTGCAGGATAGGTCTCTTCACCATAGCCCTCCATTCTTTCTACTTCTTGCATATATAACATTTCTGCATCAGGAGGAGTAAGGCCTCTACAAATAAAACAACGATCAGCCAGTACTGCCAGTAAGAAAAAATCATCTTTGTTTTATTCTGAACGACACTTGATAAGCTTGAAAAGCATCCCCAAGACATCCAGACAACCGTCAAATGGTGCTGTTTGTATCTGTACCAATGGCTGATACATTTGGCTCAGCCTTTACGCTTTGATTCTAAGAATTTCTTTCTCTCTGGCATCTTTAGGGGTAAATGGCAACAAAGACCAGTTAAAATTGCCATCCCTGCTGATGGCAGACAATCATCACATTCTCGCTCAAATCCAGCAGTCTCTCCACATTTCCTCACTTCATCAGAGGCACACATGTTCAAGACATGAATTTCCTCTCTACTGCTATAGGGGAAATACGAAGTCTGGCATTTCATATTTCAGAAAAGACAGTTTCATCTTCCAAATGCTGACAGTTTTAACTGTAATACTTTGAAAACTTGAGGACAAGATCTGTAGGTAAAGCCACAGTTCTTTATAGTTAGACCAACTGACAAAGACAGCTTTGTCACAGACTTGCAGAAGTATCACAGGGCTTAAAAGCTTGTGTTTACCTACCCACAAACATACCTCAGTTATCTCATAAAAGACGTTATTTCTACCTGAAAAATCCTGTCATGCTCATTGTTATGTCTCTCAATGCTTTTTCAATCATAAGTCTCTCCATTTCTTCACTTTTTCCTAACATCATGAAAATTAAGTTTTTTTTGCTGAACCTTAACAGTGCAATCTTGTTACAAGAGCATTTCAAAGATAAGTGAAACTGCAATTTTCAAACTGTTGTTTTAAAACATTATAGGGGAAATTATTCAGTATTACTCACATAGTCACAAACATTTTTCACTCACGAACTGATAAAGAGAACTTAACTTTCCTTTGTCCTGGACTACTGCATCTTAGCTCCCTTCTACCTAAGTTCATAAGCATTCTGGCACAGTTGCTGTCTCTACATTTCTCTCGCCCTCAAAACCTTTTCAAGCAGAATCTTCTCATTTATTTTGCTAAATATTCTGTTCTCTTTTCATTTTCATTCAGCAAAAACTCCTGTAACTTTAATACAGATGTACTAGAGAAAAACCTCATTTAAATTGGAAGTGAAATAAGTCCAACTGTATTTCAAGATCCACAACTTTCTGAGCTACAGAAGCTACTGAAGACCAAAATTAAGCATTGAAGAGTTTTAGACGTGTTACCTGTACTTCTGATGTAGCAAGGCAACTTTCTGTGTTGCTTCTTCCAAAATTTTTTCTTCTTGTAGCCAACCCTTAAGGTAAGATAGCATTTGTGGAATGAAATACAAAAATAATTCTACAAAATCAAATGGTTACAGTTTCTTTACACATATGAATCAACACTTCACTCTAGTCTTGGCGCTTAGATGCTGTAATATGCACAAATAAACCCAAAAAGCACAAACACTGTTTTGAAGTAGTTTTACTCACTTTCCCATCTGTACCTCAACCTTCTTTTCAGTGTAATATACAACAAAATTGAAAAGATCTTACTACATTTTTGTTTCTGTGTAATATAAGATGTCATATCTCACTCCAATCTCAAAGAAAACCTTTAATAAATTTGACAGCCTTTGAGCAGTAAGATAGATGGATCATGGTGTCTTCCTAAAAATTATTTGCATTCACCAATTTTAAGAAGGATTTAAATTTGTCAATTTAATAATTTAAATGCACCAATTTAAAGAAAGTACTTACCACTGGAAACAAAGCAAATCTTTGTAGAAACTCCTGAGATTCATACTGATCATAGTCTCCAAAATCCGCTAAAAAATAAAAAAAATCTTGGATTCAAACACTTTTAACAAAATGATTCAAAACACAATTAACTGCAGCAGGATTTCCAAGTATCAAACCTCCATCCTATTGAACTACAATCTGAAAGCAAAACCACGGAACAAACTAATCAATAATGTTTATAAAAGAGAAAAGGTAAAAAAAAATCCCATCTTTTCTTCAGAAAAACTGGTAACGCTCCTTGCGGATAGAGAAGAAGAAGAAATGATAAAACAATCGGAATTCAAATTCCTTCATTCTTTGGTGTTTTAGTAGTTTGATTTTTTAATCACAGAACAGTTGAGGTTGAAAGAGGCCTCCAGAGATCCAGCTCTAAGCAGGATCAGCTACAGCAGATTGTCTCAGAGCTTTCTCCAGGCAAATTTTGAATATTCTGGCTCTATCGTCTTTACTCCTTCCTGTCAGATACTTCAGTATGGCTCCAATAGACTGCTCTGACTTGGAGCTTTACTGCACAGAGCAGCTGGAGCATCCTTTGGCTCACAAGACTTCTACAGCTCCCTGCACTCAGACATGCAGAAATTGGGAGCTAGAAGCCTTTCCAGACTCAGGGGCATGCTCAGAAGGGATGTAACAGTTTTGATTTTACATCGTGCCAAAGAGCATCTCAAGGAATCTCACTCTTTTTCTGTTTCCAGGAAAAGACTAGCAACATGTCAAAGAAGAGAAAGCAGTCTACACTGGAAAAGTTATGTACCAGCAGAGAAACTGTGGAACAGCAGTCTGCATAGAACAGCTGCTCCCAAAAATTTACACTACCACAGACTCTCATACATATCAGTATCATTTTAGGGACAGTCAGGAACCAATTTTGTATTAAGCATTAACAGTTAATATGGAAGTTACTGATATGAAAGGGGAGCACCTCTGACACACTACACCAAGACAGCTCTTGAGATAAAGCAGTGTTTAGAATTAACTTACGGTATTTATTTTAAATACAGATCATTCTTGAAACCAGTTGACTTGAAACCGCTTCTGTTCATTCACGAGCTAAAATTACTAACCTACCTGGTATAAACTACTTCAGTCATTGGAGCACATTAATTTAGAACCTGTGCTTTTTTTGAATTGTTTTTTCACTGTGTCATCAACACATACAGCCCATCTCTTATACAGCAATAAAAAAGCAAGGTGAAAGCTAAAAGGATTAATATTTTCCATCTGGAAAGAGGGTTATATTGAAAGATTTCTATAAACAACTTGCTGAGAAGAGAGACATTTACACTGTCCAAAGACATGGAAATAACAGAGCAAGATTTTTTCAGTTGAAGACCATTAAAACCTGGCTTGGATTAAACAGATTCACTGTTATATAAACAAGGCATTAATACAATTTATCCTACTCCACTGGTAACCACATTTACAAAAAAACATAAACATCATCTTTATTATGATACAACCAACGTATATAACTAACTAAATACAAAAAAAACATCTTTGGTTGTATATACTCTCAATGATTTTAAGTCCTGTTCAGTTTTGGCAGTTTTACTATTGCTGCTAGATATACTGAAGTGGCATTCACTGTGAATGATATACAAATAACAATATACAAACACACTAAACACAGCTGCTGCCATTACAAACTTTTGAGAGGTTTAACATCAGACAAGCACGTTGCAAGGAACACCAGACATGATCAGTGCAGACAGACTCAGGACTGGTATATACTGTATCCCATCTGACCATAGCTATATGTTTCACAGAAATGTGTTTTCAGGAGTGATTTGAACACAAGAACTGTTAACAGTCTCGCACACCAACTTGAAATAATTTTATGTGATAGGAAATGTGGGATAAAAAGTGGAAATACAAGTACATTCAAAGTTGCTTATTTATGATGTTGTGTCAGAATAAACAGTCTTCATTAACAAAAACAGAGGAAGGGTCTGTCGATGTAGGCAGACAACTGAAGCCTTTGCCCTCAAAGGAACTCCCATGTCTAATTCAAATCCAGCTCCTGAAACTACATGTTAGATACCCAGGTACACCTCTGAAGATTGCACAGAAGCAAGTTCGGGGCTACTGATGCAACTGTTCCTCTCTTCAGCCCATATGACAAAGTCTTAAGGAGCAAGCACCTTTCATAACTTACTGAATTGGGTCTTTTGAGTGACAAATAGAAAACAGGCAATGGAAAATAGATCATCAAAGTTTCTTATGCAACATTAGCTAGTTGGCACAATTTCTTACTTACCCTGAACTGCCAAACCAGCCAGATGTATTGCTTGTTCCAGTGTGCAAGGAATGTTGCCCTCCAAGACATCTTTCTTTAATTGCAAGTAATACTGATACCTACATGGGGGAAAAAAAAGGAAAAGCTAACATGGGCTTCTTAATTTTTTAAGACAGAGCAGAAGAATATGCCTGCACTTCCGATTCCTCTCTGCATTCCCCAGTTTGAGTAGAGGGTCTTCCTCATCATTTGGACCTACTACTTCAAGGCCTTTCAAAACTCCTGCCTCCCTTAGCTTTCACATATCATTCTAGAACCAGTGGTCTTAAAGAATCTCCACAATTTCTATCTAGTACCAAACCCTTTTTTTTTTTTACCTCTTCCTTCCTTAAAATTGTTGCTATTGTCTCTACAATTTTCAGTAAACTGCTGCTGTACTGCTGCATTCTCTTCCAACAGATCTAATGTGCATTCCCTCAATCCCAGTACTGACTTTCATTTCTGCATTACAACTTCTGAGTACATCTTGTTCTCACTTTCAAGGCATCATTTTTTTTCCTTTCAATCTAAGATTTTCCTGCATCAACTCTTGTACATGCAACCACAATTAGCTGTACTGTTTGTCCACAGTCTGAGCCACTATTTGCCTGAATTCTTCTTCCCCTTTCAACCACCCATGCAACTTTCTACCTGGAGCCCAAAACACCCCAAAATTGCCATTACAACAGTTACACAGACTTGGCCAAGGAGGACATCTGTCTTCTGTAAGTATAGCTTTACAAAGCTCTTGACTTCCTCGTATTGTATGTTAACTCTTGTGAAGTTAGGCTTTAACACTGAGAACATGGAAGTAAGTGCTATAATTCATTCAGTAATTAGAAAGGTCAGGTAAACTCAACACAAATTTTAGTCATGTTAATGGACAGCACTCTTCCATCACTGTTAAATACAATACCCTGTTAAATACAATGATAATTTATAAATATTTTTAGATTCTTGGGGATCCCACTACAAAAACCAAGTATATCATATGACAGTACATAACATCCCTATACTACACACACAAGAACAGCTGGGGCTAAACCCAGGCCTTAAAATACAGAAAAGAAAAAGCCCAAGACATTTAGGGAAACAAGTCTTCCCAGTCAAGAAGCAGAAGGTAAGCTCTTTCCATAGAACTGCTATTAAAAGTAAACATATAGATAAGGAATCTTAACACTACCTCTGGAGAGCACATCTCTTTCTATCTGTAACATTTCAATTTCTTGGTGTACATTAAACACATAATTTGCATAAACATGCTCCATCTCATTAATATTGAAAAGGCATGAAAATATCCACAAATTTCTGAAACTAACCCAGACTCTTACCACCATGTATCAAAGTAAGTAAGGTCCTCCAGGACACAAGCATAAAGCTGGCACATAAATTCCTGCTCTCTACCTAGGAGCACACTGCCAAATTTTTGTTAAAAGCTCCAGCATAAACACCATATTCTTTAAATAAATGCCAGAGAAGACTGTTCAAGGTTCTTCAGGAAATTTAGCTATTCAATGCAACACCATGAAACTTATCTTACTCTAATGTATCCTAGTATACCAACACAGAATCTGAACCAGAGATTTTTAAGCCACTAAAATTGCTGAGAAATAGTGCAAAACTTCAGCGTTTTCAGAAAAGAAAACTTTCAAAAATTACACGTAAAACCAAAAACTAAAGCTGCCAAGCATTGAGAAATACATAACAGCACCAGTGTCTGCACCAGGAGGTCTGCACCTGGTGACTCTGAAAAGCTTTCACATCACGGTTAGCAGGAAAGGTGTCTGGCAGGGTATTTTAGGAACAGAGTATGTAAGACAGTTTCATGTAACCACAGAATAAATTAAGTTGAAAAGGACCTCTGAGTGATCATCTGCTTCAATTCCCCACTCAAAGCAGGGCCAACTTAAATTTTTTAGCTTACGTGGGTTAGTTAATACGAGCACATATTTTTGAAGTAACAATACATATTTGTAATCCAGCTATGGGCTTTGTACTCATTCGCCTGTTAAAAAAATCATTAAATCAGAACTAGACACATTAAGCCATTAGAAGCCAATGCACAGGCCCACAGGAATAACTGGCCAGTATACATGCTCAATTTTACTTTTCCCCCTGCAGTCAGCAACAATTATGTGATGTTCCCCAGTTTCACAGTAGAAACATACACGTAATACCAGAACTAACATCCATATTTATGACTCAGTGACATACACAAAAAAATCTCAAGCTGAAGTCTAGCCTGTAGCTTGCCAATGTATTGTACTGAAAGCAAAACAAAGGAAAGTATAGCTTAATAAAATCTGCATGTGATTTGTGTAGGATGGATGTCCATGAAAGCAACACAAGGAGCCTCAAAACAAACAAACAAACAAACCCCAAACCACAACAACAACAAAAAATTAGAAAGTCAAACATGAAGGCACTAAAACCATTAAAAGTCTGACCATGCAGGTATGCCTGTTACTTAAAACAGGTTTGAGCAGCTTCCTAAGATCACAAAATAGTTAGTTGCTTGCTCAGTTTATCACATATTTTAAATATTCCAAAGATAAATTAGCATACAGTTCGAACATAAATTCTGGGTTCTTTTTGTTCTTTCTATGTATTCTATCCTTTCATTTCTATATAGGTAGGGGAGTAGAAAGCAGACAACTTTCAAATAAACCATACGTTTCAGAACGCTGAAAGCAAATTTATAAACACATAGAAGTTTATAGTAAGAAGTTTACCTGGTAATCTCCTGCTGAAGCTGAGAAACAGTAGGCACATAGAATACTACTCCAAAATACACAGTTGGCTCCAAGGCATATTTGTCCAGCTGCTTTTTCAGAGGCTTGTCTAAATCTACCCATCTACGTTGATTCTGCTTATTATAATACCAGAGACTGAAATATGTAATCTGAAAAAGAGGCATTGCAATGATGAAAAAAAGTTAATACTGTGATATTAGATAAAATATACAGTATTAAAGTCTCGCTACTTAGAAATAAATGTTTTAAAACACTGACTAAGGCTAAGAGTTATTGAAAACTTCGGAGAACTGCAGACATCTACCACAAAAAGCAGACATTACATTCAGATAACCAACTCACTTATGTAAGGTCCCCCACCTAAAACTGTACCAGAACTACTCTTTCCTTGAAAACAGTTCATAACTCATAACTCTGTTGTGGCAATTCGCAGATGCTAGTAGTAGGCATTCGTGTGTGACAGGAAATCTAAGGGAAGTGAGGAAGGCAAATGGAAAATGACATGGGACAGCAGGAGAGCGAAGCATGGCTTCTCTGGGCACCTGGTAGGCAGGCTCACACGGGATGCTGAAGGACAAAAGAGCACAGGACAGCTGCTCAGTCAAAGCCCAGCTCGTTAAAGCATATGTATGGCTCACTCCATGAGCAGGAAAATGACCAGATACAGCAGAGAAGGAAGGTATCTTGCCTGAGTGGGCAACTCCTGACCAAGCCAAAACATAACATACAGTATGCACTGGAACAGACCGCCCCAAGAGGCTGAGGGATGTCACCCCTGGAAGGTCAAAATCCCACTGGACAGCATCCTGAGCAACACAGTCTAATTTTTATTAGATCCTCTTCCAGAAGGAGTCTGGATCAGAGTATTTTTCTCTTGCTCCACAGTACAGTTCTAAACCCATACTACGGAGTCACCCACTAAAATTTAAATTTCTCCACTTGGCTAAAGTCTGCTCCCACAGTACTTATTTCGTTCAGTTCTGGACCAGCAAACAGATGTGGACTGGAAAATACTCATGCCATTATCATAGCAAAACTAGATACCATAATTAGAAGTGTTTTAGCTGAGGGAGGGAGATAAGTGAATGTTACAAATTACCAATTAAGTCTGTAGGTATTTACAGGAAAATTCTCCAAGTCCTTGCTACATACACTTTATTGTATGTAAAAATCATAGAAATGCCAACACCTTTAATCCAATATTTTTCCTTACATACTTTCGGACATTTTTGACTTACACAAAATAAAGCTTTTAAGGATGAACTTCTATAAAGCAGAGCAAATATTTATTGTGATTTCTCTAAATCAATGATTTCCGTGAATCAGTCATGGAAAAATTGTCTCCCTAGCAAAAAACATATTTACTGTTGTTTTCTCAAAAGCTCTAGCATTTTGATACTGTGGAGCACAGATCTGAAATTCACTGGGGAGCAACACCTCGTAGTAGAAAAAGGCCACTTCAGTACATACCTGCAAAAACTCGCCCATACACACAGCTGAAAATCCATATACATACATCTTCTTAGTTTACAGTCTAAACAGGATGAGGAGTCCACCCTCATAGGATTCCAGATTTTCCTTACGGCTCTGACAGCCTGACAATGTGTGCAACAACCACATATGCCCCATCCCAAACTTCATGGACAGCAACTGAAGCACTGCTCCATATCAGCACAGATCATCAAGTTAACTTGAGGCACAAAAGTCAAGGTGTCGCATTGAATTCATAAAACCATCTATTCCATAAAAACATTTTGTCTAGGATACTAGCAAACATAGGAAATTAGAGCCAGGCATAATTCTAAGGCATAATGTTCCCTTGGCATTGCATACTGGCAAAATGTACCTCTTTGCTCCTCTCTAACCTAGCATGAACACAGTTCTAAGTGATTGTTGGTGGGTTTTGGTGTTTGTGTGCCTTTTTCCCCAAGGTTAAAAAAAAATCCTTTAAGTTAAAATTAATGCTAGCTACCATGTAATTGCAAAATTAGTATTCACAAGATAAAAAATAAATATGTTCCGACAAAATCTGCCTATTTAACCTTAGAATGCCTTCTATAAACCATAAAACAACTCTGGCCCTCTGATAAAAAGACAGCCTATACTACAGAAAATCAATTGAATTACAACTGCTCATAGAAGAAAAAAGCAGTTTTTTTCTGTATAGAGGAAGATACCAAGAGAAAGTGCAGAATGAGAAAGCTTAAAAATCATGATAGAGAACCAGACTATTCCCAAATCAGAAACACAGCTCTCTGTAAAGCAAATAGTACTAAGCAAATTTTTCTCAGGTGGACACTGTGTACTCATCACTTCTACATTCTGAAAGCCAAGAGTCAAATTTAGGATGCCATAAATACTTTGACTTTCAAGAAGACAAAAGAAATATGGCTCTAAATATAAATAATATAAACAACACTGCTTTCTAAATTTCCCAGTCCAGACACACAAAGTTTGCTGATACCTTAAACGATATTTAATTTCTATTCTTCAATCGCCCAATCATTAGGTGACCACCACCACCCCACAAGGATATTGTGAAGACAGTATCTTAAATTTCGTAAGATGGTAGGGGAAAAACCCCAAACAGTAGTACCACAGAAACTCCATTACAAAAGAAATACCATGTTCACTGCAACATCACATGCTGAAAAGGATAAAATGTACTGAACGACTGACTACTCTTTAATCCTCCCTGCAGACTGAGTAAGGAAAGGAATGCGTGTAAAAAGGTGTATTTCTCTTTCATCATGAGACTGTTAACACCATGCACGCAGTCACAGGAGCCAAAGTCAGGCTATGATGCTGCCATTCTGCTCCGGCCCAGCCCACTTCTCTGACAGGACAACTACATCAGCCTCGGGCTGAATGAAAATGTGGAATCACAACATTCTGGGCAAGAGCAGTGGGCATGGCAGAGACTGAATGCAAAGGGTAACAGAGACTGAAAACAAAGGGTAACAGCTACAGCTGAAAGACTTCTATAGAGGGTATCACACAAACATGTTTGTAAACCAACTAAAAATACACCCAAAAAAAGTACAGCAATTCTTTGAATAACGCACTTGCAGCCCTGGTGTACTTAAACCTCATAGAAGCACAGATGTATAACAAAGGTGAAGAGAAAAGACCACAAATTTCTGTTAACATCACCACTGTTTCAAACTCACTGACGTAAGATACTCCTGGTTCTACATCCTGAATTTAAACTGAATGTATAGACTAATTTTAAGGCCTGATGATCACTTAAGTAGATCCATTTCTTTGGAACACTGACTGCTTTTTCTTGCCTACACACAGAACCCAGCAGTTACTGGCATAACAGACTAAGAAAATTTTCCACGTTTTAAAATATCCTCTGGAATCCAGCACATCTTTAAACAAGACATGCAAAATACTGTAGACCAAAGCTGGTCTTCTGACTTCCATGCAAACCTTTCACTTCACTTCAAGGGCAGAATTTGATCCTGTGAGTTTTCAGAGGAGCTTATACACCCTGGAATATTCGCACTGATTAAAATAGAACCCACTTTTATTCATTGCTAAAACATTTTATTATTAGCAGCTCAGGACAACATCCAGTGCTAAAAAGAATGAGATGACATAATTCTTAAAACATGTTAAGCTGTTAAGATTAACACTGCTTTGAGGTTCGTTTATTTTAGTGACTTATTCATGACCCAACCCCTCTGAAGAAAATCAAATAGAAATAAAAAGAACATATAATTTCTGCACACTTAATTTCTATCTATTTGCTTTCTGACACTAGAGACAGTAAACATTCTTGCATAAAATTTCAAGAGCTATCAAGAACACAAAAGTACCAAAAGCCCCACATAGCATTTACAGCTCTCAAGCTGGTGGGAGTGGAGTGACTTCATCATTGAAGTCAACCAGACTTCCTAAGCCAAGCAGAGGAGTTTCACCAGATATGAGTGCCACAAAACTACATTACTGCAGGGGACTATATTAGATCTTTTGATATGACATACAGTGAAAGTCAGATAAGTAGGGCTGATCAGCCCTAAGAAGAGACCAAGTAAAATTGCCTAAGAGCAGGGCATAGATAGACAAGATAGAGCCAGAGTCTTCTTGGAAGTAATCACCGCAAGTATGAGAAGCACCGGGGACAAGCTGCAACGTGGGAAATTCCAATTAGATCAGGAAAAAAATTTCACAACAAGACTAGCCAAACACTGGAACAGATAGCCCAAAGAGGTGTCAAATCTCTATCCTTGGAGGCACCTGGGTGGTGCCTCACCTAGGCAACCCCTAAACCAGCTGATTCTCCTGAGCAGAGGGTAGGACCATGCAACCCTTGGAGGTCCCCTGAGGCATAGTAGTGTCCAAAATTTACTTCAACCTTACATATTTAATAATATATTTTCCAGTTAATTTCCATACCCTGTATTATAAATCTTTCAAAATATGTCATAGATACAAATAGGCTGGAAAGGAGAATTGTTTTCTAATGGTTAATACAGTGCCTTCTAATTAATGCCTTTGGCTACCTGCCTCAAGGGTACCTGAGGAATCGCCATCCTAAGATCTGAGGCAAAAAATTAAAAAAGAGAAAACAGTAGCAGAAGAATGCAATCAAAATATATTTTCAGGCTTTCCCCCATTTACACTGGTACATATAAATAAAACAAACCATAAGACATCCCTGATCAGAATGCTGAAAGCACCTTCTCATTATTGAAGGATAAGCACTGCAGTCCAACTCATAAAATCCCAGTTAGCCCAAGGGTGCTACCACGTTTTGCTTCATTATATGCTTGGATACAGAACAGCTCCTGCTACCAGGATAGCACAGTTTAAATAAACCACGTGCAGGGGAACTGGGTCAATAATCTTGTACTAAGCACAACTGCCAGATACCAAATGAAAGCTTTACCCTACGCCCAATGTTAAGAGCTACAGAAGGAGACAACAGGCCTTGAAAACTCTCCAGAAACTCCATTCTCATCACAGCAGACAACCTCCACCAAACTTCCCAGTCTCTAGCTGAGAAAGGACTTGGAGCAGCCTGGACTGGCCAGTGTACAATATCCAAGATTTCCTGGAAGTGGTGGAGTAAAAAACCTCTGTGAGTCCCATCATGTACCAGCCACCAGTAGAAAGTTGCACTTCTCTACATACTACCATGACCAATTCTTCTTGCAGAAATAGGAGGACCACTGACAAAAATCCCTCCCTTTTCCCCCATATTGAAGCTATTTACTGTAGGGTACTTCTAACTATACTGTTTTTGTTGTTCTAGCACTGATGAGCTCTTCAGCCGTAGCTGCAGGAGGGAATATTTAGCAAAGTAGCTATATGAACGAAGGAAACAAGTTATTCTCAAATCTTAGTTCTTTCACTATGGAAACATTTCTTCCAACACTCACACTCACAATTACTTTCTCCTAACTACTCTAATACAGATTTTCCAAATGCTATTTAAACAAAGTAATTGCCAACTATAGTTTAAAGCAAAACAGAAGGGATGAGAAATAAATAAGCAAATCAGTAACTTTCAAGGTAATCTGACGCACTCTAGTTTATTGAAACACTGTACAAATCACAATACGCTGTGTTTTACACCCTTCAAATATCTTGAATAAACAATCTTCTAACAGGCAAGGAAGATTCGACTCATCATGACATTTGACAAAGGTAAGCTTACTAATTTACAAGCTAAAGAGCCATACCTTCACAGTGCACAGAAAACATGATAGCCAAGACATATTTTAACCTCTTGCAGAGATAGGTCAGTTATCAACATGACCCAAAAATGCAGAAATATACATTTTCTGAAAAAAAAATCATGTTACATTTCCCACCACTGTTGAAGGCTCTGAGAAGGATGAACTCACATAACTGTTTTTGACTCCCACCTTACACATCACTGACATTAGAAGAAGTATCATGTTCCCATTCATCAGAGGCTTAAATTCTGATTGCTTTACTAAAGGGAAAAGCCAAATTTCAAAGCAGTCTAAAAATACTACACAATAAGCTAATGCCTTTGCTTCAGAAGTAAAGAAAACCTCTTCTGTCAAGATTGGTATAAAACTGTAGAACAATTGACTGACATGATGGTAAACAAAATGCAATTAAGTGGTATATTTGAATTCTGACTTAACTTTATAAAAATGCTAAAGAAATCAGGGGTAAGGCTTTCTTAATGCCACTACTGTTTTCATGAAAAAACCTTAATTTTGTGCTGCTCAGTATAATAAAACTGAGTGCAAACCCCTTACCTGAATGTATATATTTTTTTCTTCAGAGGAAGGAAGAACTACAATAATTGCACTGAGGCAGTTACTGATTTTTGCCTGACTGCTCTGTCCTTCAATTTATCTTGGTTCTCAAATTACAATTATCACACTCTTATAATTAAAATATGTTTTAGATGGACTCAAGTTTGCTTTTCAATAAAGTAACATCTTTTAAACTAATCAGATTACACATGGAAGATCCGCATTCCTCCATGTCAATTTCTCCTTTCCTAATTTTAAGGAAAATTTGGTTCAGAGAGGCAACCACAGCAGTTCAACTATGAGCACTGCTTCTCCTCTTATTTCTGCAAGCATCAGCTAAAATGTTGTCAGACTTTGATACAAGATATAAACGTAATTACATTAATGACCCCCCTGTCATGACGTGGCCCAACTCTTATTTGTCCGTCAATACGGTTACTGATACATACAGGCAAGAATATTTACGGTTGCACTTGGTCTGTTTTTAAAAACACTTTTTTCATATGCAAAACACATTTAACAAATCACCATTATGAATTAAAGGTATTTTTTCATGTTTTCTCCAAAAGAGAACTGATGTTTTAGAATTCAGAGCAAGGTTTTGCAGCACAGTTCAAGCATTTCCGAAGCACTGTCTCAGAACTTTGAAGTTATTCAGGATCCAGATAACCTTGGTTCCTTTTCCTCTGCACGTCCAAAACAAACACAGGAACTTCCACATGCACAACACACACTCTCCACAGAAGTTTTCTGCCATTGGTTCTTGTACTCTACCACATATCTGCAGTTAAGTCAGACTCTGCCTGTACACAGTAGCAGAATTTGCCCCTTCTCTATGGTTTAGAAGTGCTATTAGAAAACAAAATTTTAAAAAAATCAACAAGAGAAAGACACCAGGAGATGTTAGTTATAACATCTCCTCCCAAACCTAGCTAGCTAATGTACCTAGCTATAATTCAATGTTCTAAAAATCTCTGTATTTTAAAGGATTTTATTTGCATACTCATGCCCTAGATCCCAGATTAGCACTGTTGTATATATTTTTAAGGTAGTTAACCAGCAGAGCTCTCAGCAGTTTTCCAAAACTTGTGATTCCAGAATTTTTGCACAAGTCAAGTTTGGTTATAGTTCTCTCACAGGATAAAAGACAGACTGTGCTACAACGGGTAAGTAACTTATGTTCACTGTTCCCTTTGGCTTCTTTCCCCAGTTCCTCAGTTTAAGAGAGCTGGATTACATACTCATCATTCCTGATGAGTCACATTCTAGGAATACCAGAAGATACTCAGTTTAATGAATTCATTTCGCTTTTCTACAAAGTTTACCATTTAGTAAAAAAATAAAATTGTCAACATAAACAAATCTTCCTAAATGCTAACTAGGTGTCCATACTAGTATACAACTTGGAAATTGAGAAGCACTAATTGGAAAATCAAAAGAAAGACAGTGTTTAGCCATGTAATGCATAATTTGAAGATCACTCATTTACATAAAGATCTGATAAAACAAATATCTTAAAAGATGGCACACCATTAACAGTAGTTCAGTTCACTGTCCAAATTCAGGAATTTCAGACTACATCAGAAAGAGGTACTTACAAATGTTACCACTGAATGTGTCAAAAATGGTAGAGATTCCCCTAATGCCTCATGCAATAAACTGTTTTGAAGATGCTTGGGAACTGCTTGTCCTAGCTGCGTAGGCCATATACAGTAATCTGAAACTGATACTTTGGATTGAGAATGGTCCCGAGCCTCAGTATTCAAATAAACAGTCATACTTTCATGTTTAACACTTGGAATTCACCTTCATGCTTTAAGGCTGCTCAGTGCACTAAAAATATGCAACTTCTTATAGAAATATTTTGTATTTTACTGTATCAAAGACTGAAGTTGTTTTTGCAGATTTAAGAAAAGTGTTGGACACATTTTTCTTTCTGAAAACTTTCTACTAAGCAAGCAGTCAGGAATGATCCAGTATCTGCTTGGCAAATCTGACTATTTAAAGGCAGAACAACATTTTTTGAATGCAAGCTCTGGAAAGTAATTTATATCCCTATTTTCCATTCCCTTTTATTGCAACACATTTTCCTGCCAAAATAATCCATGCAAGAATGCATGACTGAAGGAATCTGCTCAGAGTTCAATAGTTTACTGTCAACTCCCTTAGTCTGATATATGACTCTTAATTGAGGGAATTGCATCTCTTGCTCTCTTTTTTTTTTGTTTTTAAAAAGATTTTTAGGAGTCATTCCAAAGAAAGAGATAATGAAGAATAGCTGAAAAAAACTGCATCTCCAGCGCCCTGTGACTAGTTCACTAAAAACTAGCACTCATCATTCAGGAAGACAAAGCCTTTGCATTTTGCAAACAGTAAAAATTCTATACTTTCTGTGACTTAGAAGTTACATCTGAAAGTGGATAGATAAAATTGACGAACTCCATTCACACAACAATAATTGAATTCTAAATATATGATATCTGATCTGTTCTAACTAAACACTAAGGCTACAAGCATAGCTAGATTCTCCCTTTGCTAGAAGGAGAAAGATTAAAAAAAGAAGGCGTACCCTTGCAAAGAACTGCATTTTCCGATATAACTGTGCACTAAAAAAATATTTGGAGACTCTAGAAGAAAGCATACTGCAATTGAAAACAACCACAAATTAAAAAACCCTTATAGATTAATAGCTTCACATCTATTTCATTTTTTATTATTCTCCAACAGGAAAAACAAAAAGCATTTCTGAAAACAACTGACTATATATAACATTTCCCACTGAGGAATCCTACAGTAATGCATGCTGTGCAAAGTAATAAATGTTTGCAGGATTGAGTTCTAAATGTATTTGCGCAATATTTGAGCAAAGTTACCAGCAGTTGCCATTGCTTGACAATAAAAAGATAACATTTTAAGAGATCATAGTTACAAATGCAAATTTTTATTATTAATTATTTTCAAAATTACTCATATTTTGGTTAGCTAAGTCCAGGGTTTTCATCCTGTATTTGAATCCCACAATCAAAAGGTCATTCTGTGGCAGACCACACAACAGAACAAAAGCATTATGTTTCAGAACAATGTTAGCAACACTAAACTAGTATCACCAGTTTTCTCTCTCCTGCCCCCCCAGAAGTGCACATGCAGTCGCAGTGCAATGACTACAAAATGAACTACACTAAACCTTTGGAGACTCTAGGGAGAAATGTCAGTTCACCCAGGAGTGAGAGCATTCAAATACTGCATTCAAACCACCTGTGCTCAACAATTTTATAAAATAATGACATTGGTTCATATGTTGGTGATCTTTGTAGATTTCTATTAACATTTCAAAGCTTAGCATTTCAGAAGGAATTCACTCAAAACAGGAGATGTAGGAATAACCACTAAATGTGTGGAAGAGTAAATTTCAGTACCAAAAGAATCCTTCAAAATATCAAGTAAGGAATTTTTGGGGAAAAAGTCAGGTTGAACAGATGTTTACATATTCAACTAGCACAAACCAGGTCTCATCATAAGGCCAGCACTTAATCTATATGACTATATATGAGCTCCAAGACAGTGTCTGCAAATATATTTGTGCTATTTAAACAAGCAAGACAAACAGATGGTGACTGGTACACTTATCACATTTTGTGCTTTAGATTCTTTTCACAGCACTAATCCATCAGAAAAAAAAAAATACATGCACACAAATAACACGCTGTCTCATGACTCAAGTCGTGCTGTAGTTTTTAACCATGTTGCTTAGGTAGGAATTATTTTCTTCCTCTACGGGTTTTTTAAGCAGAATTTTCAGAACTGCCACGTTTAAAAAACTGTTGCTTTGTTTATCATTCTAAGCTTTTATTCACCGACACTTCTCACATTTCCTCCCCTTGGACATTATCTAAGCTCTGTAACGTAAGTTTGCAACTGTTTTGGAGCAATCCAAGTCCCCAAAAAGACCAGAAGGTGACGAAACAACGGGAACACAGGATAGCTGCTCCAGTAAATAAGCTGACTGCCCTACATGGCAAGGATTTACCACACAGGTCATCTAGCACTAGAAACTAAAGTTATGCCTTCACTTGGGAACTCGCTTACCTCCCGCAATTCAAGCCTCTGAGCCACTGCTTCCAGACTTTCCTGGCCCGTGCTTTCCACGGACAGCGTGAACTCCACAAACTCATTGTTGAGCAGCTGGATCCGAGCCACCAAGCAACTCTTGCTGGATACCGTGTACCGCCGAGTTCGTTTCAATTTTAACCCAAAAGGTAGAGGCATCTTCTTCTTCCCCCAGAGACGGCTAGTGATAAAGAGCTGCTACCACTGAGACCTTGAGAGGGGATGAGAAGTTATCTCCTCTTAAAAGGTATGGAGCTGTAAAGTCTCCAGAGATCAACCAGCAGCAGCAGTATCCATTAAAGCCAAGCAAGTTTTCCACCAAGAGACAAGGTGAAGAGACATCCACTGGAGTCCTAGTAAGGAACAAAAGAGAAAGAGAAGAAACACAAGAATCAGAAATACTTTGACTGAAAGAGGAATGGTAACATGGGAAAAATAACATGTATATTTTTTCTAAATCTAAATAATCAGTCTACCTTTCCAAAATGCAGGGCTGTTATGTATTCAAATAATGAAATAAGTACCAGAGTTTCTGGTTTTTCCACAGACGACACTGGGTTTTGGCAAGTTAATCTCTTTTTTTTAAACTCACAAGTGAATAATGAGTCTTAATCAGGTGTGACTATAATGTCTTAAAATAAGTATTTTTAAACTGAATCGGTATTTAAATGAAATATGTCTATGAAATCTGAGTTGCCTAAGGTGTTTGTAATACTGAACAAAGACATTTTCTTTATGAGCAAATCCAGCAATCTCACTTGTTTTTCAGAGCATTGTGCAGCCTCGGCCACCATCTACTGTTGGATTAAACACAAAATGAAGCCCCATAAATGATAAAGGGGAAAAAAAGAAAGGCAAGAGAGGCATTAAAACTCACACCGTAGCCATTTCCTACCAGACAATTAAAGTGCAATTCCTCTAATCTTCCATGGATTACAGCAAGCTGTACCATTACACCTTATGCTAAACCACTGTGTGATGCTTCAGGTTATGCTTTGCCTCACCAAGAGAGTATGAGAATTCTGAGAACCATTCTTTTTTTAATTTTTCCTTGAGAAACATACTTTTACCCAGACTACAGGCAGCCACCCATTTCCCCACCTTTTGCAAACACCTTCACGCCTCTTCTCCTGTTAACTCCATTCCAAGCTTTGCCGCTCTCCTTTTCCAAGTGTTTTCCTAGCGCACGCACCCTAGTCTGTGAAATTTGTCATAGCGTCACGAAAAGGAAGGCGCCTTGAAGATCCCCCCGTCGCACGCCGCTGTCCCGGGCAGGGATGCCATTCCCTGGGCAGGGATGCCATTCCCTCGGTGAGGCTGCCCTGCCCCGGGCTGGGCAGCGCGGGGCGGCGGCGGGAGCGACCCCGGAGCCGCGCCCGGACACCGCCACGCCGCTTCCTCGGGCACGGAGCTCTGCCCCTGCACCTCTAGCGGCAGTGCCGCCCGACGGGACGGGGAAACAAAACAAACGCCTGCTTCTCTTTTTTCATTATTTTCCAGGCTGGCATGTATTAGTAGCACATGTTAAAAGGCACAGTTTGATTTCTGAGGACTCTCAGGATGACCAGACAGGAGGAACGTGAGGATATGCATTGCTTTGGAATGGAGGAACCGGAAGAAGCAGTCTTCCTAGCACACCTGTTTTTAAACTCAAAGGTAGAGCTGTAAACAAACAGATACCACATTCTCCTTGGACGTTTATACACCCACCTAGAAACTTATCCAGCATATAACCACAAACTCTTTAGGCAGAAAACCCCGTATCAGACTCCCTACTCGTCAGACAGCAGCACCGCAAAGAAGGAAGGAAGGTGGAAAGGCATTAAAGGCCTAAAATGAGGAGAAAGAGGAGGCAGCACGGCATTTTTCCTCAATGACATCTTTGCAACCCTACTCCAAAGAATGAACAGAAGCACATTTCATGACATCATTTCTGATAATCTTGAAGCAGTTCTACCATTCTACACAATCCCCATCCTCAACAGATACCACCTAAAATCTTGGCTGTATGAGAAAACAATCCTCACCCAAACACCAACTAATTTATTTTTGGGTGCAGGTGTAGAATAAATAACAACAGATAACAACAGGTTTCCCTGAAAAATTTAGGGATATGGAGGGAATCCTCACTTTATTACTCGCCCTGCACTTTGATCCTCCAAATCCAGCCCTGCTTGAACAGCATGCAGGGAATGCTCTACAGACAGAAGCTTTTAGTCCCCTGTCCACTGCCAGCAGAATCTTGCACTGGGTTTATTCCTGGCAGAGTAACTTTTGGCTGGCTGACCTCAGCTCACGTCCCCGAGGCCCATTTTCCAATACATTCTTTGCACAGTTAGGTGTTTTCTTTGGTGCGGCAGCAATGAGACAAACCACTTTACTCCTCTGAAAGCTACAGTCAGAAATGCAGAAGTGTTTTAATCTCAGATTTTATGGAGTACCACTGAGTATGAAAGACTTTCAATCTTTTATTCCCCTATCAAGGGTTAGAAAAGTATTCTAAGAGAATGGAAAAAAAACCAAACCAAACAAAAATCACTAACCAGAGGCTAACCTGACAGGTGACATTTCCAAATCATCTAATGCTGACATGCGGCAGCCTCAAACTTTCAGTTATTTCACTATGCAAACAGGTAGCAATGCAAACATAGGAAGGAAGTTTAGAGCAGAATTTTTAGAATGTGCCACCCAGGAGCATTCTCCAGGTTATAATCTGTTGTTTACATTTAATGCTCCACTAAGCATTTACCCCAAATAATTTCATTTTAGTACATCTGACATAGTCTTCATGACTTCTGACACCCATTTATAAGAAGAAAAACCTAAGTAATTAACTTCCAGACCACGTCACAAAAAAGCATCTAAAAAAAAATTTTAATAAATGTTGTATAATTAAGGCAAGTTTGCTGAGTAACACCAGTGTATCATTCCGTATGTTCTACTGCTAGCCATGTGTAGTTCTTGCAAACACAGCTGTGCTGGTTTTATTCAGCAGCTGTGCATTCTGCAGTCCTAGGTGCTCTCAAATTTGCCTGCTGCATTATTTTAAATTCAGACCTACCTGCATTGTTTTAAGCTACTTTAGCAAAAACTCATGGCTACATACTGCCAGGAGTTACAAATCCAACTGATGACCTTTACAATAACAAGCCTTTATTTACCAAGCCTGGAATTTTCATGCAACAGCTAAAAATGTCTTTAGTGGCCAAACTTTGTACCTCTGTATTTCAACAGAAACCTGTCGTTTCAAAAATACTATATTAGAATTTCAGCAACATGGCCGGGACTAATGTGTGATTACTGAGCACTGTGGTATCTTTCTCTTTTACCTTCACCTTCCACTCCCCCCTGAATTATTAGCAATTTGCTTTACAAATATTTTGAAATGGCGTGCATGAATGACAGTAATCAAAATACAACTGCAATATATGATGGTGGAAAAGGGTTCCTATTACTTCACATTCTTGAAACACATATATTTATGTCAGAAATATTTCGGCAGCCAAAAAAATAATCAAAATACTCCACCCTCTCCTTGTTTTACCAGTTAATCTTTGACATGACTCTTGCACTGAGAGAGCAGCGGTAAGCGCATACCTCAAACTTCCCCCACCTCCAGAAGCACAGTCCCACAGCCTTTACTTTTTGAAAAGTAAAAGGTTGAAACTCTTCACCCTTACGGTACGCAGCAGAGATCACCCGCTATGTTTTTACTGTGCCCGCTGCTTTCCCCTTACCTTGCACAGCGATCCAAAGACACTGGGTCTCCTTTCACATACGTGTGGCCGAAAAAAAACCCCAGCGCTCCAAGACTTCTTCTCCCGCAGCCATCTCATCTGTATTCCTCGGGAACTGACTTACTGTGTTCCTCTCGTCCGAAACAGCTGCTAGCTCGGCTAACCCACCTTCTTCTCAGATCACTCATAGTGAAAACATTCCTCACTTCCTGTCTCAAAAAACTTGCTCTGGATATCATTCCACTGGGTAAAGAGCTGGGGGGTGGAAGAAAATACTACAACAAAATAAACCTGTGCCAGCCAGCTCTCCAGGCGGCCTCTTTCATGTGACGCTGATCCGCATCAGCGCAAATTGCGTTCTCAGGAATATTTTCAAATCGGCCGTCCCTGTGTGCCTCTGTGTGTGTGCATTTAATTTCTTTTCCTGGAGGCGTTCCCCTCGCTCTATCCATGCGGAAGGATACGCTGAAAGAATTAAAGCAAAGGCCCGTATGCTTGTAGCCCATTACCTCAGAGAGTTGGAATGCCTGGCAGGGAGAATGTCAGCAATGAACAGCTGCTTCTCTGGCTACAGGGGCACTACAGAAATAGGGGTTACAACAAATAGCAGGCAATCCTTGCTTTTTTTAATCATATGATCATTTATTTTAAGCCTTTCCAATTAAGGCAAATCTTACCAAAATTCTGTCGGTCTTGTTTTCATACAGCTTGAAAATATTTTCAAGGTTTAATCCCTATGTGCTTTACCAAATGACCCATGCACACACATTTATGTCCTTGCAAAGTTTCAGCTGTTGGTGAGATACACAGCAAAAAAATGCAGACTAAAGGCTGATCTTTCAGCCCTTGTCTGGATTTAAAAACTCCCAAAGGTGTCAGTAGAAATTATACCCTTGATAACAACGGTCTTAGCAAGCTTTAAATGGATATAAATTCAGGAATATTTACAGTGTTTAACTAATGCAAACACCATACAAGGCGCTGTGCTCCAGTCTCACAAGTGTGTTTGTGTGCGTGTGAAATCAACAAGTGTTGCATGCAATTTGGAATATTATGGCTCTCCACACTGAGTGAACCAGGCAAAAGTATATACAAACTTGGAAACAGTCAGGGATGAGGAAAAAGGCAGAGTATGGGAACGCTGACTAATAACTGTAAAACCTAGAAAGTGTTTTGGTAATGTAAAGTGCACAAACATGCTACTGTCGGAGCAGGTCTAACCTGCAGGTCAACTATGCAAATAGCAAGTTGCTCACGAGGACACTAATCTCAGCTGAAATATGTAGGTAAATTTGTACTATAATGAATTCTTCTGAGTAATTTCTCCTAGATACAATAGTCTTTCCTGAGATCAGAGGAGTATCTCTTTTTTTTCCCCTCCATACATCAGCCATAATTATGATGAGCAATCCATAAGGAATATATTAAACTTTAGGTGGGGGAATCTTATGTTGAGTAAAATGAACTAACCTTGAACTAACCTAAATGGATACCCTTTTCTAAAGGTGTCTGCTAGAGCACAGAACTGCAGTTACTTGCTAGAGAAAACTGACTGATACAATGTAAGAAAAATCCAAACCATGAAAATTCGGGATTACAGAGGACACTCCTCCTATTTCTAAACAATTCATACTGGAAACAAAGTCTGAATTCTCTTATCTGTCACATTTCCTATTCTAATTCTTCATCCCACCCTTTTCCTGCCTGATTCCCTGCCTAAAACTGGCTTTTATTAGACTTTCCTCGCTTTCAATTGTTAGTTCTTGCTGCATTTTCCTTCTTTAAATTTACATTAAAGACAACACCTCATCTTAGAAGAGACAGTAGGACATTGTCAATATGCTTCTCTGCAGCCTACATCTTCTTTTGAAGCTCATCCCATTTTTATTAACAAATAATTTTTTTCTTCTGCTTTTTTCTTCTTATAACCCCAGTCTGTGTCCTAACTTTGTGTTTTTCTGCACCTTCTTCATTTTGCCCCACCTCATTTTTTTAATCTCACCAATTCTGTGTTACCTGTTTTGCTCCAACTATCAACTCTAATAAAAGGGACAAAGAGACAAAGGCATCCATGAACATGTGCTGGACTCTGATAAAGACACATCAATAAGATGTAGAGGGATTACCTGAGGGCACAATACTGAGCTTCTGCTTGCTCCTTTAAGCCTTGGTCAACACTCATGACATTTATGGTTCTTGACTTCATCTTTGCCATACTCTTTATTCTGTTGTTGAAGTTTATGTGAGGAAACAAATAATATCCCACAGCTGAATTTTGCACCCCTTGTTCTATAGGTACAAAGAAAAGTTTCTGCCCACTGAGTTGAATATGGCCTGCGCATAGTGGAACAGGGATAAACCTATTTGTTTCTCAGAAAAAGAGAGACATCCTCCCTTCCGAGACAGGTTTTTGGAGGGTTGGTTTGTTTGTTTGTTTTTCTTGGTCCAAAAATGTGATTGCAGTTTGAGTGTGGTTCTGGAGGAACTCTCCTGCATCTGATCTTTGTATTGACTAAAGGTAAAACAGAAAGTTAGAAGCAAGCCAAACAGGAAGCAGAATCAGCCACCCTCCAGGCAGAAAAGCAGTATGCAAGCATATACTCTTCAGCCCAGTGGAGAGTCACCCATTTGTGATAAAAACAGAGGCAGATAATTGGGAAACTGCTGTTAAAAGGGGCTTTCCCACAGTGCTGAAACAATGAAGAAGTCATGTGGAAAAATATCTTAATTTACACCGTGCAAAATAGTAACTTCATGAACTGAAAAGTCAGAATACCTCTAGTTCTAAATCTGAAAGCTGTTGTCTAAATGGAGAAAATTTCTCTAAACAGAAAAATTCACTTTTTTCATCATGTTTTGTCTCTGAAGCCTTCCTGTTTTTTCATCATTCTATTTCTTATTTGCAAAAAAGCAAGAGATGTTGGGTCTTTATGCATCATTGTATATTTTTGATGGTAGTAGAGAGGAGTGCTAGAAAAATGACCATACCATATGTCTATTACATGCTTGAAGCCTGCAATTTCATGTGTGCAAGATTAATTTTTATTTACAAGGTGCAGCAAAGTGTTGAACAAGTTCTACTAAGTAAGTAATTAAGGTTGTAGAATTTTCCTATTAGTAGAGAACAGGCAGTTTTTGTACACAGAATGCAGTGCTGAACTTGAAGCAATGATTTCCTGTTGTTATGCACAAAGGAAACTTTTTCAAACACAGTATCTCATTCTAAAGTAAATCCCTTACTTATGAAATAAACTTAATTCTTGTTTCTGTACTGCAACAATTGTTTTTCTTATTCCAATAATAAAGTAGTACAACATATTTGAACTCTTAAGAAAGCAAAATGTGTCTCTTAAAGGTTAAAATGTAACGGTGTAATTAAACTAATTTGTTATTGGTTCTCTCTCACTGTAACACCAATATATTATAAGTGGAGTCAGGCAAACAGCTCAGATCATTAGCAATAATTAGTCTAAGCTATCTCTGTATGATGTTTGATTTATATTAGGAACAGTGATGCAGAAAGGGATTAATACAGCTGTTAACTACAATGCCTGGAGTGTATTTTAACCAATGGCATTACTTGTAAAAGACCCTTTATCTGTAGGCTGGGCTTTCTATAATATTACTACTCCTTAAATCAGCTTAAGTTAATCTGGGGCAGCGGTGCAAAAGATAAATGGTTTGCCTCAAACATTACTTCTTTTTTACTTACTACTATGCTTACCTTGTAGGCTTTTCCCTGCATAGTTCTTCCTCCCTCTGCAACTGATGCCTTGTAGCAGTAAGACCAATGGATGCTTGTACTGGGTGTGTGTGGCCAGTTTTGGTAGTGGAGGGGCTACAGGGGTGACTTCTGTGAGAAGCTGGTGGAAACTTCCTCCATGTCTGATAGAGAGAATGCCAGCCAGCTCCTGGATGGACCCTCCACTGGCCAAGGCCAAACCCATCACCAACACTGGGAGCGCCTCTGGGATGACATTTTTAAGAAGGGTAGAGAAGCTGTTGCGCAGAAGCAGATTTCAGCCAGAGAGAGGAATGAAAATATGTGAGAGTAACAGCTCCGCAGGAGCCAAGGTCAGTGCAGAAGGAGGGGGAGGAGGTGCTCCAGGCGCCAAAGCTGAGATTCTCCTGCAGCCCGTGGTGAAAACCATGGTGAGGCAGCTGTGCCCCTGCAGCATATGGAGGCAGTGGGGGAGCAGAGATCCACCGGGAGGCCATGGAACACCCCACACTGGAGCACATGGATGCCGAGCCCGTGCTGGAGCAGGGTTGCTGTCGGGACTGTGGAGGACCCACACTGGAGCAGCTTGTTCGTGAAGGACTGACTGCACCCTGTGGAAGGGAGCCATGGCAGGGCAGTTTGTGAGGAACTGCAGGCCATGAGAGGACCCGCATTGGAGCAGTGAGTAAGTATGCAGTCTTTGTGGTAGGCTGTTTCTACTGGGAGCAGGAGAGAAGGAAGCAGCGTCAGAGACAACAGATGACGAACTGAGCTTAACCCCCATTCCCGTTCCCGTGTGTTAGGGGGAGACGAGTAAAGAATCGGGAGTAAAATTAAGCCCAGGAGGAAGGAAGGGGTGTGTGGAAGTTGTTTTAAGGTTTGGGTTTATTTCTCATTATCCTAGTCTGATTTAATTGCTAATTAATTAAACTAATTTCCCCAGGTCTGTTTTGTCCATGACAGTGATCAGTGAGTGATCTCTCCTGTACTTGTTCTCAACACAGGAGCCTTTTTGTTGTATTTTCTCTCTCCCACCCTGCTGAGAAAGGGAAGTGATACAGTGGCTGTGGTGGGCACCAGGAAACCTATATAGCTGCAGTGTGGCATTAAAAGTGACTTGGATACTTTGTGTATGGCTATACCATAATTTATTTGTTTTTTAACGCATTACTGAATCTTCAATTTGAGTAGTTCTGGAGAAGGAGCATTAATATTAAAATAGCATCGTAGCGGTTGTTGTGGCATTCAGAGTTACCCTAGCTCCCCGCTCGGGCAATCAGGAGCAGGCCCTGTGGCCCGTACCCATTCAGCCCTGTACCCGACCGCCGCCCGTGTTTGCTTTGCCCCACGGTGCCGCCGCGGGGCGGGCGGGGCGGGCGGTGCGGCC
>VXBT01009030.1:611253-743730 GCA_013400235.1 Oriolus oriolus
GCTCTGCGCGGCCATGGAGATCGGCACCGAGATCAGCCGCAAGATTCGGGTGAGACAGAAACAGTCGGGTCGCTCCCTCTGCCCGCGGCAGGAGGCCGGGCCCGCTTGTGGAGGCAGGCCCGGCCGGCGGCTGAGGCACCGGGCTCCGGCCGGCCCCCCCGTCACAGCTGCCGGCGGCGGGGTCCTTCGGTCTCGGGACTTCCCGGGGAGGGGCGGGAGCAGGAGAGTCGTTTGTGTGGGAAGCGGAGTCGGAGCAGCCCTGTTCCCCGACGGGCAGCTGCCAAGTGCCATCTCTGTCCCGGGGCTGCGGCTCTCACCCTGCACAGCACGGTCGTCCCCGGGGCTGCGCGGGGGGCGCGCAGCTTGGCCGAGTAGCGGCTGGGCCTGTCAGCGGCTCCCGCTCGGCAGCCGCAGTTTGGAAATCCTGGCGGGTTTCTGTTTCCTTGCTGAGCCGGGAATGACCTTTTATCAAACCATCTTAGATTCATTTTCTTTGCACCTTATGAGTCCGGGTGGTCTCTGCTTAAAAAAGAACAGCTGGGACTTGGAGGTTGAATCATAGCGCCAGGAACTGGTCTATCGGAAATACGGTAGAGAGAGTGGGATTCCGTTACTCTGCTGTCAGCCCTTCGCTGTTAGAACGTGCCTATCCCGTGCAGTAGAGAACAGGAAAAGTTAACATGTTAAACCAATGTGTCCAGTAGTTAATGAGAGAAACTTTGCTAAGCCTCCCACCTCTTTGCAGTTAGAAATATTTTGTTGATCCATCCCTTAAATAATTTTTCATTATTTTTTAGGGTGCTATAAAAGGAAAGTTACAGGAGCTGGGAGCTTATGTTGGTAAGTTTTGCCATGTGTTTAGCAATCTTCTCTAGATCATTTTTGGTACACAGGAAAAAACCAGCATAGCTAATGGAACTTACTATTACTTGTGTTACTGCATACAGAAGCCTTAAGCATGAGAAGAATTACCTGAAGTGCTGGACTAGTAAGAAAGAAAGAGATGTACTTCACAAAATATTACAGTCTAAGAGGAAGAAGTATGTGAACATCAGTATACGAAGAACTAAAAGAAAATAACTAAGAAGTCAGTTTCATAGTCTTTCCCTTTAGAAATGGTGGCAAGGGATTTGAAAGAAAAACAAACCACGATGTGAATAGCTAAGGAAATTTCTTCGAAGCATTAGGAGAAACATTATAAAGCAGGAACCTTGCAAATACAGCAGCAGTTAGCTGTGACCACTCTGAGATGGAATCAGTCTTTCTTAGGCATACTTTTAACAGCTCTTGAATTCAGGGTGAAGTGTTTGTCAAAATTAGGAGAGAGGACAAAGATGAGGGAGCAACTTAGGAAATTAAATGGCCACATCAGAAACATTACGTGACAGAAACCTTTAAAATGTAAGAGCTTGACTGTTAAGGGGAAGACTAAGAGTTACGTTGAGCTAATGTTAATGAAGTACATGTATCTGAACCTGAGAGGCAGGGGGAGATTTTATTTTGGTTTGTGACAGGAGGGGTGAGCAGTGTGAACGTCTGTGGTCTTGTGGGTTTCTTTGTTTTTTCTGAATCTGGGTTTAAATGGATATTGCACTTCAGAGCGGCTGTTTTGTGCAGCAGTAAAAGTTGGTAACTTAACACAGCATTCTGCTGGAAACAAAATACCTCAGTCCTGCAACTGCGTTGTTGTTGTCTGTGATGCTTCTTGGATTTCAGGTGAAGAAAAGGAATTGAGACCATAATTTAGAGTTCCTGTGAGTTGCAGGGCCAAGTTCAAAGTTTTTAGTTTGAGCCTGAATTCATCTTCTTTCCTATTTCAAGGGAGGCATTATGTTTATGGAAAAATGCATTGACTCCATAGAAGGGAGTTACCTATGAGCTGACATTCTGAACTCAGCTGGTGCCAAGGAGCCGTGTTTAGAACTTAATTGTAAAATCCTCTTTTTCACAGTCTCAAAGCTTGTCTTTTTAAGTAACTCTTTTGGTTGGTTGGTTGGCTGATTTTTTTTTACCATCATTCCAAATTTCCGTTTCTCAGTCATTGATTCTTTGCTTTTTCCTGAAAAAAAATCTTTCTTGTCTCTAATATTAAGATGCTGGTAGAATACTAGCCATCTTTGATTCCAGCTACGACTGATTATTCTTTCTTTGTTTTCCTTCTGTCTCTTGAATTCAGAGGACAGGTTTCCTGTATTCCCAGGATTAGCATACAATGTCTGCAGTTTCTTTTCAGTCAGCTTCTGAACTTCTTTAAATAACTTTGTGTTCTTCATTGGCAAGTCGGTCTTGCCTTGGCCTCTTTTTTCTTTTTAAACCACTTTTTCCAAACTTCTGTGATTTTTTTTTTCAGGTTTCTTTTCTTGACTGGAGTATTTTGGGCAACTTTTCAAGTAATGTTTTTCAAAAACTCTCCATTTCTTTTTTCTGTAACTAGTAAAAAATTGGTTATCCCTCATTCTAGCCTCTGCGCAAGAACCATGCTTTTGTTTCTTTATGTAATTGCTATTTCTTTTCTCTTGAAAAGTCTTCTACAACAAGATATGTTGAAACTTACTTGTTGTGTAGAGCTTGCAAAGGAAATATTCATATATTTGAAGCAAAATGAAGACAGTTAATTATTCATCAGCTAGGAATTTTTTTGAAAGGCTGTAGTTTCACATGCAGTTTAAGTTGACATGAGCCAACACAGTTCCTGAGAAAGTTTCTTTCCTTTTTCTATCATACTGTTACAAGTAATTGTGCTAATTTATGTTTTTATCTGTACTTAAAATATCTTCTTTACTTAATCATGTGTTGAACCACCTGAAGAGCTTATCACATTTAAAAGTAGCTTGGCCAATAAATAGAATTCATTCTGCGTTCCTAGGTCTGAACATCAATACAACTTGTGCAACTTGTAGTTTACATTGAAAAAAAACCCTAACACAAAGCAGCAAGAACAAAAACCCAAACAAGCAAAAAGCCATCAAAAAGAAGTTAGGGTTTAAGCTAGGAATGGGTTATGTGGGGACTATTGAGTAGTGGTAGTGCAGGTGCAATGTGTGAATGTCATTTCAGTAGTCTAGGGTAGAGATAAATTATTTACAGTGCACATAGACATGGAAGAAAGGCAATTCCTTTGATTTGGATTTTGATTTTTATTTTTCATTTTTTAGGTCTTTTTAGTGTTGTGTACTGTCTTAGCTTGATTAAATAAGCACAGCTATTTAAGTGCCTTGGTTCAAATTCATAATTTGAAGGGTATTTCCCAACTGTTTTCACTCCCTATTATGTTCATGTCATGCCGTGGAGTGGCACTGGAGAGCATGAGATGTTTGATTAAACTAAACTGGAGTCTGTGCTCAAGAAGCACAACTAATGCCTCTGAGCAACAATTGTGCCAGTCAGTCCTTCAGCAGAGGCCAGAGCTAGGCCAAAGTGAAATGCCAAACTCCCCAAAACTTTAATGTATTAATGTTGGGTTCTAAGCACCTTCCTATGCATTCTGATGAGTGGGTGTACCTTGGAGTACCCAAGGGAATGGGTTTCTCACTGTGTATGAAATTGCATACATTACAGAATAGAAATTCACTCCTGAGGTTTCCGGGGTTTGTTTTATTTTTGTAGGTAGAAAATCTGGAAGTTAATACAGTTTTGATTTGTTTAATGTACATATCAGAAATGGATATTTATTTGTTTAGTTTTTGTAACTAAAGGAAATTTGACAAGGACAAGGTGCTGTATTTGGCAATATTTGAAGTGATGAATATTGTAGGTGTTTGCTAGTATTCAAGAAAAAGGATATAGGCAGCAGAGTGGCTTTCTTTTATCTTGTCCTTTCTGTTCTGTTTACTCACTTTTTGAATATGTTGATCTTCAGCTTACACTCTCGTGAATCTGATGATCTTTTATTTCTCACTTGTAGATGAGACTTGTGTTGAACCTCAGAGGAAATGGAAGTCTTGTTAATTTGCTTACCTAATCATCTACCTGCAGAGTCTTTATAGTAAAACAGAAAAAAAGAATTGGTTACATGTTTAAAGATGTTTGCTATGTCTTCCATGATTTATTACACTTTAAAACAACATATTTCTCTTTCTATTAGATGAAGAGCTCCCTGACTATATTATGGTTATGGTGGCCAACAAGAAGAGTCAAGAGCAGATGACAGAAGACCTTTCTCTTTTCCTTGGAAACAATACTGTCAGGTTTACTGTCTGGTATGTTTGCAAGCTGCTTGTCACATTTCTTATCGGTGGGGCCAGGACTGCTTTCTATAAGTGATGCCTGACATTTAAAAAACTTCTTTATCTTCCCATTATGTAATTTGCATTAATGAAAACTTCTACTTTGCCTGTCTAATAAGTAAATCAGTTTCAGTCTGCCAGCAGTCAGCTTTTGAGGTGATAGTTAGATGGCAAAGGACTGGAGGACTTACATTGTTTGTTTAAAAGCCAGACAGATTTGTGAATGAAGCGCTCAGGTAAACAAGGGCTGTATGTTGACTTAAAATTATTCCTGCAAAACCCACTTTGAGCATGAGAGCATTGTTCACTGCAGTTAGATGTAAAAGACCGATTTGTTTGCTTTTATGCTAACAGTGCTTCAGATTGCTGTTGTGCATGGGAATTACTATATCAGGGCAGATGAGCAGTGGATCTAATTCTGTGTACTGTCTTTGACAAGGCTTAGCACCGAATGCTTAGGTATTCCCACCTCTCAGGCTATTTATTTATTACCACCACCCAACTCTAAAAACCAAAAGTAGAACCTCAGAATTACCGTGAGCAGGACAAGTTAGCAACACTTCAACTCTTCTGTCAGCTCCTGGCAGTGTAGGTTCATTTATTCCATGCTGCATGACAAACTTAGCTATTGTATTTATCATGCATTTTCTAATACTGAATTTGTTTTACAGTAGAAAGCTGTAAGTAAATCCACGTTTCAGATATTTGACTCTAGAGATTTTTCTTGCTCTCAGAGTTGTGTATTTTTTCAAGTTAATCTTATTTCTGAATCTCATACCGAATAGAGCTTTAAGGAACTTTATTTTGTTTTGTATAGATGACAGAAGTATTACAATTTTTCTTCTTTTTCAGTTTGCTTACTTTGACATTTTCATACTGACAGGTTACATTCAATTCCAATGTTTCTTCTGTGTAATTAGTTCCTAGGACCTTTTCTGTTATTAAATAGCAGAGAGAAACATTTTAGAAGTTTGCTATGTTATGAAATCATAAACATTGACAAAAAATGAAAAATAGTTCCAGCTACTACAATTCACTGTATTAGCTATTTAAACTGATGGATTTCCAGGTGATGGTGTTACTTGTGTAGATATAGTTTGAGTTTACTTGCACAGGTTTCATTTTTTTCCAGGCATTTGTCAAAAATATAATAAAGGAGTACAATTAAACATGGACCTCTTTTTTGAAAACTGCACAGGCATTTCTTTGCTGCCTTTTGTGGCCTGCCTAGGCGAAACTTTTGGGTTTCACTGTATCAGGAAGTCATGCAGCTTTCTCATAGTAGTTTTAGGAATCAGACAAATCAGTGAAGTTTACAAACGGATGAGGGTGTAGCTCCTGTACTACAGTTTTGACTGAATACTGAGATACAGTAAGAAATAACAGAATAATGTGAAGCAGAAAACACTTTTATAGCTTTGTAAATGAAACTAAAACTTTATTGAAAAAGCTATAAATAAATGGAGAAAAAATTTCAGCAGAGAAATCAAGATTATTTTATATATGTATATTTAAAAAGGTATATTGACTATATGCAGATATTATACCACCAGCTGATTTTAACATCTGCCTAAATTTTAAACATAGTGACTGTTTTAACCCTAAGTCAGTATTTTCATTTTTTATATATATATAAAAATACAAACTCAATGTCAGAGTGTTTTGTCAGGTACCAAAGGAGGTATTGATTGAAAGAGGGATGGAAAGAAGACAAGATGAAACCTATTCAATAAGCTGTAAGGGGGCTGGTGGAAAAGTGTTACATAGCATTGTAGTTGGGAGTTTTATATAGTTTTATTTCTTCTGAGGACAACCCAGAATGTTTACGTTCTTAAAAATCGGTTAAATACGGTACTCAGCAAGATACGCCTTCCTTGGTTTGTCTCTGTAGCTGGTAATTTTGGGCCTTCTGGCAAAAGTTTCACAGCAATTGTGACAGATCTGGCAGTCCTGCTGGTTGGCCAGCACTTCTTACTCTGAACCAAGTGTCAGATCAGTTATCCTGAGGTCAGTGTGAAAACTGATCTGCATCACCAGAGCTCAGCTGACGAGTGTTCTAGTGAAAGCTCGTCCACAAGGTGGACGAGTATAAGCCTTCCTTATACTCACATGCAGTCTTTTCAATGTGTTCTTGTTCCTTAGCTCCTTTCTAATTATCAGCCTAAATTATGGACTTTCCCATGATCAAGTTTGAATTCCAAGTAAGATACACATTTAAGTGTTGGGTGTTTTTTTTAGTTTCTCCTTGCTTTAATGTGTGTTTATTTTTAAACATCCTTATTATATTAAAGCCCTGCAATTTTCTGTGTTACTTCAGCGTCGTGCCTTTTTCACAGGCAAAGGGCAAATTTGGTACCTCACTGAAATGTTTTTGCTCACCAGTATGTCTCAGAGAGCATGGTTGGTATACACAAAGCACGCTGGAAAAATCCTGAGAACCTTACATGCTATGAGTTTGTACTTACAGTTGTGTTTAACTCTGCTGTGTAATTAAAGTTTCATATACAAAGTAAAATTTTAGGCTGCGCTTTAGGCTTCTAACAGGTTTTTTGAATCAATCGTTTTGGTACTTAACTCCATTGATTGTAGTGAAAGGTGGGAAGTACTGGTTTTGATTATGTAAACCAACTAAATGCCAAAAGTGGATGATGTGATGAATACTCTGCCTGCATGTGCAAGACATACTGGAGGCAAGATACTTTAAGCCTCCTTTTTGGGGTTAAACACACTTTGGTTGATGGAAAGTGAAGTCTTAGATAAATGAGGTGCTTGTCATAGGAAGGAAAGGCAGTGGGTTTCTGAAAAATGGTTAGTCTGAATGTAAGTTAAAGTTCTTTATTTCTCCTTTTTCTCTTTTGCTTCCTTCCTTGTCCGTTGTCTATTTCAGGCTCCATGGTGTTTTGGATAAGCTACGATCTGTGACTACTGGTAAGTAAGAAAATTAATTTTGAGTGAAGATACGTTTATTTTTTCTGTGTAGTGTTACATGTCTAAGGAGTTGCAAAAAAATGCAACTCTAGGCTGTTTTGTTAATTTTTGGTTTACATGGTCTTTTGGATCCAGACTGTTAAGAAAATTCCTTTATATTTTGAGATAAATAATTTATTTTTGAATCCAGACTTTATTTCTCTGTGTTTCTTGCTGATGTTTTCATCTGAAATAGCTTTCAGTTTGTTGTATTTTCAGGCCTGTGCAACATCTTGTTTGCAGTTTCATAGCTACATTTATTGCAGAATCTGTATTGCTGTGCTTTAATGTGAAAGTGAAAGGTACCTGTCTTCACAGAACCAACCAGTGTCAAATCCTCAGAATCTAGTATCTTTGAGAGCAACCTGCCTTCCAGCAAAAGCAGTTCATGTGTGAGTGATGAGAGGAGGCGTGAGGATATCTTGCCACCTCTTGCAGTGTCAAGCACTCGGACTGAAAGAAATGACTCCAGAGTTTCAACCAGCTCTCAAGAGCAGAGGAACACTGCTTCAAGGTAAGGCTGTTGGCTACTTCCCAACACACCTTCAGACATCAGTAGTTGTGTGAGTATAGTAGACATTCTAAAGAGTACAGACACTTGGAAAGATACAAGTAGTTTTGAAGAGTAAAGCATTGCTACAATTTGTTGTATAAAAACTTTCAGAACTCAGTTCTTTAAGCAACATGTGGGCTTAGATTAATTAACCAAACTGAAAATATCAATCAGTGTGTTAAATTTGTATAAACAATGATACCTTAATGATTCTTCCTCGTGGCTTTGATTAAAAAACAGTTCTCATTTTCCAGGTCTTGACTTGCAGATAACAGTTGGCAATTTCTTCTTTTATCAGGCAGTCTGGTGAAGATGGTTCTGCATCCCGCTTGACATCTACTGTCAAGCCTTTGAGGGAGCTGTCACCTTCTGAAGCTGTAATTGACATTAAACCTGAACCAGATGATCTAATTGATGAGGACCTAAACTTCGTGCAGGAGAATCCTTTGTCACGGAAGAAACCTATTGTGACTGTAACTTACGGTTCTTCTCGTCCCTTGGCCGAGATCTACCGGCCACCAGCTGCAAGGAGTGCAGATGGCAACGCACACGTGCCCAGATTGTCACAGCAGGGCAGCTTACAGGGGAGCCGCCTGTTAGACACACAAGGCTGCAGGTCTCTGGAAACAGGCCAGCTGTTCAATCCAGAAGCATTTGGCAGCTTAGCAGAAGGTCACAGACCCACCTCCAAACTTGGTGCTGATAAAGTGGGCATTGAGGTTGGTACAACCTAAACTATTGCAAAAGTTTATTCATGTTAGGAACCTAAATTACTATGTACACTTCAGTAAAATCTTGACCTCAGATAAATCAAAAGACTTCCGTCACTGGTATCAGTAGGTTTGAGATTTCATCCTTTGGGCTCACTGATAAAAACAGATTTCATAATTTGACATCATTATCTGATAGCTTGCTGCATCTCAGAGTTCATTTCCATGTACATCTTCATGCCCTACTGACTTGGACTAACAGGTTAGCATACTATTAAGCTGCATATGATGAATCAGAAATTATAATTCTGGTCTTAAGATCACTGAAACAGCATGATCTTCCCTAAGTGCTGTGTATACCCCCAGCTTTACACAATTCTGTAAATCATGATTTTTGGCATGCTGTTTATTAGCCCAGATACATCGATGATTGATGATGGTGATTATTCTGTTTAGAACCATGTCAGGTAAGGATTCTTTGGGATGGATGTTGGACAAGGACAACCTGAAAAGTAATTGCTTCCCTGTGTACTTTGGAGGCCCGGCTAAGCCAAGCAGGGTGGTAGTCCTAGCTGGTAGACTATCCATATGAATGAATTAAGAGCCTTTTTTGGGAGGAATGAAGATAGTTATGGCTGCTAATGTTGTAATGAAGCATATTGTAATGAATGTTGTATTGCAAGTGCATCAATGTTTATTGCTGCTTATAAAATTCTCTGTCTTTGCCACTACTTAGTTCATTATGTATAAGGGATAATGAATTTTATTTGGAAATCTGGAATGCTCTACGAAGATATGTGCTGGTGTCTTAGTTTTTGAGAATGGAGAAGTGCAGATGAGAATATAGTGATTTATTTAAGGTTGTACACAAATCATGAATGAATGACTGGAACATCTCTCCTTGCAAATGTTCGAGAAAGGTCGTACTTAAAGGTATTAAATAAGACCTTAAAGGTATTTTTCTTCTATTACTATTTCATGAATAATGTCCAGAAGAGACAACAGGGACTTGACACTGTCGAAACTGGACCATCCTGACTCTGTGTAACAATTAACATCCTTTGGAATATGTCAGATTGCTAGAAATTAATCCTTACTCTTCACTGAAATGAGAGCTGATAGAGAGGAGAAAGTCGTTTATACCGATTTCACTTTTCTCTCTCAGACTTCCAACATACTCGTCTTGAAGGGTACTATAAATTTCTTGGAAAACCCTGGTTTTCTGTAGGTGTTGGATAATTTGTCTGTACTTTAGAGTTTTTTCTTCTTTTTTTTTTCCTAGATGTTGTTTACAGTTACATTTCCAATGAGATGTTTCAGTGTAAATGTGTCTGATTTTCATATTATCCAGGGCAGTCACTTGTGTGTGCAGACGTTGCAGTCCTAGACTTGTGCGACTGGAATGGAAGTTCTCCATCTCCTGGCTCTAGATGGAATTACAGTGCTTTCTTTGCTGGCTTATTGATCCGTGGTTTATGCTAAATGAGCTGTTTTGCCTGCTCTGTTTGTTGTAGGAGGAAAGCTCCAGGAAGAGACGGCTGCCTGTTGTAAGCTCAGTAGTCAAAGTGAAAAAGTTCTGTAATGATGGAGAAGATGAAGAGGAAGAGGAAGACTACGGATTGCGAACAGGAAGCATCTCCAGCAGTGTGTCCGTACCTGCAAAGCCAGAAAGAAGGTACTGAAGATCTCAGTGACTCTGGGTTTTCAAGAATTAATTTAATGAACGAAAACTTTGGAAGTGGGGGAAATCAGTTTGCACTTTTGAAAATTGACGGACAAAATTTAGTAAGCCATTTTAATATTTTTTGTACTATCTCACAGCTCTGTGGATGAGATGCCTGTTTATGCCACCCTTTTGCCTTTGATTTTGTAACCTGTTTTCATTATTGCATGTAAGATGCAATGGAGTGTGAATTTTTACATTATTTGGGGAAAGTGCACTGGCAAAAGAACATTAATGTTGGCATGTTTCAGACCAGATATTTATTGTGGTAAAATACTTCTTCAGTAATTTGATTTATTTTCAGGAATGGCTTTCAAACCAGTTATCACTTGTTCTTCAAGGTGATTTTAACTTTTCAAACAGTCTTTAGAGGTTCTTCTTTTTGTCTGCTCCCTAATTCTGTCTAAAATGTCAGGCATTAGTCAAAATACATGTCTTTTGTATCTGATTTTTAACAGTAGAGGAAGAACATTTAAACTAGAGAAAAGGTGGTTCTACTGACCTACAGTGATAGCTTGTATAAGATTTATTTTAAACTAATACGCTGTATCAAATTTATCTTCAGCACCACAGCACATTTATCTGGTTTAAGCTTCCTTATTGTTGATGTTAAAGGCGAACAGAAAGCATTTTTTTTACAAATGATATGTTTTTGATAGAGTCAGTCTATTATGCAGCTGGATCATATTTCTCAGGACAGCTGCATAATTATTGGTGCCAGCACAAACATGGCAACAGATAAGTGGTGGGCAGAGGTGGGAAGAAATTAATGGCAGAGAGTGCCTTTCACGTGTAGCATGATTTTACAGCAGCTTAAGCTGAGAGGTGAAATCACATGTCTGGACTTCCATTTTTTAGAGCATTTTATCCGTCTCTGTCCACTGAGATAATATATAAACTGAAAACTGTTTTGGATAAAACAATTATAGATTATGAAATCTGTTGATATTATGCCCGTGTTAACCTGTTGACATACCTGTCTTTAACATGGATACAGTTGCTGTGCAATCCATGTACAATTCATTTTTTTTTTTTCTTTAGACCTTCATTGCCACCTTCGAAACAGGCCAATAAGAATTTAATACTGAAAGCAATCTCTGAAGCACAGGAATCAGTTACAAAAACAACCAATTATTCCATAGGTAATAAGCATTGGTTTTGCTTGTGCTAATCTATAATATTTCCAAACTCTGTTGTATAAATCCAAGCTCAAGATAGCGCTTAGAGATAAGACAGAATGCTAAACAGCAAGTCAGTGATACACGAAGGATTTACCATGTCCTGTTTTATTACATTGATTTTCAGTTTATGAAAGCATAAACAAGGGAGGAAAGTGGTATTTAAAATACATTAATCAAGATAGTAAGTCTGTGAAGTGTATAGATACAAAATGGAAGTGCCAGAGTATTCTGAAGTCAATAGTTGCCAAGGGGAAATTAATCAGAAGTAGGCAGGTGGTTTGAACTATTTACTTGATCTCTTTTTCCTTTCTGCACTCTCCTTCCTTCTGAGAGGGGGGAAGAAAAAGCCAAACAGCAAAAAAATGAAAATGTACTGGATATAGGTAATAGAAGTACAAAATAACAGGGAACGTAGTGATTGATGTATATGTATGTTGATAAGTATGAGGGTATGTATGATGACATACACACACATATTGTCCTTTAACAGCAATTCCAGTTAGTGATTTTAGTTGCAGTTGACACAGCAGTTGGGCAGTTGTCTGTGTGTAGGCATTCATTTCTCCTAGCTGGGAGAGACTTCTGCTGAAGAAGGGCAAATCCAGCTGTTGTCTCGTGCTTTCATTTCATTGGGTGTTGATAAATCTACATGTTGTCAGCAGGACACATTACACCTTGCCAGGGAAGGAGCATTCACTAAACTACCTAAACCATGACTCTTATAGCATCTGAAGTAGGACTGAAAGCTATCCACAGTCTCTTGCTTGCTCCTTCTAAAATTCTGCAAACGAACTGTAAGAAACAGTACTTTGAGGTGATGCAGGAAGCTCTTTCCTGTGTACAAAGCAGTATGGCAGGAAATAAGACATAGCTGAAAAATTTGAAATTAGTTAAAACTATTGATCTTTTTAATAGTGGTGATCTTGTAGTTTGACTTACCAACATAAGAATATTTCAGTGGAGAGACCAGAAAGCACCACTTTGTTGTTTAATACAGAGGGGTTTGTGAATTTTATCTGAAGTATCATGCAGGTTCTTCCACTTCAGAAGTAATATTTAATATATATTTTTTAAGTACTTTGCATGGAATATGGAAAGAAGCTAATTTAAAACGCACAGGTTAAACAAAACAGTAAATTCATAAATAATTAATCCAGTGCTTGAGTGGTACCTTTTAGTTGTTTGCATCAGAAGTTGAATGCTGATCTGATACTCAGCCAAGGGAAGAGTTTAGCTTCTCACAACCAGGTCTGAGTCTTAGCAGAAGCCAAGCAAAGAAGTCAAACTGCTGCTGTCTTGCTACGCCCAAATTCCAAGCTACAGCTATCCGTACAGAGACTTAGAACTACCTTAAAGGAGGTTGTAGTTCGGTCAGGGTTGATTGCTTCCCAAATAACAAGTGATAGGACCAGGGAAAATGGCCTCAAGTGGTGCTGGTGGAGGTTTAGTTTGCATATTAGGAAAAACTTCTTCCTGGAGAGGCTGTCCAGGGAAGTGGTGGAGTCACCATCCATGAAGGTATTTAAAAGAAGTGTAGGTGTGGCACTTAGGGATATGGCTTAGTGGTACACTTAGCAGTGGTGGACTAGGTTTACAGCTGGACTTGGTGATCTTAAGGGTCTTTTCCACGCTAAGTGATTCTATGATTCTGCTGCCATTATGTTTTGTATTTTATTTGCAGGCACTTTAGCAAAGGGTAGCTAGCATCATATGAAGAGACATGTTGATTATCCATGATTTTTTATATGAAAGATGGAATGAAAAGGGATTTCAAAACTATTAGAAAGTACCAGATTGATTATATGTAGAAGTGGATGGATGAGTACTTTGCTGTTGTCACTCTAATCCTTATGCTGTATTGTCTTACAAGTAGGTGTTCTGAGGTGCTGCTTAGGGTGCTCTGTGCACATGCACAAATGTGCTTGCACACTAAGAATGTTACAGGTAGCTAAAGATGCTTTTTGTGGAGACAGATGCTTAGGATTTGTGTGTGTGTGTGTAGGAATTTATTAGAGGTGTTTTAGCAAAGTATATCTAAAAATAGTACTATTGTGTGATGGGGTAGTGTGTAAATGATTTGCCATTGTTTCTCTATTTAAAGTTCCACAGAAACAGACTGTTCCAGTCGCACCAAGAACTCGACTTAGCCCAGAAGAATCACAGTTAGAAGTAATTCATGTGCAAAGCAGACTGCCTGTTCTGAGTTCTGAGCTTCAAGTAGAAGAGCCAAAGGAGCAGACAGTTGAAGAAATTCAAGGTCATCTGATAATATTCTTTAAGAATTTATACTAGGGATGTCATTTTACAGGCTGAGCAGAGAAAAGGAACGGAATGCTTTTAATTTTTAAGTCTGCATCAAAAGTTGCATGCAGAAGTGCCCTGAAGACCATGCAGCTTTCTAAAGCATGGCTGTAAGATAGATACATGTATACAAACACACACAGAGACAACCTCAGAGGCATTAATCAATAAGTAAAGAAGGTTATAGCATTGTGGCATGTCACTGAAGAATAGTTTTACATAAGCACTTATATTTGGATAACTTCTCTTTTCCCCATCCTTTGCATATTTTCCTTAGTACCTTGGAGTAATTCCGTCACAAAGCTTAAGTGAGAGTGAAGATACTCTTGAGTATTTAAAACAATTTTCCAGCATATGAAATATTAAAAGGTTCTTTCCAAGACGACATTTTCACACAAATGGTTGTAGCGTTTTATTTTTCTGTTTAAGTGTAAGAATACTGTATTTGCTCTTACAGGACAGCTGATACCAGGCTAACTATGTCAGCTTTGGTTTTTACTTCTCTTTTGAACCTCCTAAAGGGCATAACATATAAAGGCAGTCAAAGTGTCTTTTCAGCATGGTTTTGTTATAAAGGATGGGGGGTTGTCTTTGTTAGTCACAAGGAATCATGGAAGTAAGGCAGGGGAAAAAATATTTCTGTAACAAGTACTTAGTTTATACTTGCTAAGTGTTTAGATATTTAGATAATAAGTAAAATTTGGTTTGAGTATGAGTTTTGTTACATCATCCCATGGTCATTGTTAAGGAATGGTAAACCTTCATTATTCAAAAAAGATTTTTGCAGTCACTTATTTCTCATATAGATGTATTTGGAATCTTTCTGCCACCATAAAGTAGTTGAAATTTTATTTGTAAAGTATGTAAGAAAAAGCTTTATCAGCCTTTGAATTAATGCACAGAAAATAATTATGCTAAATATTTTCACTCTTTTGCCATTGAAAGGGAAATGACAGCTTGCTTAGGAATCTACAGAGAGCAAAAATAAATTTTTCGAACCGTAACTCAAATGTAGAACAGTGTTGCTCTGATTTGCTTCAGCTCTTTTAAGAAGACTGTAAAGTGATTAGTTAGTTGCTTTCCTGTGTGTGTTCTCTGAATGGTCAACTCTTCTACAAATGAGGAGGAAGAACTTGGTCTTCATCAGTTGCTGTGCCCACAGACCTCATTTGTACTGAGCAGTGGTTATGGGAATGAGTAGTGTCTTACTTAGATTTTGCCATGTTACTGTTCCTGAAACAGTGAGGAATGGGTTCATAATAATGAGAATGGCTTTTCTTGATGTTGTTGTTAAAAGTGTGAATGTTTTTGTTGTTCTTTTTTTTTTTATCGAAAGAATTAGAGAGTGTGCCTCAGTTTTCTAATCTGTAGTTTCATGCTGACATGCAGTAAAATATGCTTCTTATTGCTGTTTTTTTAGGAATTGAACAAAAGCAACTCTCTTCTCGGCTTCAGATTGATCCGATGATAGAAGATACCTTGCAAGTGACTCATGGTTAAGTCTTGTGATCTTTTATTTTCAAATCTTATTTTACTGGCCAGTGGATGTTAAGATACTCCTTTTCAATTAATTACACTGATTTCTACAATTTTCTAGTTTCTGCATCTCTAAGGAATGGAAAGCGTTACATTAGTAGCTGTTCAAAGGATGGGAGATTTGGGGGGTGCTGGGGTGGCGGACCCCTTTCAGTGCTGTTTCAGCATAGCCATTCCGCTTATAAAATGTCCTGATCTCGCCTAATATGGCTTATGGCTTCTGTTGTTCCACCTCTGTGGAATTAGCAGGGAAGTGAAAATGTTTTCTGGAAGCTACTAGGAAGAAATTAAAACAAAATAAAATTAGCTTTTTGACCATGTAAATTGATACTGAAAATATGCTATAAGTTAAGAGTACAACTACCACCTTATTTTACTCTTTTTCTACGTATTTTTTCTCCCAATTCAGATTACTGTGACGCAGAATCTATGGTCCACTCAGATACTCGGTCGTTTATCCTGAAGAAGCCCAAGATATCCGAGGAAATGGCACCACAGAGTCAGCAATTGGGAAAGAAGGGCACAGAGGCAGTGCGAGTTCACTCAGGACGTTTAATACAGACACGGTAAAAAGCCACTTCATTTGGGACTGTTGCTAGTCAAATTGCTTGTTTGTGGTTTAGATGGAACCATTTGATCAGACTTGCGCTTTGTCAGTCTGGTCAGGAGGTGTGAAATCACGGAAAATGGACTGACATTGAATAGCAGAAGGAAAAAAGCAGGGGTGAAAAGCTTCCCAGAAATCTTCTAAAATGGAAAATAATCCCAGGTTCATCTGTAGCTTGAGCATGTCTTTGATTTGCAAGAAAGAAGAAGGAGGAACTGAAAAGTGCTGCTCTTTTGTTCTGATTTCTGAAGTCTTAGTCAAGTAATCATTTTGCTTAAATTGCCTTTATTGTTTCACCCTTGGATTACATTTCTTAAGAAACATCTTTTAACACAGTATTGAGTGAGGTGGATCCTGGACAATTACTTCAGGCTCCTTATGGGAGAGTTTGACCAAGCTTAAAAGTTCATGTCAGCCTCAAACGAAGTTCCAGGTAACAAATAGTCCTACCTGTTTAGAGTTAAAATCACTCTGAACAGCATGATGAACTTCATCACAGGGGCTGCTGTGCTTGAGAAACTGCTGGTGTTTCCTTCCTGTGAGTGGCTTTCAGCACCCTGTGTTAATTGAAAATAAAAACCATCACTGAGCGAACAAACCTAAAAGGATAAGCTGGCAATGTCGCAGTTGAAAGCTGTGACTGTGCTACAGGGAAGAGGTAAATTTTTGCATATGAATAGGTCAGTTTCTGACTGCGTCAATCTGAAAGTTTTAGCTCGTGATGTTTTTAATGTGCTGGTTTCTGTCTTCTTAAAGGCTTTTAGCCTCATTTCGTAGAGAAGCAAAGTTTATCCCATTGCTGTTTGTCGAAGATGAGAACTCCACAGTTCTCCAAATACTTAGAATCACCTGTCGTTCAGGAAATCCCTCAGGTGAAATGGATGGGATGGTGAAAGGCTGGAGAAAATGTATGTGTCCCCTGCTTTAATGCTCCCTCTTATGCACACTGACTGCTCTGTAGTGTCACAGGACACTAGGCTAGACTGACCTTTTAGTCAGGCTGACTGTCAAAGTTCTTAGTATCAGTATTTCAATTCTGTCATCCTAGTTCTAAAAACTTTTACACCATTGTTTCATAATGTGCTTTTCAGTAATTTTGAGGAGATGCGTATTTTGTGTGTTAAAGGGTTTGCAATTCCAAGAATGGTATTTGCTCTCTTTTTTGTCTCAAAACTAAATTCCACAGGATTGACTGTTTGGAAATGAGCTTTTGGATTTGTCTGTTGAGCAGAATGCAACAAACTGAAATGTACCTGAGAGCTGTAGTTCTTATTAGCGCCTCAGGGAGACAAGAAGGCAAACTGTTAACTGGAGTGCATTACCAGTAATTACTAAAAGAAGGTCTGTTACTGCTTGACTCCCCATTGGCAAGCTCGTACTACTTTCACTTGCTAGCACCACTCACATTCACTCAAACCTCTAGAGTCAGAAAATCGAAATTTACTACATTTCTTTGTTTGATAGGGACCAGCTTGCACAGCCAGAGAAACCTGCTAGTCCCAAGTTCATTGTGACACTGGATGGCGTGCCCAGTCCACCAGGATACCTTTCTGATCAGGAAGAGGAAGATCTGTGTGTAATGGAAGGATTAAAGCCAGTTACCCAGCACATGTGTGCTGGCAAAGGATTAAAAGGTCTTCGGGCGCAGCAGATGCAAATTGTAACCAGGCAGCTGGAGAACTGTGACGGTAATTATACTGACCAACAGGATCTACCCTTGGTGTGCTGCTTTGATCATGGCTACAGCTCCTGCATATATCATTCTTAAGAAACCAAAGTGATGGTGTTTATTCTTCAAATTAGAACATTCTTTAGGCAAATGAAATGTGAGAGTTCAGTGGGACCACCTTTTCAGAAGCCTTTATCTTGGCATACTAGAGCAATATGACCCATGGTAGTTCTCCACACATCTCAGTATTTGTAACATTTGGGGTTTGTTTTTTTTTTTTTTTCAAATGTAGTTGGTCTTCATTGCCAGAAATCTGCTCTTCTGGTTGACTATTACGATTTGTCCCTGTGCTGATGGGCAGGAGATGTTACAGTTAACATACTGACATGCCTTGAACTTTTAAAAATATGTCAGATGGTATTAATGTTTCTGTCTAGGGTTGTGACATCAAAAGGAGCCTGTTAAGTGTAAAGTGTTGGTGGAGTCCAGTGGCTAGAACCTGAAAGTAGAACTTAACAGTGCATGATTTTACATGAACGTTCCTAATGTGCTCTTTCTATATTTCTTTTGAATAACATGGGAAATTGCTTGCTGAACCACGTTTGCATTGTTTAGAATGCTGACATGGTGATGAAAAACACAGAGGCTACTGTTTTGTCATAGACCTGTTGAATACTTGCCTGAGGGCTGTGCTTGGATTCATGTTTTTTAGTTAGCTTTCTTAAGAAAAGAAAGATTTTTATTTTCCGTAGTAGCGGTGTGTCCAAATTTCTGAACTAAATAAAGAATACTATTTGTTCCTGTACTGAGAACCTTTAAATTTCATGGATCCAGCTGTAAATGTGTAATGGAATTATGAGGGAACCATAGCAGAAGATCTTTTAAGTCCATGTCCTTTCAGTCCCCCTGGCTGCAGAAGTACTGCACATATTAGGCAGTCTTAAAGATTAAGAGAATGTTGTATATCCATGCAGTTTACTAGCACAGAGAAGTGGTCATTAGAGTACTTCTGTGCAAATCCGTGTTTTTCCATGTGTAGCCTCATACTCCTCGCCAAAGCTGTTTGGTACAGGAGAGTGTTGCCAATACAGTCCTAGCTCTGTGAAGGATTCCTGTGAAGTAGCAGGCATGTGACTGAAATTTACACACTGTCAGATCTGTGTGGAAGTGATCTGTATGAGCCAGTGTGGTCCTACAACAGGACACCATTATTTGGCATAAATGAGGCTGACAAGGAATGAAGCTGGAGCAATTTGTGCCATTAGTAGGATCAGAGAGGGGAGTCTAGACAATCGTGGAAAACTTTGAAAAGCCAAAGGTTTAGGCAGATTTGGGAAAATAAGACAACAGCGACATATGTACAATTGTCTGAATTTGAAGAATAAGGTTTTAAAAGCAGTGTTAAATAGGAGAAAGTCAAACGCCCATGTTCCCATGAGGGTAGTGAAGGTATGGAGTGTTTCAGCTTAGAATTTCTTAAAATACATTTTGGATTGGAGAATGGGTTCAGTTCAGAACTGAAGTGTCTGAAGAAATTACATGAAAGTGGTTCTTTTTCAGTATATGCCCTCATAATAATAAATCTGATTGGTGTAAAAATTGATTCTTAACTTTCATCTTGTGAAATACTTTTCTAGAGCAAAAAATACCTTGGAGAAAGGAAGCATGGCTGTAATTAACTCATGGCTCAGCAGAGCAGTCATAACTCAGGTTCAGTTGTCTTGTCTGTTCAAGTCTTTGAATCAGTTTGGATTTGCAAAGAAAATTGATTTATTTTGCTTGTAAACAGTGCAAATTCAATCTTTTACCACCAAAAGGCAGCTGTCAGCCCAGTATTATGACTTACCACTTTATGGTTTTTGAAATTTTCTTCAGAAAATATGATTGTACATAATACATCATATGATTGTAAACTTGTACTGTCATGACTTTTGATTAAGAGAGAATAGAAGTACAGTGAATTTTGATTATGCTAGATTGCTTACACCAAATTGCATATAGAATCATAAAGGTCCCAGCTTAGGATTGTTTTTGTATTCTTTCTTGCCCTCCTAGTTGAAATGGAAGACTTAAGTGTGCTACAGAAGCAGGAGAAGGTGCTGGAACGCTGCAAGTACTGGCCTGCCTGTAAAAATGGAGATGAATGTGTGTACCATCACCCCACACTACCTTGCAAGTGAGTAGTACAGAGCTCATCCGCTTGATATGCTATTTCAGTTTTTATTCCAGTGCTACAAACTTCTGCTCTGTGTCAGGAAATATTCCAAGGCAGCACAAGCCTGTCAGGGTGGGATCGGAGGTAGATTATCACACTGTAATTCCTTCTGTTTTCTGCCCTTCTCCCAAGTGTCAGAATACAGGGATGGCAGCTGTGCCCTTGCAGAAGAAAGCTTTAGTTTAGTGTACAGGCTGGTGTTTCTGAGTTGCTTAAAGATGCAGGAATTAGTGTCTTGAAAGAACAGGCCCTCTTCTGCCAGCTGTCACAGTGCTTTTGAACCTTAGGATATTGTTATGTAGTAATGCAGTGATTGTGGTTTTTAAAATTGAAAGCGATGGGGAACTCTTGAATGTGCCTTGTGCCTTTGACTTCTCTTCAATAAGCAGCAACAGTCTAGAAAAACAATGTCTGTTTTGAGGTACCTGTTACCAGATTGGGTGACTTCAGTTACTTGGACATTTGAATTATCTTTTAAAATCTGGTGTAACTAAATTCAAAATAAAACTTTCAGAGAAAACCGTGTTACTTAGGGAACTCTGCACCCTTCTCTGGGAATGTCTCATTCCACAGTGCCTTTGCCACTCTGTGCCACACACTAAGAGTGACGTGTCCTGGCTTGCAGTAAGGAGCTTGGGACCAAACTGCCCTGAGAGTGAGGGTGGTTGAGTTGTTCACTGCAAGGAGGGAGTGCTGAGTGCAGGTGTGTGGGTGCACAGCTCGTGCCCTAAACCACATGCCCCGCTTGGGAAGGGAACAACACTTGCCCCAGGCCTGCTGCACCTCTAGCTTTCTGTGATATTCTGGCTTTCGTGTGCAACAGATGTTTGGGGATTTTGCTCCAAGTATGAGCTTTTGACTCAGTTTCTTTTCCTTCAGAGTTTTTCCTAACTGCAAATTTGCTGATAAATGCCTGTTCATCCATCCAAACTGTAAATACGATGCAAAGTGCACTAAGCCAGACTGTCCTTACACTCACGCCAGTCGACGAACCCCCCATCCATCTCCTAAACCAGGTGAGCTCATCTTGTTTTCTGAGCTTTAAATGAAAGTGCTGAAGGGACAACAGTATTTTTGGAAACAGAAGCTGACAGTGATGAAAAAAATATTTTTTGCTTGAGTTGACCTAATTTTCTTACAACTCTTAATGCAAGATGAAGAATAATCATCCAGTGTTACTGCAAAAACTGTTAGCAGAAAAATCCCTCAATGCTCTTATGCAAGAGTCCGTATGAAGTCTGTGCAAGGCCAAAGTGGTGACTTGCACAAGTTATCCATTTCTCTGAAGGGACTAGCCAGCACTGCAGTTTTACTCAGATTTGTTTCTTAAATTGGACACATGTTGTACCAAAGGCTTATGACACACACTGAAAACAGAGGCTTCTGCCTTTGAACAGTTTTTTCTTTAATGCCAGTGTAGGAGTGAAGTTGGTGTAAAGATGAGATGTCTTTCGGTATGAGGTTACTCAGTGAAGGCAATAGCTGTGTTTGATATGGGTTGGTGTTGCTGAGCCTTTGAACTGTGCCGAGGTGCAGGGCCTTTACTGCATGATCTTTTGGAAGTAATTTAGCCCCTGGTCACAGTTCAGTGCAGTTCTGTTACCTTGCCAGAAACCAAGTACAATGTGCTTGTCTCTGGTATCATTTCCAGCAGCTCCTCTGTATTCCTGGAAAGTGCAGTGCCTGCGCTTTTCAGTCCGGTCAGTTGAAACTCTTAACAGGCTTGCTGCCGTCTAAATTTAACATTTGAGATTCTCTGCCAACCAGAATCTCCGTGTAATTTGCTGGAAGTTTTGCCTTGACCATGGTACTTCATGTCCTGAATTGGTGAAGAACCAAGTTAAATGATTACCTGATAGCCTTGTTCTACTCCAGGATCCACTAACTGCATTGGGATATGCTGTCTGTATTTGTTGCTGAACTTTAGTGTATTATAAAATGGAATTTCTTGCATAAGGATTGATATATTTAAGGTTGTGTAGAGCTGTCTTAAAAAGGCAACTTATTCTGATCCAGACTTGCTTCCTGTTCTTTCATTTCTACTATTAGCACCCCTGCCCACACTGTCCATATCCTCCAGTAGTCCGCTGTGCAAGTTTTTTCCAGCTTGTAAGAAAATGGAGTGTCCATTTTACCACCCAAAAGTAAGATATATCTCCTATCTCTCTTACCTTCTAGAAACAGACTTTAAATGTGCTACTTTGGGACAGGAAATGTTACTAGGATTTAACACTTTTTGCTTTTACTTTTCATGTTTTAACTTTAGCTTAGAAGCAGAATATACAAAAGTAGTGACTTGAAGAATTTGGAAAATTATACTTTTAAGTAATCTTTCTATCAGATGCTGCTGGGGAGCTTCAAACAGGCCATTATCTCTTTCCAAAATATGCCCAGCCAGGATGCTGGGGGCAGAGGAGGAGCCTGTTTGGAAGGAATATGTCTCAAGACTCCTGACTCTTCCTTCAGATATGCTGCAATATACAAAAACTTTAAGGATTGCCCAGTTACCCTAAAGTGTATTAATTTACATACTACAGGAGTCTGTTACTTGGGTACTTCTACAGAGTTGTGTCCCTGAATCTTATGCTGGGACGTTTAGTGCTTTTTCAAGCCCTAACAATGCCAAAATACCCGTGGAATTTCCACCTGTCAGTGCAGTGGCAGTTTTGCAGCATGAAATTCAGAGTTGGTACTTCTTAAAAGGATTTCTTGTCACTGGGTTGAGCTGGTTGCACTGGTGGAGGTGGGTGTTGGTTCAGTTGTGGGTCAGATGTGTCACAGAACAATATGAGGTCCCATTGCAGTTCAGTGTGTTCAGATCAGGCAGCCAGCACTGAGCAGCCTCTTCTGAAATACTTTTGGTTTTAGCATTGTAGGTTTAATACACAGTGTACAAGACCAGACTGCACTTTCTACCATCCCACTGTTGCTGTACCTCCACGCCACGCCTTGAAATGGACGCGAAGTCAACCCAGGTGAGAAACACTCTAAACCTAACCAAGAACAATAAAAAGCATGTTGTGACATTGCTGATGTAGTTTTACTCACAGAAGTAATGTGCATGTGAGGAACAACAAAGATCGTATGAAGAAAGATACCCCTTAGGGGCAGCTTTCTTTTAAAGACAACTCTCTGCTGTTTGGTTGTAGTTGTATAAACATTAACTAATGTGATGCAACCCTGATAAACATCTGCCCTGCAGCTGGGATAGGGCAGAGTCACTGGAATCCTGACCTGGACAGGTTGTTTTCTGAGTTGTATTTGAATAAAGCTGAAAATCCTTTTATCATTGTTTGATCTTGTGTCTAAGCTGTCTTTTCCACAACAGGTTCAGCTGCTTCTTTGTTTCTGGCAGAGCAGCTCCTTCCTGCCGTCTACCCATGATTTCATAAACCAGTAGCAAACTTCCCAAAGCTGCAGCTATGGGGCTGTCCCTAACAGTCACGTGATTTAATGATCTTTTCACTCCAGCTAATCCCATCTGCAAAGGTTTTAACCATTACAGGGTGGGGCACAGAGCAGTTCTCAAATCATCTTTACAGAGGGGTAGAATTGTTCCTTATGGAATTGTTTTTTCCTTCCTCCCCAGTGAATGAATATGGTACAGCCTGGGACTGAGCTTTGCCTCCTCTGGACAGTAGAGGACAGGAAGATTAAGCACCAGGGCACAGGATGCTAGGAAAGACTCATGCATTTTGGACTTTGAATATACGTTGTTTTCATAAAACAAGGCTGACTGCATACTTGAAATGTCTCTAATTTTCCAAGTTTGTAAGTTTGGGCAATTTTACATTTTTTTTACACTGTAAGAAAAGAACATCTGTGTAAGAAAAGTTTTACTTTAAATTCCATTAAAAACCTTCAAAGCACATTTTGTGTTCTGTTTGGGTAATGTTCCTTGTTTAAGATTTGGTGTGTTGAAGAACAAAGTGTCTAAGCAGAAGCACTTAGAAAGCCTGTGTTGGGATCATACTGGAAGTACTTTTTGCCAGCAAGTGTTTGGTACAGTGCCCACAACTGCACTGCTGTCCCAGCACCCTGGGACTGAGCTCTCCACCCCAGCACAGGCACAAAACAAATGCTTTGTCTGTTGGGCGTTTTTCCAGTGCAGTGCTCATTACAATCCTTCTGCTCTCTAAAATGGGGAAAAAAAGACAAGGGAAACAAACCACTTCAGAAGCCAGAACAATTAAAGAATTACTGATCCCATTCTCCACTTAAAAAGCCCATGAACTGCCACTTCACTTGAAAATAAACATTCTCAGATGTCTCCATTTATACCAAGAAGAAAGAAAGTACGTCTGAACTTTCTTCTAAGGAATTCTTTTTTCCTACTGGTCACACTGGGGTTTTCTCCTTCAAGAAGGTTCCTGTGACTTATATGGCAAAAAAAAAATCCACACACACATGCCCATAACTATGTTTAAGTGATATTAAAATGAGGAAAAGTGTTGAACAGTAACATAAATGCACTTTTTTATTAAATCTTTCTTATATTTTGGGGAACTACATTTTCACAAAAATATACAAAAGAATTTCTTTTTACAAATATTTACATTCAATATCAGAAAACAATGATAGCTACATATTTTAAACTTAAATTTGACAAATATAGTCTTGAATTCTGAAACTTAACACTCCAGGAAAAGTATTTTTTAATATTTTTTTAAATAAAGTACTCAAAGTTCATATTCAAATTTAAAAAAATCTTAATTAATGCAAAAATCTGACAATTTATATATATATATATACTTTAAATAAACATACAACATTGTTACAGGAATTAGATGTTCATGGTGGAAACCAAAATGGAGTACACTTAAACCCATGATCCTTAATACAGTAATACATGACCATACCTTTGGACTAGTTTAAAATACCTTTTTTTTTTCCTTGTTAAAGCAAGAAGGATTATCTGACACACTCCATAATGAAACAACAAATCTGAACAGACAACTGGATTTTAAGCTTAAAGAACTACAGTAAAATATTTTCATAAGGTGACCTGACAGGGGAGTGGAGAGGAGAGGAGGTGCTCTGGTGTTGCACAGAGCACTGCTGGAATGGGTTTCCACATGAAAGACTGCAAAGAACATTATTTTTCTACAGAATTTCCCAATGCCTTCATTAGCTGTCCCTTGCAGAAATAGCTGCCACCATGAAGCTGTTTTCCATGTGAGATGAAGAGACAACAATTCGTAAGGGCAGCAGAAGAGCAGGAGCGTCCCCATTGCTGCATTTCCACTGCTGTGCTGGGCTGTCACCAACTGCACAGTGTTCAGCCTGAGAAAAGGAGCTGCTGCTTTTCCTCTGCTAAAAACAGTGAGCAAGCCAAGCCACAAAGCTAAAAGTGCATTTTTTTAAAAGGGAATGGTTCTAACGCATTTACTTAGTTTGTTACATTTTTAAATTACCATTTTGGGCTTGAGTGTATTCTGAGATTGAATTTTACATTAAAAATGCCTTGCTTCACAAATCAGTAATGCAGCTTTTCCATTACTTTATGCTGTATACCCATAACTGAACTAAAAAGCAGAAATGAAGCTAATTGCCAGATACTGCTTTAAAAAAAAAAATCAAGCTATTTTGCACCTGAAACCACAACACCAGGGTACAAAGGAGCAAGAAAAGGAAAAACAGACCAGAAATGTGTAAAGTACTACCCAACAGCACCAACATTTCACAAAAGTACAGGAAACCATTTTTATTTCATGCAGTGTGTCTGTGTTCATGCCTGGAGTTTCTCTAGAAAGGACTGGATTGGATTCCAAAAGAATACAGTGTAGCACATGTCCTGGGCGCAACTGGTGCCTGAAAAAATCTTGGTGTTACGGCAGTACCACTTCCAGCTCCACTGCATGGAAAGATCCCCCCCTTCTCCCCCATCGCAAGAATTTGCAACTAAGTTAATAGAAGATTAATTTTCAGCAACAGAATGCTTGGGATTGGCTTTGCATTACAAATGCCCACAGTAACAGCAAAGCTGTGGTTAAAGTTGGCCGACTTCTCAGCTACTACATTGGAAAAAATAAACTTATTTGGCGGCTGGGAGAGCTGGGATAAGGGCTTCTGTGGGAAGGAGGAAGAGCAGTAATAGCCAAAGCTAAGGAAGGAATAATGGAGGATATTACATGAACATTTCTTTTTTGTTTCCCCTAAAGGCTTACAATCCTGCAGAAGACTGAAACTAAAATACCCTTTGACTACAGCCCTTTTCCAGAACCCACCAAGGCAACGCTTGTTGCAGTAATTCACATTTTTGTCCTTAACAGCCTCAGCTCCAGCCTCAGGCCCACTGAGAACAGCTGAAGGCAGCAGCAGCTTTATGAGCTCTGCAGCATCACACACGATGGGACAGTGGCATTTGTCCCCTCCTAAGCACTCATCTTAACAAAACTGGTAAAGCACGACTGGCCTTAATGCTCTGGTCTAAAACACCCGTTATGTGGAGCCCACGTGGTAGTTAAGTGCATACAACCTGCTTTCCTTTTCAAACAGTGCAAATCACACATGTCTTCACATCACTGGAACAAACATGACAATAGTTTGGGAGATATCATTAAAAAACATAAAACATTTGAGGTTTGTTGGTTTTGGTTTGGGGTTTCTTTCTGTTTTTCAATAAGCTGTCACATGACATTTGTGCCCCAACTGAGCGAGATAAGTGCTGCTAAGGGCAAAATCACTTCGTAGGGTCTTGAAATTATCCCACAAATAGTGACAGAAACTAAGGAAACACCTAATTTGGCTTATGGAAGAGAAATCCAAACACATCGAGCAATAGGAACATCCTGCCTCTCATGTCACAAACTCAACTGCCCTCTAGCAGGTGGAGAAGGATCAGTCCAGCTATTCATGCACAAATTGTGTATTTCTTACAAGGAGTTGCTACAAGTAAAAGTCCAGTTGTCTAACGAGCACCTATAATAAGTTTGGATTGTTTTTTACATAAAGTTTACCTTAATTATTTCCTTGGTTTGTAATGGTTTACTATGGGATAAAATCAAGAACTTTATACTGGATTTATTTCTACTCAGATGTATTCGTAGGGTCTACATTACATTCACGTGAGTTCCTATATATTTGAAGACCCAGGGCATGGAACCACTGAAGGACAACTCGACTCAAGTAGGACCTGAACTGCCCTCTGTAGATTCCTCTCGCTGTCACACCTCAGGTTAACCATAATAGAGCCCACAGCTTTCATGTCTGTCATCTTAAATGTTGAGAATGCCTGGGAACAGAACCAAGAACTGCTGAATGGGAAAGAAACAAGAGAGAGTAATTGCTACAACTTGGTTATGAAGAGTTTTCTGAAGTATAATATTTCTTTGGTTTAATACTTCTGTTTAAAGAACATTTTCAGAAGAGGCCTATTAAAACAATCCATGTTTGATTTAGGTAGAAAGATGAGTAGCCTTTTGAAATACATCCTTAAACTCTTTTGCCTGAGCTCTCAGTAATACAGAGCACTTCTGTCTTTATAGCACTGTCTTTGTTCCAACGTGCCTCCACTGCAGCTGTGGGTAACCTCAGCTTTAAACAGGTGTCCCACAGGTACAAGAGTGGAGACAGCAGCAAGTGGGAGTGGCTGCATCTTCCCAAAAAACCAAACCAAAGTTGCCTGCAGCCTTCCGTTCTCTGCTGCTCTCCTAAGGAAGTATAAGGAAGTCCTTACACTTTTCAAGCAGCCCCTGAACACTTCCCACTTGAAACGGGATGTTTGCCACTCATCACCACCCACGTCAGTTCTCTCGTCTTGCCTTTTCCTATTTTTGAGTATTCCTTTCTCTGCTTTCCTTTCTTCTGCCTTTTCTCCACGTTTGTTTACTGGTTTCCTGTTACTGTTTCCTCCACCCTACAATCCATAAGGCCAAAAAGAAGAGGAAATTGTAAGAATTGCCTATTGTCATCATGCTAAGACCTTACACCTTTTGTTGTTTTGTTTTAAACAGAGGGGTGGGGAAGAGAACATGTTCCATGCTTCCCCCCCCCCCCTTCCTTTCCAAAGAAGTAGTGAATGGGTTGGATTTCTGATCTCACAGTTAACAAAAAAACAGATCAAGGTATCAAGGTTATGACTGGTTTGCTGTTAGTAAACTGAGAAAAGCATAGTGAGTGTTTACCTGTTCTAGCATGAAACAGACTGAGAAAACCACCTAGTACTTCTTAGATGCAAATGATTTTGGCAAGGAAACCTGTTGTGGCTTTTATGCGTATTAGACACCTGAAACTATTCTATTTTTATTTCTAAAATGAGATATGCAGAGTTCAAGTCTGAAGTCAAAGTTAAGTGAAGAGCAGAAGCCAGGGCCAACAAAATAAATGGGCTTGGTGTAACCACCCAGCAGTGAGTGGTGTGAAGAATGACAGCAGGCTTTGGCAAACACATGGATCTATCCACATGACCAGAAATCAAATGCTGCTAAACATTTTAGAAAAACAGAGCAGATCGCAAGGAAGCACAAAAAAACCCCAATAAGAACAAAAAAGCACACAAATGCAATTCAACTAGGGGTGTTTACATCACTGATGCGGCAATTCATTTTGTGACTTGCAGTCTTACTTCCCTTTCTGTAGAGTCTACAGGATGCTCCACTTCATCCAAAACTACTGTCTATAGCTTATGTTAACAGAATTTTAAAAAAAAACACTTTCAGGATTAAGGCTGGTCACATTTCTGACACTGATAGTGAAATAAGGAACATGTCACCTTGCCTAATTAAATGCTGTATTTGAAGCCAAGACCCCTTGCTTGTCACACTCTTACACCTTGCCCAGCACATCCAGCCCGGGCTCTGGGCAGCATCCTGAGGCAGGGGAGGTGCTCAGGGCCAGCTCAAGGGTGCTGGGTCTCTTGGCAAACTGGCAGCTCAAACAGTGGGGCTGAGGTGGTTTAGGCAGCAGCTTAGAGAAGAGGATCATGGTTCTAAACTAAGCCACTCCTGAATGCTATCAAAGTCCTGCTCTTGGTACTGAAATCCTTTATTTCGGTCTTGTTTTAGACTGAGGAGATGTCTCACCTGCAGTGGTCCTGCTTTCTGATGGCACAGTTCCAGGCCAGCATTAACCTGACTGGTAGAAAGGTCAGTTATGCTGAAAAGAATCTTGCTAACACTGAAACCCTAAAAGACAGCAAAATCAGAAGTTGCTCTGAATGGGTCCTTTTCCTCAGCTGTCACCAAGTGATAAAATAGCCTTAATTTTCTGAAATCCTATCCTATAGTTTCACAGCATTTCTTGCTTTCCCTAGCAAAATCAGAAAGTCATATAGGCTGACTGCCTTCTTGAGAATTAAAAAAAAAAAAGATTTCAAGTCTAAATGATTCAACATATTTGGCTAATTTGCTCTCTCTGACCTAATTCTCAACTATGTTCCTCAGTTCCTGCAATATGGCAACTTTCAGTTCTAAATGTGTTTATTTTTAGTATTTCCTTGCTCCTAGAAGCTGGAATTTCCTATTCTCTTTTTTCTAAGTATGTTTAATAGCTTTCAAGGGCATATTTATTTTTTTTAAGTGAAATGTCATTTTACTTTAATTGACTCAGTTCTCTAGTTAATTTATTACCAAAAATATTGCTGACTAAAGATCGCAAAGATGTATTTTTGCTCCTAACCAAAACCACAAGCTACAGTATAAAATCATCCACTAATTAATGATTAAATTATTCAAAGAACTTGTGCCTCCCCTTCCCTGGTGCTGTATAACCCCAGAAGAGGCTTTCTCCAGCTTCAGGCAGAGCCCTCCTTTTCTCAGTTCTCTCTGATGCTTCCAGATGAAAGGCTTTCACTAGTCCCTCCACATTCCAGCTTCTTCCCTGACCTATCCTACAGGGTTCTGTCATCCTCTGACTTCTCCGTGGAGCATCCAGCCTCGAACCCCCACTGCCTACCACAACAGGCAGCCTGTTCCCATGGACAAATGCTTCAAGCACGGGTGGCAATAATTAGCAAGTTACTACAGTAGCATTTAACGTAAACAGCAAATGAGGCACGGTAGCAAGCACCATCACAGACAAAAAGACCAAAAACACCATAAAGCTGCCAACTGGGACCATGCTGACAGCCAGCTCTTCACTTCAGCAGAGAATCACAGCTACATTATACTCCAAACTGCAGCTGAGGCTCTGTCCACTCTTCTCCTCAACATCTGCGATCATTCCCAGCCGGCTGCCACCCTTTTACCTGGAAAACCACAGAGCAGTTTCACCAGGGAAAACACTAGCTACCAATTTGGGCTGCAAGAGGAGAAACAATGCTGGCAGTTGAGTTTTTAAAGAGCTCCTCAGCTTCCAGCTCCCAGCCTGGCCCTTTACTGTAGTGGTGAGGTTTGGAAGAGAGTGAAGAAGCAGCGAGCCCTGGAGGCTCAGCCTCTCCCACTGCAGCTCTCAGCCTTGCCCCTCCCAGGGCAGCCCTGCTGCAACTCACCTGCCCCTTCTTGCTCATCCTTCAGCTCTGGTGTGGCCTTTGGGATTCCTCAGGGGAAAAGCACCAATGGACAAATTATCAGTGGAGAGGCACAGCATTAATGAAGGGAGTAGGGGGAGGGAGGAGAAGAGAAGAGGACCAGTGACAGGGATTCGAGGAACAAACCCTCTTGATCCACATACCTTCTTCACTGGGTGGAGGCCTACAGAAGAGCTCACTGAGCCTAGGATTTTGAGGGGAAAACTCAGAGACAGAAAAATACGGACTTTGATCTGGCAGTCTGAGTAGGACAGACTATGAGGGAGCTCTTAACAGTCATCCATCTTGATCCAATGAAAGGCAACTTTAAAACAGAGGCAGGACAAATCTTACTACAAGTCCAAAAGTCCTGCACAGACATGTTTAATAAGGGATAGAATCACAGCCATCAAAGAGAACACTGCAAACCATTTCTCTGGTAAAGAGAAGACATAAACACCAGAGACTAATTTTCATGTACAATAGACAGACAGGAAACAAGGTTATGAGATACATCAGGTCTAACCACAACTCTTATATGCAATTCCCCTAAACTCAAAAACATTCCTGGCAAGATCTCCCTGTGCACTCATGACCAAATCCTCAGAGTTTTTGCTCCTGTAGAATAGCAGCTGCATGACTGGCAAGACTTTGCTAAGAACCATCATGCTGAGAAACCTGATAACTGTTTAGTTCATCAACTTCTTTAAAATAAATATTTGTTATAGCTTGATATATAAAATATATTACCTAAGACAGTTGGATAACTAGTTTTGTATAGCACATAAAAAGGAGAGCACAGAAGTTTGGCTCTGTGATTTTTCTCTGCCTTCTCTTCTACCTGCAAGCCCTCCCATTCCCTCTGTAACCAACGTGCACACAAGAAGAGATGAGGTTTATTTCTTTTTCCTGTGGCCTAAGAAAATGCAAGAGATGAATAATACTGAAGCCTATTGACTGACCTAAACAAGTGCCACTGTCAAAGCAATGCTGGCTTACACAGAAAGAGAGCTTTCTGTTCACAGCAGAATGCCACAATGAGAGCAGTGCTGATAGTTAGTGACTTTTGATCCCTGCTATGTTGCATGAAAATTAACTGTCTGTAATGCTTCTCTATGACATGATTTAGACAAACAGCTGATGAAATCTTCCTCACCTTTTTGTACCCAAAACACAGCTTTGTTCAGGTTTTTATCATCACTGAAATGTTCTTCCAACTTAGAATCTCAGTTATGTTGCAGGATAGAATAAATGCTCGAGGTGACAGCTGGTCCATTCAAGGAAGCAGATGACTGGACAATTTTTACAATCAGAAGAGAAATCTGAATAGAGACATCTCCCAGCTAGTTCTAACTCTGTTAAAAAGTTCAAATGTATAAAATATAATGCTTGCAAAGTTCTCTCTCAATCTCCCCTATGATGCTGAGAAAATAAAATCAATTCATATTGCTCTGAAATTCTATTTTTGCCACTGGTGACATCCCAAGCTTTATCAACAAGAAGACTACAAAATCCTCACCCTGGTCCTCATTTCCAGCAGAGAGGCTCACAGCCCAGTCAACTAACACAGCAATAATCTCTCTTCCACTGAGAATACTTTTATTCACAAGGCAAAAATTGGAGTTAGACTTTTAGGTAGTGGGCAAGGCACTCGCAAAGTGAGCAAATTTATTTTTGCTCATAGAACTAATTTAATGTTTAAGTGCAACAAAAACACTAAATTAGCCATGAAGATCATGCATATCCAACGGCTTTCACCAGACATGACTGTGACCCAGGCCTCTAAATACAGAAATATTTCAGTTGTAAGGAATCAACTCTATTATTTTCTGCTTCACCAGATATGATGTTTCCTTTTGACCAGCCATAGAAATATAATTTCCATTATAATAATTAAACATTTATTAAAATACTATATATTTAAGAGTTAATATATGGTCTCTCTCAGTAATAAAATATGGAATACTCTTTTTATCTATGCTATTTAGACCTCAAAACTTAAAGGAAAAACATTCATGCTGAAAATAGATCAATGTACAGCACTAGGTCAGAAATAGCATCTCTTGATTAAAACCCCAAGAACTTGCTGTGAAACTGTACATTGATTAACAATTCACTTTTTCCTTTCATCCACGTATTTCGTTTTCAACATCTGGCAGTGAGTGGAATACAAACCCAGATTATCTGATACTGAAGCAAACCTAGCCTCAGTGTGTTTGTGACAGTCCATCCTTCTGGCAGACTCCAGGTCCCGTATGTCAGAGACAGGCTGCTCTGTGTCTTGGGTCATTTCTTATGCATGCAGGGCACAGTAGAATGTCACATTGCAATCCTGGGTATTTCACGCCTGGTACTTCATGCAGTGTCCTCTTTGCAAGTCTCCATGTCTCTCTCAATGAGGCATATGCACACACTTCCAAACAAATAAGCTGTGTTTTCAAAAAGATATTAAATATGAGATATAGAAGACTACAACGTTGTTAAAAGAACGGCTAACACAGCCAAAAGAAATTTCCATTAAAAGTACGATGTTCTGAATATTGATGTGAAAGTTTTAACTTATTAAATCTTAGCTGTTCACATTAACATTTGGGATATTTATTTTGTCACAAATATCTTTTTCTCTATGTACAAACAGGAAAGCAAGCACACGGATAAAAGGCTGAAGGCTGCACTTGAGCTTTACATTGTTAGGGACTGTCCATGTCCAGTGGTGGGTAGAGTTTGGCAGCAATGGCAAGGACACCTACCTGCAGTCGTCCCCTCCGGCACTGACCACGTATCTGTCTCCACTTGTGAATCGAATATTAGTTAAGTGGGCAGAGTGACCTAAAAATCGTTTGTGTTTTGCCTGCAAAAAACCCAAACAACCACAGAATGAGCGAGTCTAAATATTCTGTACCCTCCTAAATCAAACAAGGCATGCATGTTTTTATCTACCTTTTTATTGCATCACATATTTATAACGTTCGAAAGTTACACAGCTTATCAGATGTGAAAGACATCCTGAAGGAGAACTACTATTGAGCTGCAATGCAGATTAAATTGTCAGCCAATAAGAGAGCACTTGCAAATTGGGAACAATGCTCAAGCTAACACAGTAATATGAAATACACCTTGTCATATGATTAACTAAGTTTTGTTTAAAATTCCTCACACTGAAAAAAAATATTTCATTGCACATGCACGAGCAGTTTACCCTGTGCAGTCTCAAATCCTGAAAATCAACAATGAAAACAAATTTTAAAAAACCATTATAAATTAAAATTATTAAAAACAGAGAAACAATTTAACAGCGTTAGTGAAAAATCTGTAAACTCTTCATCTATGAAGATACACTGATGGGACTAAAATCACCAGGTATCTTCCTCATTTGTCAAATGGGTCAGAGATGTGGAAATTATTAAGGCCTTTGAGATTTTCAGTAGGCAGGCACAATGCTAAAGCAGACTGGCAGACCATATCAACACCTACAAGAGGTTATAGCACGAGCTCGTGCAGAAAATGGTAGGGAAACTCTTGGGGTGGAGCATGCGTATGAGACTATAGAGCTAAAGCTACACAGAGGTATTAAACAGCTACAAATTTAGAGAAAATATTTCTATCTTATGTCTTCTAGAGAAACAACCAAGGTCCTAGTATCAACAGCACTTGTTGTTATAACCATGCAAAAACAAGTTCTTACAAATTTTTCAGGACATGGGAAGTCGAACAGTTTGACCATGCCAAAATCATCGCCTGTTACGAGATTGATTCCCGAGTGAGAGACACAAGCACAGTTCACATCAGCTTTTTCAGCATGCCTGGACCAGATTCCAATTACTTCATCCCCTAGAACACTGAAAGAGAAGAGCAAGAGATTATTTTGAAAACCACTGCAAAAACAAGAGTCAGGAAATAGAAAGCAGATCCCATATTGGCTCTATAAAAATACAATGTTTACATTTTATTCTCACACATGCACATCTTTTTTAGCTTTTATTCTGGAATTAATTTTTAAATCATCCCATAATTGCTTCTGAAACTGATTCAGGGATATAATTCCCAAAATAATGTGGCCCATGGCAATGTGAGAGAACTAGACATGAAATCAATAGTACTACAATTGTCCAGTGAGGCATTTGCAAAATAAAAAAAATAAAAAAAAAAAGACAATTAGAAATAGAACATCATAGCATAACCCTTAGATAAATAAGCCTCAGCTTCTGGAAAATAAGTAATTTAATATTCTCTATTGCATATAACTATGTTCTGTTGATTCTGTAGTATTTTTGTATCAATCTCAAGGAAAGTTTCTGAGTCCAATGAAGATTCTTCATTACAATCAGAGAGAGAAAAATTGTCCTTAACAGAAAACATCATTATTTTAAGATTCCAGAAAAGTTCCTTCACAAAGCCTTGTAAAGAGGCTTTTATTCAGCTTTGCATACAATGTATATGCACACTTCCAGGAATGCACAGAAACAAGAAGTTTATAATTTGTTAATAGGTGAATGATTTGGGAATTTTTCTGTGATTCTTTCCCCCCAATTCGGGGCCCAGTATACTACATGCAGAAAGGCATGAGTTACATCAGACATACTGAATGGGGTCAGAAAATACCAGTTTCTTGTTTTTGTCTCAAAAAGGTGACAAAAATTGATTACCCAGACAAAACCAGAAATCTATCAAAATGAGCCTTGCAGACGCCTCTAAAAGCTTGTAGTTTTAGTTGTGTATTGCAGCAAATAGGCAGGATTATTACTGTTTAAAGTGGTTCATACGTGGAAAAATGTCAAGTATTTATTCTCAGTTTTTGTCTGAGGGTGATAATTAGAGGACAATAATTGAAAGCAGGCAACAGAGACTGAAATAAGGCACAGAAAGTCATATTTGCATAGAATAGAAAACAAATTATTTAACTGTGAAATAAAAATAAAATATTACTATATTCATATTATACTTTTTATATAATTTTAAAAAAATATAATTTATACATTTCTATATATGTATTATATTTAATGTAGTATCTTGAAAGAAATATAATAACTTTAAGGTATTTAAAATACTTTTGTATGCCTTCTAATATGCAAATGTTAATAGCAACTTATACAGATACCATTAGTGTAGTACTGTAAATAAACTTGAATTACCCCAGATATGTATTGGGTTATCATGTTTTGATATATTTTAATTGTCCCTGTACTCTCATCACTATTTTGAAAAAGCATAGTGCACTATTCCAGATAATTTGCAGAGTGCAATGAAACAAATACTGAGGCTGCTAGAGTTGCTCAGAGGAGCTAGAGATAAGCCAGGGAGTACAAGGACACACGTGAGATCAGTTTTATCAGATTCGTCACGGGTCAAACAGCCACTCCCTACTGAAGGATCTGCTCTGCACTGCCTTTTGCTGTGCTGCACTTAGGGGAGCTGCTGCCAGAGCAGATGGGTGTGTGAAAAGAAAATATCTGGCTGAAGGGATCAAATATGCTTTTAAATAGTAGGTGCTTCTCCTAGAAGTCCCAGGTGTTTTAAGACGTGTAAATACGTGAACCATTTACCTTGTCCAAGTAGCCCATGTTATTCTGTCAATCACAGCCTGGTCCACAAGCTGCTTTCCTGAAGGCACTTCATACACTTGCCTTTTGTAAGACCCCGTAGAGACCTTTGAGGTGACCACAGAGAATTTACAATACATTAACTTGTTTCAAAACATGAAAGTATAATTCCAGAAGGCTTTGAGAAGCATTTTTGTGACAGTTACTCTTTATTCCATAAAGTAACTTAGCTCTTAAGAAAACTTAGTCACTGAGTTGGAAATTCTCAAAAATCTATACAAGCATAAATCAATAATGAGAAAGCATAAGAAATCTTAACATTTCAAAGTCTAATTAATAAAAAGTAACAGAAACAATTCACATTCTGCACATGTGTGTTAGTGTGTGGGTATACACAAATAAAGCAAAATAAATTCATATCTTTAAAACTGACACAAAGGTGTTCCTCTTAGGCTGTAACTGTTGATTTGATGATGAGAGAAGCTTATTTCTCCTCTCAGATGCAAATAAAATACAGAAAGTATATTACATATACTTTATTTTTATTTTAAGGAATGTCATAAGCCCTCCTATAGTTGGAAGTTGCAACAGCATGATTTTGGTGCTGCTCCACAAAGGCTAGCACTAAAAAGACATGTCATGCCATCATGCTGGTCAGAGAGATGAAGAATTCATAGGCCCCAGGCCCTGCAGAATGACAGACTGTACTCCTTCCTCTTCTAAGACAGCCCATCAGCATCAGAGGTAGAAAGGCAGGGAGACACATCACAGGGAGTTTGGAATCTGTCTCTCATTTCTCTGCGTATTTTCTGTATTAAATCTCCAGGAAAACTATTCAAAACTAAAGGTATCCAGTTACCACCATAACAAAGTAAGTCTAGTGACAGCAACATACTCCAACACTTAGTTACGAACATTAGAAGTTGTCAAAGGAGAATACTCGCAGAGTATCTGTCATGAGTATGTTTTCCATGCAGTACTTTGAAGAATTAATGACTGATACCTGGAGATAAGAGCTATCAGCAGAGAAGTCCATCTGGATCACAAAACTTGGGATATCTTTGCAATAGCTGATTCGATTTAGTGTGGGACCCAAAGTCAGATCATAAAAATCCACTGCATTCTCACTGGAACCAACTGCTAGGTAACGAGAGTCTGGGCTGAACCTGAACAGATAAAAGGGTTTCATGAACACAGGTTGGCACTTACAACAGATTGAAATATTTGAGAAGTACAGGTAAATTAGCATTTCAAGTATCTGCTATTCAGAACTAGAGGGAGGCAGAGTATTTAGTCTGCTAAGCAAAATACCTTTTGAAATTAAATTTTCAGGGAATGCATATCCAGCAGAAGGTGGCAATAATTTTGGTACAGATTACACAAAGAAGTGAACTGGGAACATCTCTTGAATAACTCTGTTCATTATCTGATTTCATGACCATCTCATGGTCTAACAACTTGTGGGATCCCCCTGATGACTCTGACTCACTGCTGCTATACTTACAAGGTTAAAAACTAGAAAACTGAAGTGCTGTAACTGAAGAAAAGCCAGAACTTCTAGATGAAATGTACTGAATAAAAAGATGTAAATCAAGCCCATTGTTTGCCCAGTGTATCTCTGCACACTGGTTTCTTTCCTCCAGTTTTCCTTTCTAGAGTTGAAACTCAGTAGCTTCCTGAGCTGATCAAATTCCTCACGGCCCCTTCTGTGTCACTGGGGATGTTTCTTTATTTCAGCTCTCTCTGAAACATACCTTGGGACAGCTTCCCAATTCCAGCAACCCCCTGACTCCTAGCAGAACTCTCCTGCAAGGTCTCTGTTTGCTTATATTTCTCTCTCATCCCACTTTGCTCTCCAAAACCTTCCTTAGCTGATCATGACCAATTTATCTCACAGAAGAAACAGTCTGTTCCTCCACTCAGGAAACAGAAGCAAAATCTTACTTGTAAATCCTTTCTGACAAACACAACAAAGAGCAAACTGACAGACTGGCATTTCCATTATCCCTCACAACCCAGTCTTCACCTCTAAGTTTCTGATCCCATTTTACCTCCTACGAATCCCTTCCCTCGCGCGTGTTGACCACACCTCAGGCTCGGTGCCCCTGGCAAACCTGCTGAGGGCACTCGATCCCACTGTCCCTGCTGCCACCAAGATGTCAAAAAGCACCGGTCCCCACACCAGTCCCTGGGAAACACCACTTGTCACTGGTGTCCACACCACCATTTGTTTTGACTGATGCTATCTCTTGTCTTCATGTACCTCCTCCTTCTTTTTCATTCCTGGTATCAGAGTAATCACACAAACTCCACAATTCACTCACTGATTTCAGCTCTCTTGAAATATCATTGCAATGTTCCTCAGAACACAGAATTGTATTTTTAAAAGCAAAATATTAGAGATTTCTAGCATACCACAACGGACAAGGCATTATATTTTCTGACCTGATATCTTGGATTGCTGATCTTCTGTCCCGTTTTTTCCCCCAAATTTTTAGAGAGGTCACAAGCAGGATAATAAATTCTCCATTTTTCATGCCAATAGCTACCATATCACCTTCTGGGCTGTAACAAACAGTACGAGCTGCATGTCCTAAGCTGACTTTGTTCAGCATCTTCTGTGAAGAAATAAAAACCCAGAATAGTAACTGTTACTGTTTGTCCATATTTTAAAAGCATCTTATGCTAATAGTTTGTTAACATGCTAACAGCAACAAATGGATTATTTTCGGAATACAATAAAAAACAAGTTTCAAGTCTGCAACACCATCACAAGTCTATTTTTTTTTTCCTAAATAAGTATTCTCCAACACCTACCTTTTCAGCAATATCCCAGAGTCTCACTGTGCCATCTTCTGCAGCAGAAAGGAAAAAATCTCTGGACGGATGTGTTGCTAGGCCCCAGATTGGTCCATCCATATGACCATTAATTAGAATGTTACATGCAGCATTTTTCTCTCCAACTTCAATTATTTCAGCATTTCTTGTCCCAACGAGAATTTTCCCCTTGAACAACAGGGAAAGAATTAGCTCTGATAAAATATATTAACCTCGCATGATGAACAGTAATTAACATATAACCTAGAGCTACAGTTCTGTCAAGAAAGTTTGCTTAAGTCAAGTTATTAAATAATCAAAGAAAATTTATTTTCTAAACTCCTCTGATTTATTAAAGTACAAAGCTCTGTAGAAATCATGATGCTAGTTGAGTTACTGCTTGTCATTTGATATTTGATATCTAAAGTGTGAAAAGAAAAAAAAAGAAATCCTTAATTAGTCTCTAATAAAAATATATATGGAATATTATCCTAAGAAAGACTGAGATCTCACAAAGTAGATGTTTTTCAGCCACGATATCAGTTGTAGACACCTTCTAGTTCAGCCTGTAATTTCAAATACTAACTATAAGAGGAAGCAGAACTAATTTACTTGACAGTTAGAGATCAACCCAAAATTTATAAGCTTTATTTTACAGACAGGCAGCTTTCTTTACCTTGCCTCTACAAACAGAGCGAACACAGTCTGTGATCTGTCCTGTCTCTAGTCTGAAGGCACGACATCGTTTCAGCTCCTGATCCCACAGCTTGACTGCTCCTCCTTCCTTTGAACTACGAAGACATCAGGAAGAACCATGAGTATAACAGCTGGTGCAAAAAGGACAATTAATGGATGAAAGAACATTATTTAATGTAATGCACTGCAAATGAGGCATTTTAGTATGTTTTAAATTGTTAAAGATTCAATTTGACTGAGCAGTTGATGTTAACATGCTGAGCCTCACAGCCAAGCAAGACACTGATTGCAAGTCCTCACTGTTCTACTTTACAGAACAAGTTGAAAGATGGGTGCTGCTAAGCTTAGTCTGAATGAGTAGCTCTGAGGGAATTTGTCAAAATAACAGTTAAGTGTGCAAACTGCCATCTTAATAATCAGACACGAAGAGATTTTCAAATTATAGTTGAGAGAAACAGAAAAGGTATGTATTTTACTTCTGTGAAATAAATGACAGCAGATTTTCACTTTTGTGAAAATTTTACTGTTTTCACTGCTGTAAAATAAATTACACAGATACAGCAGAAAAACCACACAACTAATAGGTATTAATTATGAAAACACTAAGTATTTCCCTCCCACTTGCAAAAAACCCTGGTATTTCAGTACAGAACACATTCAAATAAAGAAAGTTTCTAAAAAGAAGATAATGTTTATTGAAACAGTGATAAATCTGGCATTGCTAGTTAAGCTGGGACATGTTTTACCTGTCTTCAATCTCCCCTAACAGAAACAAAAATACGATGTTCCACAATGTCGAGCTGCTTGTGTTACAGCTTTGATTACTGAATGATCCCTGACAGAACTTCAGAATGTTTAATCAGAACTACTGATTTTGTACTACTATTATTAGTAGTAGTATTAGAAGAACTATGATGGATTATAAACTGATACTCCTTGCAATGGTATATTCTTTGCTTCCCACTAGCGCTGTTTTGACATAAGATTGATCACTGGACTCAGCAAGAAGATTTTACCAAAACAGGCTGCTGAACTGCAACTAAGGCAGAAAAAAGCATGTAACCTTCCTAACTGAAAACTTGTTTTGCATACTGTCAATACTTCATTTTCCCACAGGAGATGAATTCTGAGTTCTAATTTTTATTCATTACTATTTGTTTCAGGTCAAATACTAATTATTAAGAGCCTCTGAAGCTAAGTAGTACAGAGAACATCCTCCAAATAAAATCACAACAGCGTTTATAAATAGTAGAAGGAAATATTTCAAGCACAGAAATAAGTAAGTTTTCAGCTGGGTCTGAAAAAATAAGTGGCCTCAGTCCTGCAAAATTGGGCACTATCATATCATCAGATGGACTGTATTACAGCTGAAGCATTTTTTTATCATTAGGAAGGCACCAAAAAAATTAAAATGCTTGAGGAGATACTTTGCTTGCAACCCCAGAAACAAAGGCCCTTGCTATACCTTAGATTTGAGAGAAGACAGCTTGCCTCTGCCATCATAACTAAGAAGATCTTTCCTTTGAAAGACATTGTGCTTCTCACTGCTATAAAATGTATCATTCATGCATTTAATCACAACTGTGCAAATTGCTTGGGTTAACAACCTCAGTACCTCTTCAGTGAAAGAAGTAACCACCAAGGACCAGGTAACTTTTTAGTGCTTAAAGCTAAATGGGTGTTGGAGCTAGATAATCTATGAGGCCCCTTCCAACCCTAACCATTCTATGATTCTAAATTTCAGACTAAATGCTTTCTCTTATAATCAATGGGAAAAATAGCTAGTTGAAGCTCACATGGGGTTACCTGCGCTTTGGAGGTGGTGGCTCCTCTTTTACTTAACACCTATCAGGGATCTGAAAGGGACTACTCTTCTACCTTTAATGTCTCAACTAGTGTTGATGGGATGAATCCAAACCATTTTTAAAGAGTACATGTGCACACAGAAAATAAAGAAAATAGAAGACTCACGGCCTTTCTTTGCCTCCTGTAACAATCAAACCATCCCTTAGTGTGGTATACATTGTGAAAACAGGTCCATTGTGAGCTTTGGCCACAATTCGTATCAACACATGGTCTTTCCAAACACAAACATCTCCACTGATAGTACCTGTAAATGTCAAGTTATTCTGAAAAGGGGAAAAATATACTCATCATCTGATTCTGAGTAAGGTAAGAAGAAAAACATTCAGAAATAAAGATCATCAACATTTGCATCTAGGCTAAATTGCTTTTATTTGCTGCGGCAGAAGAGGAAACTGTGGAATAAGGCAATAGGACCTCTAGGGACAAAACAATGAGTTACTATATTCCTTCCTGAAGTCTCAAAGATGCTTTCTTGTAGCTTGAAGAAAATCACTGCATTTCTTTTTGCAAGAAGAAATGCAATGACTTAAGCTTCAGCCATATGGTTATCTATGCTTTCAGCCCATCAGGTGTGCAACGTGTGTAGTATCACCACGTTTTAAGAGTATCAGTACACATGTACACATGTGGCACAAACACTTTCCTTGACTGAAGTGGGTTGATGCTCTACATCCCTTTCTTTAAGGGTGCATGTGTGTGGCTCTAATAAAGTAAAAGAGGACTGGAAACGAAGTTGAGAGCAGATCCTCGGATCATCCTCACAGCATAACTGTTGGGCTGTTTCCAACTTCTGTTTAGGGACAGCTGAACTAGCTCCTTCTGAGACAAAAAGAAGAGCACTCCCAGAACTGCTCCCTACAGAAGTATGGAGAACACACAGGGTCTGGCTTTATTCAGTTTTAACAGCATTTCACAAAAATCCCTGCAAGCTCTGCATCCTCAAACCTCATACCAAACTTCAGGCCATCCAGCATACTGCCTGATTCTCACACTAAGAATCTGTCTCTTCATAAGAAAGTTTACAGAGGTTTCCCAAACCCCTGACTAATGCCTGGGCTGGGCATCAATAACAGTTATCACTTGGAAAATATCTTGTTTCTTTGTCAGACTTTCATCTAAATCAGGCAGGTATCACTGTGGAAAAGAGAGAGTGTGGCAAAAAAAGGAAACCACACGCCAGTTAGAGTTTCAAAAATCAAAATTGATGGTGTAAATTCAGTCTGAACCAAACAGGCAGATGGTCAAACAGGACAGAAATGCAGGCAATCAAAGCAAAGCAGCACTTCACAAAAGGCATCTGTGGCTCTCTGCCCAGCTGAAGAGATGAGTACTGCTCATGCAGAGCAGCTCCGGAAACAGCAGTGCCATGGAACTTAGCAACAAGGCCTGCACACGTCCAAAAACCCCCAAAGCAAAAGAAACGCCTGCTGCAGTTGTCTAACATTACTGAATGCCCAGGACAGCACTGCTCTCCGATCACCCATGAGCAGTAACACACACAGATTGTAAAACAACCACCTCTGTGTGGGCATAAAATTAGCCTCATTTCTACTGTTTGGTTCCTGCAGTCTAGATTCAGTTTTGTTTTACCTGGATTAAACAACAAGCAGTGTGTTATCAGTTCAAAGCATCTATGTTTGTTTCTCCAGGAAATATACAAACCCATAGTATTTTTCTTTTGTGCTCCAAAGAGAGCTGGTACTAGTTCTAACTAGCAGAAAAGTATTAGGACTGCTAAACTGAGTTTAATAAACAACTGATATACTCACTAGCAGGTTATAAAAGTCTCACTGAACTGAATGAAGGCAGAAGAGTAAAAAAATGTTTGTTTTCATGCATTTTCAGGTGGTTTGTTGAAGTACGTACCGCTCCAAAAGCTACAGAAAGCATGGTTTGCATGCGGGCATCTTCTATGGAGCTCAGCAGCCCTTTTTTACTGAGGAGAGCTCTTCCAGCCAGTGTCCAGAACCTTACATGTTTAACTCCCACAGAAACAAACTGCGTATCTGAATCTGGCCTGAATTCTGCTACAAATATACGCTGGTTATGACCAGCTCGGCTGGCAATTTTGGCACCTGGCAGAAAGAAAATGGACATTTTGAATTTGCTGAGAAAAATACACGTTTCTGGTTAAAAAATGTTAACATAATTTTGACCCATATAAAGATTCCTCAGTCAGGATCCTTAGCTGCCATTCTGAACGTGTATCAACCCTTAAAATGAGCACAGGCATGTTCTGACCACACGCCTTTCATCCTTCCTAAGATGGTAGAAATACACATCTGACATTGCATCCATCCTCACAGGATCTATCAGACAAGCTGTGAAAGATTACTTTTTATTAACTCTATAGATGATCTTGAAAATTCTGAGAGTTACTAGTTGATCAACAGCAATCCCCAAAGAGAGAGGACGTAAACCTCTAAGAGAATGAGATCCATAATCTGGGCATGCCTTTGCCAGGCAGAAAGGAGATGAGGAAAGGAGCTCACAAAATCTCTTTAGCCTGAATCCTGAATACAGATCAATGCTGATCTGAAAACATGTAGCATAGCTTAAGACACCAATTATATAAAATGCACAGAGGATCTGTCCTGGCACCCCATTTCTGCAATTTGCAATTTTTGGGAATAATTTTAAGAGTATGACAACCTAGTCAGTAATCAGACTTTAGAGAAGAATGAAGTAATAATAATAATAATAATAATAATGATGACAATTTAAAAAAAAGAAAACCCTACATTATTCTAGTTGGAAATCAGTGAACTAGCTTGATCTTTACACAATAGTTACACAATAGTTTCAAAGGACATATATTTAGCAGTCGCTAGAATGGGTAAACACATCCATTTTGGATCTTGATGTACAGAGCACAGTGCACAGCATTTATTGTAATAATTTTTGATCGGCTGATACTTCAACGTTACAATTGCTCTTGACTCAAGCCAACTTATCTCTAGCAATGTAAACACCTTCTACAAAAACAGTCACTTTCCTACCTTCCTGCCACTTCCAAATGGTAATGGTATGCTCGGGATCCAGCCCTACGGACAGCAGCAGCTTGCCAGTGGCACTGAAACTGACTGAGCAAACGCCCTTGGAATGGTAGCACCGCAGTACCGACAGCGTCTGCTTGTTCATTGCATCCCACACGTGAATAGAAGGAGCTGTAGCTACACAAATATAAAAACATGCCATCAGTATTCATTTTGAAAATGTGTAATAATTTGCTTATTGAAGAGGTTAATACTTTTTAACAAGACAAATAAAATTGCTGTGATCAGATGGGGGAAAAAAGGAAAGAAAAGAAAGGAGATTTTGGCCTCCCTTTGGAAACCAATTTATGACAAAGAGGATCACTAGGCAGTATAAACAAGTTGGCCTCATTACATTACCAGAGATGAAAACTTTGCTTAACTTGTTATAGGACTTGTGAAGCACAACAGAAGTTCTAACAGCAAGCTGTCTTCTGTTTTTCTCCTAGTAAAACCTAGGTCAGCATGCTGACTCAAAAACCTTCGTAAATAAAGCCACTCATCAAGAATGTAACTTCTACATGGGGCTTTTGGACAACTGATAGCTACAGAGAAATCAGTTTGCAGTGCAAGGCCAAAATCTCCTTTCTACAAAATGGCTGTCTGAAATGCTTGCCCTCTTAGGAGAACATCAGCCGAATTGTCAGCTTGCTTTCTGATGTAGAAGAACTACGGTGTTTAGTTTGTGTTGTTTACACTGCAAGCTCTCGGCAGTAAAAACTGTCTTTCCATGCTACTAATGTATGTGATCATCTCTACTGTGATGACAGCTAGTTTTTTTCCCAAATGCAATGCCTTCTCAAAGGATCTTGCAATCCATGTACATTTTACAATCTCTGAACAGCATCTAAGGCATTTCCAGGACAGTAAGATTCTCCAACTTCTTCACTTCCGATCTCTAATAAATTTGACTGCAGAGTCTGGAGGTTACTGGTTCTTGTAATACAGTCAGATCCACATAAACTAAATTATCTTTCAGATTCATGCTTTGTGTTTCTAATCAGCTAAATCTAGGCCCTCAAAGGCATGCATGTGATGGGAAACAGTAGGCACAGGGACTTAGGCAAAATTTCAGCCACATGAAACTCAATTTTTGAGCACAATTCCACATCTGTTCCAAAACAGTCCTTAGAACAATCTTCCTAATTTTTTTCATTTCCCATTGGAATTTCCTCTCATGGCAGCAACATGGTGTTATCATTACCTTTTGAGAGGTACTACAGCATGGTATGGACATGCCATTAAAAAGAAAGGGCAGGGGTTGACAGCAACTGGCACGTCCCAAAAAGTGTCAGCAAACTCCTTGCTGTTCTCACGGGAAGCTGAGGGAAGGGAAAGCTTTCTTATGGCTCTGAACTGTTTTTCACTCTTCAACACTCCCCTTGGTAAAACTCTGTATTACATTTGACCTGTGCACCTGCCCTATAACCTTGGCCAAAATTTATCATTTGGATGGCAGACAGAAACTCTCACCTAGATCGCCTGAATAAGAACTGACAAAATCTTTCAGAGCAAGACCTGCAAGACAGAGAACAGGACTCTCAGGTCCTTCTGCTCGATGGAGTCCTTCTGACAGTCTCTGTCCTGACACTGCATCCTGCCTGTGTACTCAACACTCCCACAAGAGAGATGTTCTAAGGTGTCATCTCCTTCTGGGAGCAGTTAGATAAAGCTACGATGGGCTGGCCGGACAAAAAAAGTGTTCAGTAAGGTGGACCAAATCTACACCCAGCCATTAGGAAACTCTATTTGCCATTCCAGCCTATTACAAATATTACTGTTTCAAGAACCCCTGCATCACTGTAGACAATTGAAAACTGGAACTAGAAAAGCAAAAATTGTTGGTAAGAAAGATGCCAAATAGCCATCAATAAATTTTAGAGTGAAACTATTCAACTTTCTAATGAAAACAGGAAGTAGCTTGGATTCCAGACTAATGGTTCCATAAAGAAGAAAAAAGTTAAGAGTGCTCGTTTCAGGCAGTGACAACAGAATTTAGTAATACACACCAGCTCAAACTGAAGTTGCAGTAGGAAGAAGGCAAGTGAGACAGGGAAAGTGTCCAGGCACCATATGCAGGACTAAAGATGTTCTTTCATATAAATATCCATATCATTACTGCTTTTTTAAATACAGGTTAAAAGTGTGGGAAAAAGTACCTATATTCTTCCTCCCATCCTTAGAGCAAGCACCATTTGCCACATTTAAGAGAAGTCAACACACATTAAAGATGTCGACTTACATTTGTTCTTACAGAAAAAGTTTTAGATCCACATGAAGATTATTACACCTTCTAGTACACATGACCACATATTTATGCATCTCTGAAGATTCTTCACAAGACAATTACGGCCACTCAACAATGAACTCAATGGCACATGATGTGATGAGCTTTTACAATTACAGTTGAAAAAACAACATATTAATAAAAATTAGCTCAGTCAAGACTGTCAAAATGTGAAAGACCCAAAATGATACAGAAAAAATTAAACTGACATCAGAACAAGCATTTTGGATCAGTGGCAATAACTGCATGACAATTGTACATAAATGTGGAAGGTGATTAGTTTTTTCACTCAGTCACCTAGGCCTCCTCAATGGAATTTACTTTAGAAATGCATGTTTAAAATTACATTCAATTGAAGGTCTAAACCAAATGTTGTCAGCCCCAACACGTCTACAAAACTGGCAAGCATACACCGGAATGCTACAGTAGCCGTATGTATTAGAACTCACTAATCACTAATCAGCAGGAAGGGAATATGCTTCAACAAGAGCAGTTTTGAAGTGTGTTCTAACATTTTAAATTTTTCTATATTTACAGTATGCTGAGCTGTTTTGACTTATATTCAGTGCTGACAGTAATAGGACTGACACAGGGGGTTTCATAAACTAAAAATGAATTCACGTCACTTACGGCTCTATAAAGCTGCAGATGGCTGCTAGATAGACTAACTACACCTGAAGATGTTAAAATTTTATTTCCCTTACCTGACATATCTGCTGAGTCTCCTGTAATGGAAAAGCAGCAGAAAAATAATTAGATCAGAAATAGGATAAGTGCTAAAGAAAATATATGCCACATTCAGTGTAATTTCTTAACACACACCTTGATGTCATCTTTTAGCATTGCAGCAGCACCAACACTGCTATTAAAGATGAGTAAATACTGATAAAAGGAGGTCACGTCAGAAACAAATCATAGAATGAATATACTGAATGAATGAATATATTTTGATTTCCATTTTGAGCTACAATGCAAAAGTCTAGTTTTGGTGTACGTTAGGTCTCTCTCAGCCAAAGTAAATGAAAACATATTTTTTCATGTCCCTGATGTTTCAACAAATTAAGTGGGAAAAAAATGCTAAGTAGCATTTGAGTACCTGAAGATTCAATCAATCTTTTGAAGATTTAAATCATGACAGTGACACTATTTGCGCCAACCATATCAGTAGGAAAAGTAGCAGCAATTACATATGTTCTTTATAGAGTATATACACTCCTTAACATCACTTCAAAATCAAAAAATAAGTGCTGTTTTAAGATATTTCACTTCCAGCTCATTTTTCATTCTCTGCTTAAAAGTGTATGTAATTTTTAAGTGTCATCTGCCCCTGATTTGTATGCCTTAATCCACTTTAGAAAACAATTAAAATTGTTCTACTGCTAGCTGATGTAAAAATGATTATGAAAATAAAAAAAGGATTAAGTCCTGTGTTTTGTCTTGGGTAAGATGAACACTGTAGAAGAAAAATTTTCACATTCCTCCCCTACAGAAAGGCAAACGGCCGGATTAAGAAATATGATAAAAAAGCAAATTCTTAAAGACATTAAAAAGTTTGTAATTCTGGCAAATGTTCTTTGCAATCAAACCATAGACAAAAATCTGCTGATGATTTTTTCCATTTAAATAATTTGCATTAATTTTTGTTTTTAAATTATGTGAGGCAAGAAACTCACCAAGAAAGGAAGCTATTTTAGCTAAGCAGTTACTATTATCAATGAGTTGATTTTAATGAGGCATGCACCTAAAAATCCAAAAGACATGGGAAAGCAGGTAATAAACTCTGCAGAACTGATTGTATTTACATGAAACCTCTAAAACAAACCTAAAGCAAAAACAAAAAAGAAGCTATTTTGGCTGAAATCAAATGGGGTGTTTTTTGTATTCTATGCACTGAAGAAAATAATGTGGGTTTGAATCTGCTGCGAACCAGTGGAAGGTATGAAAACTACAACCACACTGTAAGGCTACAAAAATCAGTATTCTGCAAAATCTAGAAACAGGAATTTCTGCCAGCTATGCAAATGAAAAATGGGTTTTTTTTTTTTTTTTTTTTTTTTTAAACCTGGTTAGTTCATAGATTTTAATGTCACTATGAAATATGTACACGTTTTCCCTCTAAATCTAAATTTATCTGTAGGCAACATCATTAGGGCTTTGGTTCTGCCTGGAACATTACAACTATATCATATCCAACCACCGAGCAGGTATTATAAATCTACCTAATGAGATAAAACCTACATAGATTGACATGCATTTTAAGAAATGAAGGTTAACTCTAATCAGCTTCTTTGGAAGGGCTATGACTCTTTGGAAGGTCTAACACAAGCTGACAGCTCAATACAACCAGACTAATTTAATGGGGCTTAAGATTTCTGAAAAAAGAGTTTTGATAATACTCCAAACAAAAGATAAGTTTGATCTTTCATGCCTCAATATTTTTGTCAACTTTATTCAATTACACTCAGAGAAACATATAAAGAGGACAGGTAACTGAGTAACACTCATACAAATGGAGATAGCATAATCAAATTTTTTTGTGATTTATCATGAATTTACAAGGCCCTGATTGCATGCTCTTATGTTAATTCTTTTTACAAAGAAATACAAACATACCTACTTGGCCAGTTGCCACTATGTTGGTAAACTTGGGGTGCTGATTCACAGTGAGGCACAAAATATCATCATTGTGTTCCTGGTAAAATGACTGAGAGCCTAAAAATAAGAAAAAGAAACAAACCAAACCCTAGTTCAGCTTTAATTAAAACATTTATACACACAGAGACATGGCTAATGTTTGAAAATTTTACAATATTTGTTAGAAAACAGCATTATGATCATGCTGCATTTTGAAGCTTAAAACCAGAAAACAGAAACTCGTAATTTTTTATCTTGATTCAACACACAGCACTCAGTAACTCTGAACTATTCTCTCAAGTTTTATACATCAAGTTGCTTAACTATTACAGAAACAAATGGCATTTTTTATTTTTTAAAAGGTCTAAGTTATCTAAACTAAATGGGTTATTGGGAATGAATGTATGTGATACAGATGACTGAAAACAAAAGCAAATAAAAATATTAACTTACTCTTAGAAAAAAATTAACAATTTTTTACAGTTGTTAAAATTAACAATTTTAATTGTTAATTAACACTTAACAATTAAAATTAATTACAAGTACCCCATTGTTCAGCTCTTTTAGTTTCTGTGATCATTTTAACATGCAAATTTCAGAAAGCAACTATCAAAAAACCAAATCTTTACTTCCTTCCAAGCTTAGTCACCAGGAATATTTCAGTATACTTGTTTGCTCATGCAGCTATTATGAATATTCTCTGCAGACTGAAATTTTAGCAACAAATAATATTTTTTCCACATACTTTTACAATACTTAGAGCATATTAATTACTTTATAAACTGTAACTCCATGTGTGCAAAGAAACATTTTCCCTCCAGTGGGTTTTCTCCTACCTGTTGCCACATTATACAAGATCCCAATAGATGCAGTGTGATAAATTACATCAGCACCATCATTCAAATAGTGCACATTGTTTCTGCAGTCCTTGCCTCGATACCCAAATACTAGCTCCAAAATCAGGTCCTAAAAAAGATATTCACATCAATAGACACTCAAAACTTTAAAGCACTTATGAACTTTACAGTCTTCTGTAGGATTTTATTTTTTAATTATGTCCTCATGTAGTAAAGGAGTTTAACGACATCCCAAAGCAGCAGACACTGAGCTCGTGCCTCCCCTGTCAGTTTGCATGGCTGCTCATGCTTGTCACACACAGCTGTGTCACCCTCTCATACCTGTCAGGGGGATGCTGCAGAGTATTTATGTGCATATATACACATAAACATACAAATACACTGAAAGAGATACTCATACACACGCACATAAACAAATAAACTGCAGGGAAGAATAAAGCTCTTTTAATGTTGAAGACACTAAGAAACAAAGAATGACAAACACTGGCCCACAATTTAATTCCTGCTGGCAACTAGAAAGCTGAACTACAGTCTAAAACTTCTAGAGCACTGATGTCAGAAAGCCTTTTATTATGCTGCACCAAACATTTTGCAGCATCAGTGATATTTGGGTTGGTATGCAGAACACCATTTTCCAAGGTTAGATGAAATTTCCACTTCAGATTAATCAAAAGTTGGTATATTTATTTGCAATTGCTATGTAATGAAAAAACAGGTGCCAAGGCTAAACTCATAATTAATTTTTTTTTTAAATTAATTTTTAAAACTCTGATCAATAATGAATTTGAAATGAAGTCTTAAAATAATGTTTTAAAAGATTGGAATTTAAAAATTCTTAGTTTTATTAGCAATAATACACCCTTTAACAATCCAGTTATCTAAACAAGACATCCTGCTTTCTACAGTCAGTTCCAAGGTTTTATGATTACTAAGAATTCACTTATACTCCATTTCATTTGCAAGAAAAAGAAATAGAAGCTTTTTCTTTCTTTACCAGATGCAGGGAACATCTCTCTTTTCTGCTATTTACCCACTATTCACTATTTCCATCTTTGATACATTTAGAACAGGACAATCATTTAATGTGTTCACAGGTCAGTTTCTGGCAAAACAAAATCCTACAAGAAGAAGAGGAGATCAACATTTTTCTTACCTCTATAGGTCTCTTTTTTTTCCCCACATTATTTGTCTGAAGTTTCTCCGGCTGTGGCAATGCCCTACTAACTGGTGGTCTGAAATAAAGAACTGTGAATAAGAGAAGGCTGTCCGTCACCCATTCCATACTAACAGTACCTTCCAACCTGCTAATGCACAGGGAAAACTTATAGCCCTATCCTACTCAACTAATATTCTTATCATCTTTAAAAGAAATATTTCTGTCAAAGGAGAAAGACAAAACCTAAAAATCCTTTGTTTAACATATTAGGTTCTCTAATTCTTCAACAATCCGTGGGGTTAATGCAAAAGCTTGTTTTAAAATGATTGAGCACTTTAAAAATATTCTTAGCTTTTTCAAGCTATGTTTTTAAGGTACTTTCAGCTTCTCTGTAGCAATTTTACTGAATAGAGGCTTACCTGATTAATCTAATAATGCCTGTTCCCACATGAGTCCAGCAGACCCCTAACTTCTCCTATTTTTCTAATAGTTTGTAAAGAACTCCAGATGCATCTGCCCATTCACTCTTACATCAACTGAAATGAGATATGGATCAAAGCTTACATGGAAGTAAAACAAGACCATGTAAATGCAGGAGTAACAGCCATAACTTAGGTTCCACTGTTCTGAATAGCCCAGATTTAATTAAGAAATCTCAACTGAATATGTTTAATGAATATCTGTAACATCTTTCACATTACATTCAACTGTACCTATACAAAGAAACACACAAACAAGTAAGCTTTATTTATTAAATATATGCAACTATTCCTAATAATTTGTAGGAGCATTGATTTCTGATTCTATAGATACAGCCTTTGTGGCTGTGATAACAATCCTTCAAACTGGACCCTTAAGAGAAACAACTAATTTAAAAATAAATTCTATGTCTAGATTCAGTGACATCCAGATGATTTAATCCAGTAGGCAGTGTAATACACTAATATCAAACATGAAGCAACAGGTCTCTTTCATATTCCTTTTTAGTATGAAGTACTTCTAATTTCATCTCTGCTCTTGAGTGATGACTTTGATTCAAAAGAATGACTGTCTTTTCTAAGAACAATAGAATATGATTTGTTTGTACACTGTGTATTTTGAAGGACAGTTGAAAAGCTTTTTTTTCAGTTATTCAAATAATATACCATTTTCTTAGATTTATTTCTTCATTCTCCCTGCCTAATTTTAGTACAATTTATAGACTGGTGTCACATCACCAAACAAAAGATTTATAGGTACTATAATGCAAATTACACTGCAAATATAAACTGTGTTCTGAGATATTCCACTTAGTTCCTCTACTGTTAGAAGCCTGTAAAGTACTTGTGGAAAAAAATTACAAAAAACCCCCAGATGACAAAAAATTTCTGTCTGGTAAAGAAGTCTGTCCATTGCTTGGATCACCCAAATGTGATCAAGTTTACTAGAGCTTCCTATTGTGTTAGACAGGACTGGAGAGAGGTACTTGAAATATTTAATTCAGCATCATACATCTAGATTTTTTGAAATGTGAAATCTGTACAACAGAAAATACAAGTGCACATCTAACATGAAATATTGCTACTTTACACTGCACAGTTAGTTAACACTGTGAATCTTTTCCCAGGGGGGACATGGGCTTCATTAAATTATTACTGGAGCAAAGTATGAAATAGTAATTTAAAGTTAAAATGAAAATTCAAGGCATGAAGGAAAACAACTAAGGCTCATATTTCATATCCATTCATAAATAAGTGCAAATTAAGACACAGAACACTAACTTGAAGTATGGAGGAAGACTTCTGTAACTTCACAAAGAACGGTAGCCTAACACTTGGTTTTTGCTACTCCAAAATTCTTTTTCTTAGAAAACAGACTTCTAATAAACTGGCAGTAAAGGCAAGATCTGGGGACACTGACCACACACTGCAAGGCCGGTCAGAAAAGGAGTCCAATATGGACATGCAGTAAAGGTCTGCTTCTTCAGAGACAAGTATTAGAAGATAGCAGCATTTAAATATACCCTTTCAGTCCTGCTTGAAACTTGTGCAGTGGGAACATAGCCCTAGACTTCATCCTCAAAGGTCCTCAGTTAAAAATCTTTTTTCTTCTTTGGGGTTTGCAAATGGAAGGGATTCACATGTACCTTGAGACAGAAAAGCATGACATTTGAAGGGTTTTTTTCATAGTCTGGACCTAGCTCACAGTCACAGCATCCTGTCCTTTAGTATGTGAAGGTGACAAAGTAACCTCCTAACTTTTGGAAAAGAGGAGGGAAAGCAAACCAAGCATGGTCTGGGCTGTCTTCATCATCTGTACAAGCCAGATGCAGGGAACATCTCTCATTTCTGTCAGCAATCCCAACATCCAATTTCATGATCACTCTTGAATCACTACTGTCTCTCAACTGGTTTTTTCCATGTTTTATACTTGATGTGAGATTCCTAGCCTGCCAAGCTATTTTTCTGGGTCTTCTCCTCTGTCCTATCACCACTGACTCCAAGCATTCCCTTATCTAGTCTGTCATACTACAACAATAGCACTGCTAGGCCAATTTCTCACTTTTTCGTTTTGAAAAATAAAGAAACTACACTTTTCTTTAGAATGTTCTAAACTATCACTGGAGAAAAGCTCCCAGCAGGTCAGCATAAGGAGAGAGGCCATCAAAACGAGGAAAAAATGTCTGGCTGTATTTGTTCCCCACTTCCACAGCAGATGAGCAATTTCAGTTACAAATACCCTGATCAGGAAGAAACGGGTATCTCCCAGTGCCATAGAAGTCTTCTTATCATTGTGTGCTACCCAAACTGAATCAAATACAATCAAGAAAAACTACTGAAATGTACAAACAAAAATTTAAAGGCACAGATTCAGTATGGGGAACAGGCTTTCTGAAAGCAGTTCGGTGATACAAAGAATAAAAACCTGCCCTTATTCATTGAAGTAAATGAAGAGACCAAGAGAAACTAACACAGCCCAGTTTCTGTTAATATTTGCTGAGATGGGGGAGAAGAGAGAGGAATAAATCAGACAGCTTCATTAAACATCTGATGTAAATTTACATAAAGATTCCCTCTTCTCCCATAAACATGATTTTTTTTCCCAAAATCTTTTTTGAAATGGTCACACTGATCTCCCAGAATATTACAAATAAAGTTTTGGTTGGGTTTTGAAGCGGATTGGAATTTTTTGCATATGAATATAAGTACTGCTTAGAACAAATTCTAGTGCTTACAACCTCTGCAGCTAATGACAAAATAATAACCAGTTCTCTGCCTGTGCAATCAAAAGTCTCTAAAGAATGAATAGGGTTAACAAGTTAAATGAATTGCACATAACCATCATTATACATAAGCTGTTATTTTATGGTTAAGAATTATAGTTGATGAAACATATCTAACAACTGATTTCTGTAACAAGCTAATGATGTTAAGAGCTGCTAATCAAATTTTTTTGCCCATCTACAATTTTACTTTCAACTGTAATTAAAATTTCTGAATTCCTTTGATATTTCCATAATTACAGCTCATTTATTTGGCAACTAGGAGCACACTTAAAAACGCAAGTTCCTTAAAAAGCATTTGTACAAAAATGGTTTCTTGAAAAAACACTCACATAATAATGCCTTTGAAACATTTCTTTTTAATTAATTAAATGCAACATGTACCTTTCTCTTTCTAAACATGGAAATTGAGAACAATGCTGAAGTGCCAAAAATTGGAAGACTGTATACCAGTGATTCTGTTGGTCCTAACCATTAGTTTCCCCAAGAATCAGCTTTCCACTGTCTTGTTACCTCTTCTCTCATCCCATGCAGCAGCAATAAAATCAAACAGCAAGTAGAGTTGGGAGTACTGCAGAAATGTGAGACTGGCATGCTGTTTGCTGTGTGTGCTGCTTCTACTGGCATGTTGTAGAACTCAAAAAGGCTTCTGGAGAAGAAGAAATACAGGTGTCAAGGACATATTAAGGACTAAAAAAAAATCACACCGCCACTTTACTCAGCTGTGAAGCATCAACACCCAAGATAGGATTGCCAGTCTACACACAGAGCATCAGAAAAAATCCAAACCTTCGTGAAGGAAGGAAAGTAGAAAAAAATGCATACTCCTCTCTGTTCCAGACACTTTTCTAGCTGAGAGAGAAACATGCTGATGCTTTTCATAGAGCAAAGAAATCTATAAATGTGGCTTCCTGTAGATTACATTGCAGCCAGCATGTGGAACAAAAATGTCAGATTCTAGATTTAACAATCGTGCAAAAATTTCTCTGGATAGCAGACTAAGAATTGTGTCAATAACTAATGTCCTGCTTTACAGATGAGGGTAGGGGAAGATTGAGCAAGACTGCCCAACCCACCTCCTGCTCACTCCAGAATGCTTTGGAAGCCTTCGTATTTTTAATTTCTGATTTGTCATGGACAATTCTGCAACAGTCTCATTACTGTTCCTCTAGAAATTAACAAAACACAGCATAAAAAGCCCTTCTTCCACATGTCAGCCTCATACCTGACACAGAGCACTCAAACCTCATCTCTTTCCTCCTCTCCTACCCTAATTCACTTATGTCCCTGAAACATGGAGAAAAAAATGAGTTGGAGGGGAAAAAAAGCAGAAAAACTAAATATAGCAGAAGAACATATTTGAAGTTTGATGAAAGCAGTGAAAACTGAAAGGACATGGTTCTGACAGAGGTTTACGTTACTGGAACTGAATATTTCTCTGCTGCTTGGTTCTAGAATGTGGCATTTTTATAGCACTCGCTGTCTGTTAATCCCTTGTGATAGAATGGGAGAAGAGGTAAAACAATCTCACATTTTACAGCTCCTTGAGAAGACCATCAATATACTTAAAGGCTCTACAGATACAAATACAGGTTGATATCATCCTTAAGTAATCATTAGAGTACATTTACATTCATACATCACCACACAACAGAATAAAGTGAATGTACATTGGTCAGGAAAACCTGACAACTTTTACTCAGCTGTATTATCTCACAGGTCACTTAAAAACTTTATCCAAGTATCTGTCCAGGAAAGACTCATTCTATACTGATCCAGAGCAGTGGAACTGGAACTCAAATTACAAGCACGTATGTATTCTCTTCCCAATTCAGTTTCAAGATAACAACTTGTGCATTTAAAATAAGGAATGTTGAAGGACATGAGACTACATTTTCCAAGTGCTTTTTTTAAAGGTGTGAAAGGTGAAGATATTTTTTATTTGCTATTTAATGTGCAGCGAAGTGACTGCTGGCATATGCAACACACAGTGGTCACACACCTGTATGCATAACTCACTGCATGCTCAAAAACTGTGTGGAAAAGATGGGAAGGAGAGCATGAACAACATGTTGGGGTGAATTCACATATGGACAGGGTCAGTTAGAGAATGTGGAAGGAGAGTTCCAGCCATCTATCATAAGGGCAATAGATACCTTAATAGCGGCACTTTATTTTTAAAATGAAAATCGATTTGGTGTATATTTTTGAATATTTCTTGTTAGGAAACTATAAAAATCGAGTATTATAAGCATTTTGAAGTAGTTTCTGAAACAAAGAAATCTCTTTCTCACAGTTTTAGACATAGCTTCAATATTACTACCCCTTGTTGTATGATGTTGTATTTCATCCTCTATTTTCCTCACTGTTACTGAGTTTCTAAAATTATTACCAGAAAAAGGAAGGATTTTCTGTTACATAGCATAGGTAAATTATAACCAATTCTTTGAGTTCTGTGGTAACTTATAACAGTATAATTTACAATATTCATTTCTGTTTTAAAAATACAAGTATTATTTTGGGCACAATTTCATAAAGAAAATTACAGCTGTTGATACAAAAGAAAAAGTCCCTTCTTGTGAGGGGTACTGCAGTATTCACGCATGGGCAGAGACTCCGCAACATCATGGTAAAAGTGCAGGAAGAAAAAGGACTTTATTGCGTATCTGAAATTCCCTTAAATACCAATAGAAAAACAGGAAATCACCTCATATAAACAGGAAAGATGTTCACCTCAGTGTTCCCCAATCACCTGGAATATTTCTCAGACATTGCCGATTATGGTAAAAGGTAAACAATACTTTACAAGGTCAGAAACTGCAATTATCACATCTCATAGGGCTGACACTGTCCAGAAACCCACAATGCTCTCTCAGCCCATCCCCGGTGACCTGGCTGTAATCCCAGGATCACCTCCGGGTCTGAGAACGAGGCTCTCTCTGCAGCCACCAAGGCCCAATCTCTCTTCCAGCACACTGTGTAGCCCAACAAGGTACCAAAGCTGCACTTCATACTTAGGGGGACTCGCAGAGAATTTAGCAATTGATTTTGCACTACACTTCAGCATGAAGTGTCTGGCACTGCCCTCCCCAAAAGGTGCTGGCAAGCATGAAGTATAGAATGAATTTTAAAAGTAAGGAGGACTTCTTTCCATTTACTCCTGCAAGTTCTTCAAAGTCATTTGTGAAACTTTACAGAGGTCTGACTTCCATTAGAAGATAATGAAGGCTGGTAGTTTCTAAATATTGCTTCTTGACAAAAATTACTTGTAATTATTTTCATGTGTCCTATGAGCAGTAAGTGCCTGTTTATACTCACTAATGCAGATACAGGGAATCTAATGCTTAAATAATTTAGTAACACATACACCTTGACATGTCAGGTGAGACTGTCAGATCATCACATCTAAAAGACCTGTCCACTAGGGGGGCTGGAAAGAATGCTAATCTTTATATTTTAATAAATATTACTGAAAAATACTATTTCTGAAACATCAGGAAGTATAATAGTTTATGGAGTTGGAGTTCACGTTGGTAGGTAAAAAAATATCAAGCTTACTGTATGAAACAATGAATACATGCAAATTTCAGATTTGTAATACAGCAATACTCTGAAAAGTGATAGGTGCTCGGTATGGCACCCAACATGACAGATGGCTTTTCAAGGAAAATGGGAGGTGGCAGTAGAAGATGGACTAGATAGCAAAATAAAAGCATTACCTGGAACCTCTTTTCAGCAGCAGATGGGAAAGAGAAAAGGATTACTTATACAAGTTTGGCTAAAAGTTAGGTGCCAGTGAATTATTCATAATTATTACTGACTTTCTGGTTTGTATACTTCTTTTACCACAGGGGGATTATTCACTTCATAGACTATGTAAATCTCTTATTTTTATAGAAAACTCCCATTCACTTAAATGGGAATTATGAACATGTGGTATCATGAGAATATACTTATTTGGAATAACTCTACTGTAAATAGAGAAATCAGAAGCAGAACCAAAAACATCTGAACTATACCAAGTGTTTAGAGTCAGCAAACACAACACCTGAATTACTCAAAGAAAGATTGTGCAGGTTTAACTTCCTGAAATAAGCTGATGGATAGAACAGTCAACTCGCTATTAAAGACAGATGTTCATGTTCACTCACAAAACCACATTCATTTATACTAAAATACAATTATCTCAGCTAGTCAGAATGTGTGGGGTACTGAGAACTACTGATATGTGCTGTTTTTTCATGACTGCTTAGTTTATGTTTACTGAAGATACTTTGCACTGGCTGGGTTTCTTCAGTCATGTATGATGGAATACTCCTACACTTTGACTAGCCAAAAATTAGTATTAATCATTAGAGCATATGTGCATGTACAGATTATTTCCTATTATTTGTAGCATGCATGGGCACTTTCCATTAGTTTGATCAGCTGGCACACTTCCACTGGTTTGCTCAGCTTTTCTTTTAAGAACTACCAAGCAACTTCACTGTATCAAGGAGAACACTAGTTAGTCTTTCTCACTTATAAGTTAAGCAAAAATAATTTATGAATAATTTAGGAAAAATTTTCCTGAACATAAAGAAAACAATGTTAATAACTCACCGACTCACAAATAAATTTTTCCCCTACTGAAAAGAATGTTTTACTGAGTGCCTTCTAATTAGTTTTATTTTGCAGTGCAAGACTGATGCACTATTTCTTCACACAGAAAACAGCTAAACCTTTCTCACAAAAAAATTCAAATGTAGCTTGAACTGGTTTTGCAATCAAAAGCATGCAATTCCTCAAGGACTACAGAATTGAAATACCTCCAGATATTTTCCACAGTAACGCAGGAGAAATGAGAGGTTCTCCAAGAACGGAGCACAGTTTTCTGTTACAATTCTCCTTAGTCCACCAAAATAAACATTCATATAGTCAGAGGAAATTTTTTAGCTTCCATTTGTCATTTTCAATCCTTTAATTTCCAATTCTACTTTTTCAGTGTCATTGTTTAAGTATTGAACAACATATTCCACATGGACCACACATGACACACCAAATTATTAGCTAGCAAATATTTACATATGGATGCCTAACCACTACAAGGCAGATTTCATTAAAGTTTCTGTGCTGTCTTCATCACTGAAATATGCAAGACTTATTTGAAGCTGTATTCAACCTATCTGGCAATACGCCTGTGATCCAGTTACCCTCTTCTTGTCTTCTCCAAAAAATGCATATTGTTCAAAAAACTTCTTACATTCTGTTGATAAAACCAATCTACACAGATCATAAACCAAATGCAAATCTTCTAACTCTCATCACTGGGCCACACAATCGTTTCTCTACACATTTCCTTTCTGGTTGCAAAGTGAATAGATTTTTTTCTTTGCATTCAAAAACTGGGATTATTTGGTAAACCTTGATACTTTGGTAATTGGCTTTTTCACTTCCTCAAAGACATGGGTTTTAGTTCAGCTTTGGGAAGAAAAAATAATGACTTCAAACTGGTAAAGGGAGAACATTCTCTCCCATAATGTTGTTCCAGTCTACAGCTTGTAATATAAGTAACTAATAATAACTAAATTTATGACTGGAAAGAATGAAGTCTGAAATATTAGGTTTTTCAGTCCCAAAGTTAATGCCCTGCACTAATGTACATTCCAATGGGCAAAAAGGTTGGCTTCAAAAAGCCCTGTTTTCTAAAACTGTTTTTTAAAAAGTTAATGTTAAATTTAAACCTTTCTTTAATCTAATTTATCCTGCAAATAAGGTAAACAGAAAGAGGGAAGAAGCTGCTAGTGCAAAGTTCCTTGCTATAGTTTTTCATTTTGACTCCTGGCTTCTCCCCTCTCCCAAATCACACAAGTTGGCAGAATGAAAGGAGAAGATAAGGATGATTTTTTATGAAAAGAGCTCTGGAATTTATATTATTTACATTCATATCACAAGTCACTAAATTGGAAACAGAATAATGTAATTGCATTCTGTTTATTTATCCAAAACATATATGGAAGATGTTTGTGTAAAATCTCAGAATTTCTCCTTCAGTGGCAATTACAAGGTGATAATTGTGAGCTTTGGATTAAAAATGTTTCATTTCAGTAGCTTTCTCCCACTCTCACTCCCTCGGAAGTACAATTTAGATTTATTTACTGTCTCTACTGAATATAAAAAAAAAATCTTCACTTCACAGTCTGTAAGGGACTAGTTTGTAAATACTTTTTAAATTTCCTTTCCATTTTGAATACACAAGGATCTAAAATAGGTTATCTCTTTTTGCATCTGTCTACATGTCCCTCTACAGACACAAAAAACCCTCAAGAAAATAAATAAATAAATAAATAAATAAATAAAGAGGCAGTTTTGCCGCAACACCTGGTTTTGAATTATATCTGGGAGTGTATGCAGAACACGAAATGAATTTTCAAAAGATAAAGCCACTGGGACCTTTTCACGCAAGAGATCTCAGCACACAGATTAAGTAATGGTTTTATCTGCTTGCAAGTCCTTAAAACTTATGGTGAAAAATTCTAACTGAAATTCCTGGTCGTTTAGTTGAGATCTCTTGGTACAGCCATTCTTCTGTAAGGTACATTAATCACAGCACTATCCCTTTGACAGCGACAAATAGCCAACTTCAGGGAGTATAAGAACAAGTAAGAATGGACCATTATTCTCCAGAGGCATCTCCCAATCTTCAGTGCTGTGCAGTTCAGGGAGTAGCTGAGTCAGACGTGTTTTCAAAATCAACCATGATGGACATTTTTTCTGAGTAATTTATCTAGCACAAAAGCATACTAGGAAAGAACCCGTAGTAAAGGATAGAAACAGTTTTCAAATGTATTTTGTGCTGCTGGGTATCCATAAAGCTATTACACAACTGAATTAGACACACAGTACACATCTTTTCACATAAAAATACTATCTATAAACGTTATTATTCAGAAATGATAAATAATTCAAATTACAGACCTAAGTGCTGCCTCACAGCAGTGCCATTTTGTGTTTCCAATAGAAGTTAAAATAAGTATTCCAATTTCAATGATACAGCGTGGTAATTTCACTGCTAGAGAATACTGTATCATTAGTAGAGCTGGCCTTTAACAACACTGCAAGCAAACCTTAGACCAATTGAATCTCAATGAAATTCTGAGTTCTAGTCACAGAGGCAGCTCAGTCTACAAGTCTGAAGGGTGGCCTAAGCCTAAGGATTTGTTGTGCTGCAAATTTAACAGCATGATTTTGCATAAGCATTTAATCTAAATAGAGTAAGTGCAGAAGTTCAGAACCTAATGCAGGCACCTACGCTAGAGACTCCCATAGGAGCGTGATGGGGACCCAGCAGCTCAGATCCTCAAGCAGTATAGGTGCAGTGGCAAAATGCTGCAGCCAAGGCAGTACTGCTCCCCTCACCTCTGAAGCTTTATTAGCTCCAGCACGATGCTGCAGATGTGACACTGCTCATACAGCCACCCCAGGCATCTGTGCAATGTGCTCACTGCACTCTATTCCGTGTTGGACTTCTACAACCACACTGAGATACCGTCTTACAGACATCCACGAGCACTGAGGCAAGCTCTCCGACTCAGACAGCGAAGTCAAGCTGTTCCTTAGCCACTCCAAAGCACTGAGGAAAGGAGGATGAGGTTTGATCACCCCCTCCCAAATATTCTATCTAGTGTTCGCTCATGTCAACTCAGAGTGAGAACTGCACCTCTGCTTTGTCCCTTGTCCCTTTCCTACCTATTAACAAGCTACTATTTAATAGCAAAGAGGTAAATCCCTTACTTCTATTGCAAATTGTAATTACTTTCCCAAGCAGCTTAAGTTATTACAATGCATTTAATCCTGGACTTCGTGTAAATGAACTTACCTTACTACCCCCTGCCTTCATAGGAAGCAAAAGGAAAGAGTAATAAAAATAAAATAAAAATTAATATCTATGACAGGAGACTAAAACATTTACCAACCTTACACAATATTAACATCAGCAGAACAGAAGTTAAAATACATACAATAACCATAGTCTGGTTTTATTCTTCACAAAAAACTTTTCTTTGAAGTTTTAGGGCCCCAAACTTTTCAACAATGCAGGCAATGGAACTCTTTTGTGAACTTCTGTGCATTCTGAGTCACATCTTAATTACCTTACTACAGAATTAAACCTCTTAGTGAAAAACACAATTCATTCAGCTTCTAGTAACAGTTATTGAAAGAAACACAAGAGGTTTACAATTTCATTAAAAAGGAAAAACAAAAACCCTTTAATCAAAGCTTTCATACCATGGCCCTTATTTCTTTTAGATTTCCACATCAAATACATCTAACTAAGAAAGAGAAAGACCATTTCTCATTATTAATGCAAGACAGGGAACCACAGCTTTATACACAGGGATCACACTCTCTCCTACAGCAACACAACTTAAAAACCATAGATGACATGAAACTCCCACAAAAGCCACACTGCACTTCCCAACAAGGGTATCACAGATCATCCAGCTTCATTGCAGAAAGAGGCATGAGCATTGCCACAGAACTCCTTGCATTCCTGCAAAACTTTCTGCTCTCCCATTTCACTGCATCCTTACACCCTGTTATATCCCGTTGTTTTCCTCGCTTCCCTCTCTTTAGTATTAGCATTCCTCAATTGCCGTGTCAGGAATCCCTCCTTCCTTTCTCCTCACATATACTGTCCATATCTATTTTCTGGACTATAAACAACTTTCAGGGTCCCGTGCTCAGCTGCAGATTCTCCAACAGATAATGCTCTAGAGGTTATAAATCATTTTTCTTATTTTGCATCTACTTTACTACATCTGGGTTTATTGTAGTCTGCTCCCCATCCCATTCTCTTCTACAGCATACAGTAGTGAATCAAGATATAGAACTAACACTGCAAAGCAACCAACTTCATTTTCCAAGATTCATTAACAGAAACTGCAGAACCGGTGTGGACAGAATTTTTCAAAGAAAGGTAGAAGTTATGTGGAGACGGAAACAATGCAAGGAGCAATTAGAGTTGAATTCATCAGAGCAGTTTGTTGGCAGAACCAAAAACCAGAGAACTGTCCTTCACTAAAACAACTGTACAGGCTCACGCCTATAATGCCATCACTAAATACCAGTCAGTATTTAAGTTTCAAAAACAAAACACCCTTAATTATAGTGTTACTATTAAACACCAGCAAATAACTCAATTATCGCAAGGAACTCCCCAAACATAAAAACATGCATACACAGTTTGTAGTCTTTTGTGCTCTCTGAAAATAGATACAGCCTAGTTCTTTGGGTCATCTTTCTTTTCTTCTTCAAAGAAGTATTTAGATTCTTTTTATATATATTCTTTTAAGTTAGGAATTATATATTGCAATATAATTTTGTTTTTCTATTATCTTTTCAGGTCGATTTCTTGGCTAGAATTGTAATTTAGAATTGCCTTCCATCTAAGGTTGGCTCCTTTTGTTGCAGATGAGGCTTATAATATAGTAATTACCTTTCATCTAAGGTCGGCTCCTTTTGTTGCAGATGAGGCTTAATTCCAAACATTGGTCTAATGTTTGTTGATAAGGCTTTGATGGTGTAATTAATTTCGTTTTCCCTTGTCACATCACTGTCATAACCTAACAAAACCAGAGGGAACAGTACCAAACCAAAATAAGCTACAAGAACAACAATTTAATCATAATTTGTGCAGATTTCAACAATGTACTGGATTACAAAAACAATTATAGCATGGATTATTAGTAACAGAAATACACAACAGAAAGAAAGTAGCTGGGAATCATGAACATAAATAGTAATAATAATATTATAATAATAAAATAAAGAAATACAATTTAAAAATAATAAAAGACATTCAAAGAAAATAATTCCTTACAATATCTTTGTGGAAAACATTTATTAAAGAGTCAAGGGACTTTAAAAGCTACCCCATTTCTGCTTGGTTGTCCTTAACTACAATCACTGACAAAGAACCTCGCTACCTGACACTTGCTCTTAAGACCTGTAAGATTCAGTACCTGGTTGTTCTCAGTTCCAAGATCCATCCACTACAATGGAATCTCTAGGTGTGCACAAGGTTTCTACACAACGTTAGGGACAGTAAGGCACATCTAGCTGATGTTTACTATAGTAAAATAAACATGTTGAAAAAGCTAAGCAGTGACTGGGTTGCTACTTATCCTCCATTATTTTGTTTTTTCAAAGATAGAGACTACTAATGCCAACAATGTGATTGTGAATAGTTCTTAACTCCAACTGAAATAAACAGGACCTGACCAGAAACCTTTGTGGATAAAGATGTCAATGTCTTTTCTTGCAAAGCTTCACAGACCTCACTCTCTTTTAGAGCACTTTTGAACACACAGCTTAAGAGGGTTCTGTGGAAAGCACCAGAGCCTAGGGAAGGTTATAGAGGTAAGATGTTCTAACAGTTCACAAGCAGAGGCTGAACAGAAACTCTGAAGGTTGCAATTTTTGACTAAAAAAGTTAAAGCTGACAAGGCCTCCTACAGGCAATTAAATTACTTTGCGGATGTATTCTTCAATAGTTTTAAGAAGAAAGACAGTGATTAGAAACTCTTTTCTAATGAATGTTCAATATATCTCTAATATTTAATGTATTTCTTTGGTCATCTGGCACATTTTAGCGACAGCTGAAGTTAATTCATTACACAGAACTATTTAAAGAGTAGCAGTGATATGTTAAAAATGCTTGAACACTGAGGAACTGACAAGGAGGAAAAACTGCACTTGGGAGAAGAGAAAAGAAGTCTGGAGGCTCATCAACCCTTGGAATTATAACATGACAAAGAAAACACAAGTATGGCAAAACCAGCAGAAATTAATTCTACAAAATGTAATTAACACTTTATAAGTACTGATATTATGACTTTGCAATAGATATATAAACATCAGTCTACTTCAGTCTACTTCAGTCTCCTATGCTTCCATGTTATGGAAGGAGATGCTGTAACATCAAGATAACTATGACCTCACATTATACAGATTTCAATACAAGTTCTATAGAATTAGTGACCAAATTTAAACTGTGATGATTCTATTTTATATATAGATTTTGGGTAGCTATGTATAATTGACACTTAATATTTTTTCATTTAAAAGATGTCAAGAGTCTGTTTATGTACTCTGACTCAAAGCAGTAACTCAAACAATTCATTGCCATTTTTATCACAGCAGTTTATCAGTCCTTTCCCCAAAACCAAATTTTATTTAATATTTTTGAAGAGTCTTTGCTACTTAAGATAAAAACAATCTATAAATCCTGATTATTTCTAAATTTGCAGTTTTCCATTAAAAAAGTCTCCTTGCAATAGCATAATCCAGCTAGTTCCATAAATTATTACCGACCTCCATCTTCTTCAGAATCTAGATCAGACTCTTCACTGTCACACTGCCTGCTATCCCGATGTCCTTCCATCTCATAAGTCCATAGCATTAAAGAGGTGTCTGCTCCTCCAACAGTGACCAGCAAACTGTCATCGTAGGTCCAACGGACATTTGTCACATGGGTACTGTGAGCAACATACCTCTTAAATTTTCCAAACTTTCCCTAAGAAGAGGGAAAAAAATGGGCAAAGATCAAATTTAACCAGTCTGCTAGACAAAATTGAAATGAGTTGCCAGTGCACAATGACATCATCTTAACTTCTGTACAGTTCATGCTTCACCTGTTTTGTATTTCATATGATTGTAACACATGATTTGCCAAGTACCCCTCCTAGAGCAACTTCATGAAATGTTAACCTTATCTCCATATCAAGCATGCAAGAATAAGTTTATAAACAGATTCCAGCAAGAAACACTGGATCACTTTTTCTAAGAGAGACAATAATCTAACTGAGTAGGAATAAAATTCACATAGAATATTTTGAGTCAGTACTTGTGTACTGTTTACCATCCTTAGCGTGGCAACATTTCAAAATTGAAGACACGCTTACCAACAAATTTACAGGAAAACTAGAGGTACTTGAAGAGCAGTAAAAATACAATGTGCTTCTGGAATGGCTTTTCTGTGATGAGAGATTAAATAATATTAAAGCTCTTCATCTTAGAAAAAAAATGACTGACATTGGACAGAATGAAGGTCCTTAAAATCATGAATGAAATCTAGGTGAGAAAGAGATGTTCACTGTCTTCCAAAGCATTCCCATTCTTAATGTTTTTCCTATTCATTTGCTACAGCCAGCAGCAGGATACTGCATGAGATGGCTTTATAGTCTAACCTGGAATGATCATTCTTACTAACTGCAAGTTTAATGCATTGCAAACTGCAATGTAATACTGAATGCTTTCTTTGATCATAAGGAGAAAAAATATATAAAAGCATTATTTTCTTCTGAATTTTCACAGATTTATTAATAAATATTCTCCATAAACAGCTGAAAATTACTTACTTTAGCAGGGTATCGAAAGAGTTTCACGAAACCAAAATCATCTCCTGTGGCTAATACTTTACTATCACTAGTGAGGCATGAAGCAGTTACATCTGTGACTTCACCAATTATTGGCCAGATCCCTTCACAGCAAGAGCCCAAAACACTTGTCCATGATGCCCAGCCAATCTTTTCTACCTACAAAAACAACCCATTTGAGACAGAGCATACTTCTTCTCAGGCATTTTTCTTCCATATCTGATTTCGATAAAAAGTCCTTGCACTGAAAGATACATCACATCTAAAAGACAGTATTTTAATATATTAATCACTTATTTTCTTCACATTCAGGATGTCATTTGAGACTTCTAATTTTACCTCTGTTAACTTTTCATTCCAAAACCTAAAGAAGTATTCTGAAAATTTTTACCTTACCTGCCCTTCCAGGCTAAAAACCACAAATTATATTTTCCAACACTGCCTTTCAATATAATGGAAAATATTATTTGAAAATTATCCATTTTTGCTCTCTGCCCTATTGACAAGGTTCTGTGTCTGAGAAAACAAAACAACATTACAGCTACAATATGGTGCTCTTGCCTATATGTATTATGTATACTATATTACACTGTTATGTAAAGACAAACATGAGGTTTTCCACAGCAAGGTTTGGGTTAAGTAATCTCCAATAGGTTTTCAAAGGTGTTTAGTACCAGAAAAGGCACACAGAAGTCTAGTGAAATTTTCATGACTAAGTCAACCAAATGTCTGTTACTTAACAGAAAAACGTGAAATTCCCCACATATTTTATTATGTAACTAGTTAAAAATTACAGTTTTATACATCATTGCCTCTTATGTAGTATAGATGGCTGTATCATAACTCTAATTTGCAGACAAGTTAAGAAGGCAGTAGAGTTTCTCACCTCCAAACTAGGAATTGTCTGTTTTTTCCCACGAGGGGCTTCAAAAAACAACTGCTCTTTAGCACCAGTGTTGACTTGCAAAAGTTTCCCTATAAAACATATGAGATACATATTGTATGTTAACATAGAAGATTCCATTTTACAGAAGAAAAGAGGAAAGTTTAGTATGAATTCTTCATAGCTAACAGCATTACATCAATTATTTGTTTCTATTGGAAAAAGCTGCATACATAAATAATGGATCTGGAAGAATGGTCTTCTAAAGAGATCTAAGTCCTTTGATACCTTAAATTCACAACCCTCTCCTCTCTTTGAAAACTGTACTAATGCATCAGTTTTCTCTCCTTATTATGGCTATCCCATCAGATGGCACACAAAATGCACTGGGTCTAATTCAAAGCTTGTTTATGATAACTGGTTATTGATGCATGTGCTCCTGGGATGGAGAAGCACATATGCTGCCTGGCCACTGGCTTATCCCAAGCAGGTGACTTCTTTACAGCTTTATACTACTTCCTTTCTGAGGAAAATTCTCACCAATGTTTCTGTCCTCTTCCTTTTCAAAATCCTCAAAGGAAGCTAACTTATAACACTCTTCCAAATTAAATCAGACTGTTTCAAAAGTGATTATGTAGAGGAATAAGAACATGAACAAACAGATTGTACAATTGCACACAGCCTTGCTTTTGAATGAAACAGGACTAAATTTAGTATTTTAATCAATCACATATTAATACCCTGGAACACAGGAAGTCTGGTCTTTCTGCTTGTGTGACAACAAGGATACGTATTCCTGAGCTACAGATACAACTGCATTGTACAGTATATTAGTCAAGAAGTAGAAACATAGAATCATAGAATGTTTGGGGTTGGAAGGGACCTTAGAGACCACCTAGCTCCACTCCCCCTGCCACTAGACCAGGTTGCTCAGAGCCCCATCCAGCCTGGCCTTGACCACCTTCAGGGATGGGGCATCCACAACCTCTCTGAGCAGCCATTTCCACTGCCTCATCACACTTAAAGAATTTCTTCCTAATATCTAATCTAAACATACCTTCCTTCAGCTTAAGGCCTTTCCCCCTTGCTCTATCACTAACCGTCCTTGTGAAATCAAATAATAAACAGGAGAGATTTTTTAAAAATCCAAACAAACCAATCTATAGAGACAAACCATTTCACTTGAAATTGCACAACTTCTAACTATGTATGTGGCACTAAAAATCACGGGTTTAATATTTATTCAGATGCTCTGAGAGCATATTCGTAAGCTGAAGGACCAGATCTGCCAGTGATATCACAAATTCATATGCATGTACTGTATTAGCCTATCATGTAATCAATCTTCCAGTACATTTTTACAATGAATGCTCCTTACCTCTTATGTCCCAGTCCATGTGCGTGATATAGCTGGAGGCTCCCTTGCAGATTCCTACTCTTTTACTGCTCATTACATTGTAAATATCTACAAAGTTGTCACAGGATGCCACAGCTAAGTATTTTCCAGCCCCTAAAACACATCAATATAAACACAAAAAACATTTAAACATTTTCAAAAAATTGTAGTGCTCTGCATATTAAACACAAGTAAATTCTGGAATTTAGCTACATGCAACTTAGAATTCTTTGACACCAGCTTGCTAACTTATACATATTCCCCAACAAACTGATTTTCAGATCACATAATCAGCATGAAATATACAACTATTATATCATCACATTTTCAAACAATAAAAACCATTTGCTGAAATTTTAAGCATTTATGGCATTCAGAGAGTGGTAAGGCTTAGGGAACCAGAAACTAATGTATGAGAATTGATATCAGTAATTTGCATCAAATTTCTCCAGCAGATAAGTATTTTAACTGAAGTAGGCTATGCATTTTGAGTTCCTAAAATATGAGCTATAGTGTTGGAAAAAAGCCTAGCCTCACTGGGAGTGCTAAGGGGGGAAAAATAAGAAAATAGAAGTTACCAGAACTTTCTGGCCAAAAGAACTTTCTGGTTTCAAGTATTAGCTAAGAGTAACCTCAGCAATGTGCCAAACTTACGCAGCTCATAAAGTGGAACCCGAGGGAGCTGCTGGATATTCATGACTTAAAACTGACTGTTGTATTCAGGAGGTTACTATAAGTAAACCTGTTCCAATAATCTCATCCTTAAATGAGCAACACAGGACTTCACACCACGGTCTTTCAAAATGTTAGTATTAGTTTTGCTGACCTATCTTTTACATGTAAAAGTACTACAAGTCCTTATTACTTTTACCTCTTAAATGTGACAAAGCTTACTTGAACAACCTCAATATTAAAATCTTAATTTAAAAAAAATCACTTACCAGGAGAAAATCTGATCTCTGAAATAACATCTTTCCTGTGCTGGAAAGAGACTAAATCCTCCAGGGTATCTGCATTAACTATCAAAAAACTTCCATCGTTGAGACCAACAGCTAGTGCTTTTCCATCAGGAGAAAAGCAGCAACATCTGCCTCCTATGAGGAATAAAGAAATTGCATTCAGCTACATTTACCTTTATCCTTCTTTTAGATCTACTTTACCGTTAGTAAAGGAAAGCTATTCTTATACTATAAAACTTCCAAGGAAGTTTTCTAGATGCTGCCAAAATAATCTCCAAGCTGTAATAGCATACAAACAGGTACACAGGCCCAGAATCTTAGAATCTGCATATTAACTGACACATGTTCTACATCAGTAATACAGATTAACCACTTTTGTCTGTATATTTTTAACTTGCTCTCCTTTGTATCTGGTGCTGCCTGTTTGTTACCATTTGCTCTGGTAATGAGAACACAGCTGGAAAAGACCCTCTGGATTCACAGAATTCAGTAATCTGCTATCACAAACAATGAGTCATTAGGTCATAGAATCCTTCCAATAAACACGTCAAGTGCTGCTTGAAAAACAATTTAATTTCCAATCAAAATGTATATACGGCCAACTTATACAGACTGATTTTCATGCCAGGATTTTCCATTAACAGAAATATTTTCCCCTACTATTTGTTCCTCTGATTAACTTGTAGACAGCAATCCTTTACTTAGATGGCTTCACCACAAGGCTTCTCATTCATTATCCTGTAGTTCCTTCCTCCATTCTCAACTTTTAGTTTAATTGCATTCAGCTGAATACAGATGAGAAACACACACCAAAAATATCCTGATCTGTGTCTTGTAAATTACATGACTACTCCAGTATGTCTTGGGAAAAATACCTCACTATCACATGTAATTGTCACCCTGCAATCAGCAACAACATCCCAAGTCTTCTGCTCCTAAAGTTATTCCTGACCTACACAGACACTTTTCTTACAGTCATTGGATCTTGCCTTTTATAACTAACAAATATTATTTCAATTCCATTACTCAGTCTACAGAAGTATCCATTGTTTTCTGTACAGTACACAGGTACTTTTTAAGATTGCCAAAGCATCTCAAAATGTGTCTCATCAGCAAGTAGTCATTAGAGACTTTTTTGCCAAAAGTACTCTTAAAAATATTAAGAAATATCCACTTTAAGACTTGAACAGTTTGCCAACTAGAAACTTTCTTGTTTAATCTCTGCTTGCGTGAGCTTGTAACTCTTCTACATTTACTTTATCAATCTAAATCATCTTCAATTAAGCTTCCCATTGTCTGAATCAAACTGCATTGCTGAATGCCAAACAGATAAAGCCTATTGTATTCCTTTGTCTAGCAAAGCATACATAGCATTAGAAGCTTGTCAAAAAAATCACCTTATATGATGTCACAACAGATTTTCCATCTGTCAAAACAGAATTGAATTATATCCTAAACAATGAGTAAAAATTTTATGACTTCTCTTTTCTTGACATTCCAGATACTTCAAACATTCACAAAGAAGAGAATTTCAACATTTCTTCTAATATTTCTTCCAAAAACTTCTAGATTCAAAGTCTCAAAAATGCCTTGCAGTATTATAAGCAACATGGCATTTATGTAGCTGGCTCAACTTTTATTGTTAATTTATTGACTTAAGTAAGTTACAATTGCAAATAATCTTCAGAACAGTACTACACAGATTTTTTTGGTACAGATTCTTTAGCTTCAGGGCTACATAACTCAGGAACATAGCATTAATAAAATAATTTGAGCAAAGAAAGGAATTTATTCAGTCCTGCTTTCAAATGTCAATTGCATCAGTTAAATATTTTTTCATACTAAGCATCTTACCCTTTTTCAATTTGCGAACAGCTAACATACAATGGCTAGGAGATAAATCCCATATTCTTAAGGTTTTGTCATCACTTACAGTGGCACAAATAGGTAAATGAGGATGAGTAGCTAGACCCCAAACTTCCCCCTCCATGTGACCCTGAAAAAACACAATGTATCAGATTTCTTTTTATTTTAAACTGAAATAGGAAATAATACATATAAGGAAGTTAAAAAAAAAAAAAAAGAGAGAGCATGCATTTAGAGGATAATAAATATCTGAATAAAAACACAGAACACATGAAAAAAATTCACTCTGCTACTTGTGCAAAATTATAGTAATTAGTACTAAAGAAAACTTCAGCGAAATAATCCTCACACACATCCATGCCAGTGACATGGACAGTGGGACTGAGCGCACCCTCAGCAAGGTTGCAGATGACACTATGCTGAGTGGTGTGGGCAACCTCTGGAGGGAACGGATCCCATCCAGAGTGACCTGCACAGGCCTGACAGGTGGACCCATGCAATGAAGCTCAACAAGGCCAAGTGCAAGGTCCTGCCTGTAGGTCAGGGCAATCCCAAGCACGAACACAGGCTGGGCAGAGAATGGACTTAGAGGAGTCCTGAAGAGAACTTGAAGGTTTCGGTGGGCAACAAGTTGGCCATGAGCTGGCAATATGCACTTGCAACCCAGACAGCAAACTCGGCTGCATCAAAAGAAATGTGACCAGCAGGTCAAGGGAGGTGATTCTCCCCCTCTACTCCACTCTGGTCAGACTCTAGTACTTTGTCTGTCCCCGGAGTCCTCAGGACAGGAAAACATGGACCTGTTGGAATGGGTCCAGAAGAGGCCACAGAAATGGTCAAAGAGCTGGAGCACCTCTCCTATGAAGTCAGGCTGAGAGAGTAGGGAGCGTTCAGTCTAGAGAAGAGAAGGCTTCAGAGAGGTCTTGTTGCAGCCTCTCAGTACTTAAAGAGTACTTATGAGGCCTTATGAGAAAGATGGGGACACTTTTTAGTAAAGCACTTAGTGACAGGACAAGGGATAATGAGTTTAAGGTAAAAGAGGGTAGATTCAGACTAGATAGAAGAAAGAAACTTTTTATGATGAGGGTGGTAAAACACTGGGACAGGGTGCCCAGAGATGTTGCAGATGCTCCATCCCCAGAAACATCCAAGGTCAGATTGGATGGGGCTCTGAACAATCTGATCTATTTGAATACGTCCTTGCTTACTGCAGGGGGTTTGGACATGATGACCTTTAAAGGTCCCTTTCAACCCAAACTATTGTATGAACTAGACTTTTTTCTTTACCTTATATTCTAATATTTTCTTTTAACAAGTACAGTTCTTTATCTATTGCACTGGCCACTCAGAAAAGAGAGAATCCAGAGGTTTTTACCTAACTATGAGACAAAATGGTATGTTGATGCAATGTAAAAATCTGTTTAGTAGTTAAGCTTAAAAAATGCAGTTGTTTGGTATGGCAAAGAAAACTGAAGGTTTTTACATAATCACAAGTAAAATCTCAAAACAAATGTCAAGGAGACAACTTTTAAAAATAAGAGTAATAAGTACTCAAAAAAAGTTAATAAGGAATTTGGTGGAGGATCCACTATTTCTTTTTTTTTCAAAAAAACACTCTTCTTTTTTTTCAAAACAGATACATGGAAGGACGAACTCATTGAACAAACTAGTAATGAAATTCTATGTTCTATATTGCTCATTAAGGAGTCATAATGGTCCAGTCTAACTAAAAGTGATAGTAACTCACTAACTTCATTAGCAGTTGAAGTGCTTCTTATTCCACAAGTCTTTACTTGAAAAATAAGATCATGTTTGCGGTATGACATATTGGACTGATATTTAACACGTACCTGAACCAGCAGAGTTATTGGTCCACTTTTATCCACCTCCAATATTTCACCATTCTTTGTGCCCACTAGAATATGACCATGTCCTAATGATATGGCACGTATAGAAGGATTATCTTCTAAGAGGAGACCTAAAACATTAAAATGTTAAAAGACAGAAGATTCTCAAGTATGCCTTAAAGAGGATTTTTCACACTTATGCACATTATCTTCTCACTGCAGAAAAAGCTGCTCGGTAAAAAAACAGTGAAAACATTCCTGCATGAAACAACTTAACATGTCTGGATTCATTTGGGAGGATTTAGCAATACATCAAGAAGTTTAATCAGCCTGTGTGAAGTATCAGCTATACTACTGTATAGCTACCAATTGTGGTACCTTCAAATCTAGCTTTTTGTAAACAAGCTATGAGAATGAGACGCTCTGGAGTACGTTTTCATTAGTGAGTATTTACATTCATCATGTTTGAAAATCAAATAATATACTTTAGAACACAGCAAACATAATTTTGAGGGAAGGGAACAGAACAGAAAACTCTATCCTGAATGAAAATATAGGGAACTGTAAATTAGCATTAAGATCAAGACTAAGTGGTAGAAACGGGAAAAATAGGAACGAAAATGTTCTTTAATGATTTCAAAAGACATATGCATTTACAGAAAACTAACTACTAATACCTTACAAAACTAACCACAATTTTGAATTCCTTCCTTTCTCCAAAACAAAAAAGATCAGGTAAGAGACTTCATCATCAGAAATACAATGGGCTTTTTGCTTGCCACTTTAAAATAAACAAAACAAAACAAGAATATAGCTGGATTGTAAGAAACTTACAGCTAGATCAAATAATTTAGGCTAATAGTAAATTAATATTATGACCTGCACCCACCAATTTTGCAAACAGACAGTACCACACATCACTCCCATCCCAACAGAAAAATTACTTATACAGAATCAATACAGCTTAAACAAAAATCATTTCAGTATTCATTATGTCCATTGTGGATTTCCTCTTACTGGGGAAAGCAATTTCACAAAGATTTCTCAAGAAAGTACCTTAAAAATAGAACAAAACATAGGATAAAGTCTGTGTTACCTTTGGATCCGGGAGCCAGAGCAGCCCTTTTGATGGCGTAGGTTTTGAGACAACGTTCAAAGGTATCGTCCCAGAGAGCTACTACCCCATCCTTTCCTCCAGTGACAAATCCCTGGGGGAAAAGAAATAAAAATCACTAGATATAATTGATTATTATCTCTCCTCAATTTTTCAGTGATTTCTGCCAATACTGAAAATGGACTATATACAACAGTTTAATGCACAGAGTTACAGATGCTAGAGATGAAAAGAACAGGCACAACAAAATGAGTGATTTCTCCTCCTGATGAAGGCAGCACAGTTCTGTACAGTGTGTGTACACAGGCTGAGTTTAGAAGTTCTAACCTGTATGCTTCTACCATTCTAGAAAAATAAGATAACCAACATACTATATTGTTTTTCTTGATATTTAGCCTCCATATCCCTTTGGCATTTCACCTCATTACTTGAAACCAAACTAAGTACCACTCACAAAAAATTTATTAGTTCCTATATTTTTCAAATATATGCACATTTGTGCCATTCTGTCTTTAAAAATTATATACAGATATTTAATGAAGCATCAGGTACGGTTAGCACTGAAATCATGAGTACTTTCCTTTGGAGCACTCAGTTCTTGCAGTATGAATAACACATGTGTTGTCCAACGCTACTATTCTGAAACGCAAATATTGGGAGGTGGAGTGACTTGGTCTAACCTAGCAAAACACCAAAGTATACATAACTTTAAACACACAAATAGTCTAACTGGAACACTCATTCACATTTAAACACACGCTTAAAGGCTTTCCTGGGCTAAAAAGAAGCCGAGAATCTGGAGAAAGTACTTCATGATCTACAGATTGAATTTGTCTATGAGCAGACAGTAAATACAGCACAAAATAGTACAAGTATGGTCTTCTTCCTCTCTCACACGCTCACATATTCCACTGAACTTACTGATGCTTAAGTCAGTTACTGTTATTCCCTCAGTAAGAGGTTATGAAAATTACTGAATAAGATGTCACTGACCACAAGGGTTTGAGAAACAGCATGCTACAGAACAAGAATAAGAGACATGCACAAAACTCTTTTGAATCTGGACCACACAAGGCTTTTCTGTAATGAAAATAAGGACATGGATTCCTGAGTCTGGGAAAGGTTTAGCTTTATCATAGACTTTTTTGTCCAGACATAAAAAAAACCAGTGAGCAGTTTATTTACTTTTTCCAATGCGTGCATGCTGAACACAGGACCATCATGTGCTTTGACAGTTTTTATGAGAAACACATCTCTCCAAATACACACATCCCCCGTGGAGGTTCCAGAGAACGCCATCTCTTCCGTCCAGCCATATACTGCACACATCATTGTGTCGGTTCTTCCCAACGCACCTATGCAGCCCTTTCTCCCAATTAGTCCTCCTCCTGGTTCAGACCAGAAACAAGTCATTAGACATCTGCTTAGAGCTATTTTCCAAGAACTATATAACCTTACCCAGAGCAACAAGTCCTTTTCTTTTAGTCCACCCATGCTCCCTAAAAAATTGACTCTCGAGAAGAGATCTCAGAAAATAAAATTTCTTATTATTCATCAACTTTCACTACAACAAAAACCCAAATCAAACAAACAAACAAAAAGCAAACCAAAACCAAACAAACAAGAAACCAAAACCCAAAACACCCAACCTTACTTTTAACTTACTACTTGAATCTGGATTTGGATATGTACATATACCCACATGGACAAACAGAGATAAAATGCACTTGTAAACTTTCATCTAAACAAAAAACTTAACATCTACCACACACAGTTCATAGAAATTACTAATGAATTGTCTTGAAAGAAAAAAAAGTTTAGATCTTCACATCCCACTTTTCATGACGTGTTTAGTGAGAGGATTTCTAATTTTATTTTAGAGGTTTACTTATATTAGCCTATGGATAATAGAAATACTACGTATTTCTAGATACACAAATGTTAAAACTCTTTTATATCTAAAATCATTTGGCAGCTATAGCACATAGTAACTTCTGGCTAGAAAGACAGATTTATATCATCACAGTGATATTAAACAAAACAAGGAAACTTCATGTGGCATAACATGGAAGTCTCTCAGGATCTGACATCTTGTACTGAGACGTCAGGTCTTGGAACGCGGTGACAATTTAGTCCAGAGCATGTACTTCACGTCCCTCCTCAGTCAAGTGCACTTGCTCTGCTGCAGATTTCAGAAAGCTGGCATTTGTTAAGGTGCACTGACACTCTGCTCCTCACTCCAGCATTGCTGAGTGTGTTTCCTGGGGCGTGACCGCCTTGCCAGCGGGCCACTGAAGTTTCACACAGATGGGCTGCAGCATCAGAGAAATCTGATTCCTCTGACTGAGCGATGCCAGAGAGAAAAGTAACGTTTTATACAATTTCCTTTCTTTCTTCAAAATCACCATCTCCAGGCTTTTACCATAGTTAAGATTTCTTTCTAAAGAATTTATAGTAGTCCTTTTAGTAAATATTCTGAGGCACGCTGTTCTTGCTATAGATAGCAAGCCCCATTATGTGAAAATTAATAATTTATATAGACTTCAACAGCTTGCTCTTAGGCAACCTTGATTAATTTCTGTTGGAGACAGAACTGAAAAAAACTGTAATTTTTTTCATCATGGAGTTTTCTCTACACAATCTTTATCATGACTCATGTGAGTTGATGTACATAAATTCTGCATGAACAATTAGAACATTCTTAGCAGATAAGCTAAGTCTTCTGTAGCACATAAGTTTTTTATATATGATTTGAGGTGTGAAACAACGACGTTCACACAAGTATCAGGGAATGGGTTTTTCACTGTTCAAAACTTCTCAAGCAGAAATAACCTTGGTTTTTAATTGTCAAGATCAACGGAGGCATCTAGACAAAGAGCTCTCAAATGGCAGATGTGTCCTCTTCAAGCACTTTGTCTGAATTTCATACGGCAATTTTTTATAACCTTAGTATTATTTATACTTGTGCCTTTTTACAGCATATGTGTTGTAAAGGTCCTTCTTCCAAAACTTGTTCTATGATTTTAGAGCAGCATTGTAAAATTTTCAGACATGCTATATTATTACTAGATACAAAAGCAGACAGTAGAAAATGCAGGGTCTTTTCTACTTATGTAGCTCTAGTTCTACAGCAAATTGATCTTAAAAAGAATTTCCACTACCACCATAATGCCGTAATAACATTATTACTGCTAGGGCAACACTAACTAAGGGATATACAGAGAAAACATTTGCTTTTCATGCACAAAACATACAGTAAGAGATGCAATAGTTATACTTTCAGTAACAGAAAATGCTCTAATTCTGAAAAGTGTTCTTACCTGCTCTCCGCCAGAATTTCATGTGTTTAATTCCAACTGTAATCAATTTATCAGGCATGTAAGGATTAATCTTAACAACAAAGATCTTATCTTTGCTTCCCCTGAAAAGCAAAGCAAAATAATTTAAATAAAAGTATAACTCTTAATATTTTTAAATACGTTTGGGTGGGGTTTTGGGGTTTTTTTTATGTATATCTGCTCTATCTTGCTAACATTAACTTTCAAACCATTACTAATAGTTTATAATGAGGAAGAAGAAAGCCGAAGAAGCAACATACTGAGTCCTGTTCTAATTCTATTACCCTTCAGTTTCCAAGGCAGGTGAGTAATTATGTTACTTCAAAGATGCACCAAAAGGCACTTTCTTTGCAAAAAAAAATATATTTGCATTAAGTTTAGGTATATGACACTTAGATCTTTGACAGCTCACAATGACACTTAAAGGAGTAAAGTTGTAAATCTTATTTCAATTTGCTCATTTTGAAAACAAACTGACATTGTCATTCACAGTTTAGCTGACTTTTCTGTTTCTGCTAGAATAAAGTTTATGCTGCTATTACATTTTTTAACGGAAATTACAGTTGTTTCTAAAAACATTAAAACCTCTTGTATGCTTTAGATTTCTTACTATGTTTCTATAAAACTAATGCCTTGTTTCAGTCCTACAGTTTGAAAAACACCTTTCAACTGTGTTTCCTATCTATACAAAGAAATGCTTACAGGTTGTTTTTCTTTATTTAAAATGCAGAAGAGCCCCCAGTCCCTAATTTTTGCTCCTTTTTCAAAAGTGGCAATAATGTTTTATTTTCTGTCCTTTCAGATCACAAGATGAACTAGTGGCTGAAAGCATGAAACAGTTTCTTTCCAACTCGGTCATTTTTGAAGTACAGATGCTGCTGTCAAAAATTCCAATCAATTCCTTTGTGTGGGTAGGAGAAATTAAAAAAAAAAATTAAAAATCAGGTGAAAGGCAGAAAAATGTCTTCAGAGAAGCCAAGCTAACTGGGCTTTTGACAAGCAACTTGGAAGGGAGTACTCTTTATCTACATCTTCTATTCCGAATTTTCATTCTTCAGTGGATAAAAAATTCAAAATGTGTTTAAAAATAAAATGAGAGCAAATGAAATGAAAGAGCAACAATGAACTTAATGGATAAAAGGGAAGCTGACACTTTTTTCTTTGTACTGCAGAGAGTAATAAATCTCTTTTAAATCTACCTAGAACAATGTTTAGAGTATAAGCGCTGAATCCAGACAGAATGGGGCAAAAAACACTCACACTACTGCTCTATTTAAAGCAATACATCTTTAGGAAAAGAAAAAAGTCAAAGGTTTCAATAACATTACTTAAAATTAGAACTAGGATTCTATCTTGTATATTAAACTCATTTAATAAACATATATTAAATACTCTGTGCAGACACAAAGAAACTTGCGAAATATTTAACCTTTGGAAGTTACTTAGTCCAATTTCCTGTTCAAAGCAGAGTTGACTTCAAAGTTAGATCAGGCTTGTCAGGACTCAGAAAGGAAAAGGAAAGAACCCTGAAAAAAAAGAACTCTGCAAAACAACTGCAAACGACTATCCCAAGAAAGGTGTGACCTCTGATGAAAAAGATCTGAACAGACCACATATCACCTTCTTTAAGAGGGCAAACAGAAGTGCACAGAGTTTTAAAGAAATTATTTCAGAACACAGCAACGTCTTCTATGCCTTCTTCCTTCACCAGTTGAGCCATCACTGTAATAGTCCTTGTTGACTACCAGAGCTTCATTTACTTCTTCCACAGAAATTTTTAAGGCTGTGATAAATGTTATTGCCTGTATCTCTTAAGTAATAGAAGCTGCTATTTTATTAGGGAAATCTTGTTCTTTAATGAATATATTTTTCTTAGTGTCATTTGATAGTAAATCTAGGTACAAATTTTAAAACATAGTTAAATTCCTACCTTACTGCTGAAAGCTTTTCTCCTTTCTTCCAATCCCAGAGTACAATAGTGTGATTGTCATCTATTCCAACAGAAGCCAATCGTTTCCCATCCGCTAGAATAATAAATTTATTATTAAGAGAGTAGATAGATAACTATATTGCAATAATAAGAAACCGTATTAAAAATAATATAACTTCACAAATATTATAAGAAGAATGTACAAACAGGTTAATAAGCAAATGAAGTGTTTAGAGGCATGTCTTTTCATCTGTTTGCTTTTAAACATGTATCCATCTTTGAAACTGCTATATATCCATGCCAGAATTTGAGAAATGAGATTCATATCTTGAAAAAGGAGAAACGAAAGGAAGAAGCATCAAAGACCACAAACCACTCATCTTTGTGATCACACATCTTCGCTGTGAGTTTAGAGATCTTATCCAGTAAATCCAAACAATTAAAGAATGAATAGAAGCTAGTGGAGCAGAGGAAATTTAATATTGGTACAGGAATTCAATGTATGGGGTGTAAAAATCTCAAGGGATTTAACTGATAGTTTCTTATGTTGGTATAAACTGGAGAAAGAGCCTGTGTTTCTGACCAGAACAACTCCGTGACTGGAGTTTCTGAATGTATCTGTGTGCTACCCAAATGGCTTTCAGGATTTCATTTAAAAAAGAAAAAATTGCACACCTGACCAATTGGCTCAAAAATCTTCTTACACAGTTGTAAAGCAAACACAACACTCCAGATCTGTGCACCTGCCTCGTACAACCAAAAGAAATTCTGAAGTGCTCAGCTCAGCTGTAAAACAGCACAGAACCTGTTCTTGCACTTCCTATGTGCAAGACTCCAAAGGAGGTCTTTCTAATGAACGTTCATTTTAAGACGGTCTCTCTCATTTGACACTGAACACTGGAGAATATTTTTAATACAAAACATTCAGTGTAAAGGAGTCCCCAGTTTCTCAGTAGAACTGATTAGCTTGTATTTTCACACAGAAAAGGAAAAGTGTAAATAAAAAATAAATAAATAAATACTTATTACCTGAAAAATCAACAGCACAAACACCATACTGGTGATAGCCCTTTAATACTGAGAGTGGCTTTATTGTTTCTGTATCCCAAATGTGTATTGAGGAATCCCGACCGACCTGAAAGTATACATATTCGTAACCATTTTTTTTCATTTCTCAGTTATTTTACACAGTTTTTTAAAAAGTAATAAAAATAGTTCAAAAAGTATTTGAAAAAAATTACAGTGATAGAATTTTTCTAGTATTACTGCTGTCTGGCTAGCCGTACATTATTCCTTTTGCTGCTTCCCAAATACCACTTGCCAGCTGACTTAGGCACATTAATCGCAATTAACTCCTGGGGGGGGGAAAGAAAAAGTTGTTCATTGATTGCACTGTAGCATATTTATTCCATCAACTTTTCATCAATCATTCCCTGTCTAAAAATAAAAGGTTATTTTTATTGCTAGTATGTCAGCTTCTCTAAGCTGGAGCAATCAAGGTGACTTCTGTTGCTTTCTGGTGTCATTACAAGGCAGATTCTAATACACGGATAACTGTGGAGTAATTTCCACTAGAATCCACTAATGTAGTGTAGGTAACAAACTTGGTTTATAGCTTCTTCCTTTCAACTATATACAAAAGCATTATTAGTCAGTACTTAAAAGAGTATTTGCTATTCCAAGGGGTTTGCACCTCAGTGCACAAATAAAAAGGCTGCAAAACCAGAACAAAACTCTCCTGCATTTAAGGCTCAGAAAAACTAGGATCTGTTCCTGGTTTTGTCACAAACTTAACATGAGATTTTTGCAAAGCTTTTCAGAACTTCCACTATCAAGAAAATCTGAACCAGTGTGGCATGAGGAATTTGATTACTGCGTTACCTAGCTTCTTCACGTAATATAGTATACAACAGCATGTAATGTGTATGGATAAAACAGTATATAATGGAGTGTATCTTCATGCTGATAGCATAAGTTATTGTAAATTCAGGGACATTTTATTGATAGCCTTTACTACTCCAAAATTAAATCAACTCAATTCTTGTATTTAGGGCTAATTTCTTAACTGACCTACAGAGTTATGTTAATCTCAACACTTTTATAGAAATCAAGGGCATTATAAGCAAAAGTTTATTTCTATTAAAAAATTCAGTTCACATGTTTTCTAATTTATGATACAATAACCACAGCAACAATGATAAAAATAATAAGCATAAATAAAAAACCCTGAAACATCAGATCAAACCTTCAAGTCCTGGTGTATAAATATTTACCAGAAGACTTGTTTGAAAATGTGAGTGAAAATAATTTACCTACAATAACTGTCTGCCAAAAGATAAAATTACCTATTAGTAGTAATAGTATTATGAAATGAACTCTAGCAACATACATCCCTTTGCTGTATGCACAAACAGTACACAGTTTGTGTATAAGTGATAATGAAAAATATAATACATTAAAATGGAATGTCAAACTGTAATAACAACTGCTAACTTCATACTATGAAATAGTAAATGAATGCAATACTAATATAGCTAACTTCACAAACAAGATATGAAAAAAATATATTTTAGCTGCACATTTCCTCCACCTGTTATCAAGAAGCAGCAACATAATGCTGAATAAAAAATATTAATCTAATCTTAATTTTAAAAGAGGTCCAGATAAACTATGAACTATAGACTCTTACAATAATATAAAGAACTGCAAAAAACATTTCTGTCTCAGCTTTTTACCATGATTCCATCTGAAACAGAAATGCAGTCCTTCACCGGAATAAATGTAGACTGGATGTTCTTCCCCGAAGACCTCCATGGCCTTTCTAAATTCAGCAGTAACAACTTCAGATTGTTATTGCAGATAAACACGAATCCTACCTGGCCTGTTGCCACATAGTCCTTTAAGGGATGAATAGCAAGGCAAAGAATGTCATCATCATGACCTAGATAAAAGCGCTGGGTGTTCTGCTGTCGGTTGTACACCACTCCCACCGCTGCCACATGGTATACAATTTCACCTGTCTGCGTGTAAAAGAGATTGCTTCGGCAGTCGTAGCCTCTGTAACTAATCAAAGAAAAAAGGTTTGTTCACCAAAGTCATAAACATATATACTGAAACAGACAAAATTATGCTGGATGAATTTTGCATACTTAAAACTCACATTACTTACCAACTACTGTTTCAGTGTTTTAAAATTATGAATACACTTCCCCAAAGGAACACCAGTTTATCAATCTAATTTACTATTCAGACATCAGTACTCTAAGCACTAGTTTAAAAGTGGCACTTAATAGTTACTTTCAACAGCTAGTTTAGAAGAGAAAGTAATAGCTAGTAATTCTTTCAGACCACATGGAGAAGTTGGGCATGCAACATGTAGTTAAGTGAAACAGAAAATGTCCAAAGTATTGGTTTTGGCTATCTCTTACTGCTCAAAAATCAGGCAGCACAACCTGAAAGGTTCTGGAAACTTGATAACAGAAAACAAATGCATAAATTTCTTTTCTAGAACAGTTTCTTTTTTTGAAGGAAAACCTGTCTGCTTTCTATACTGATACAAGAACTGGCATGAGCAGGCCAATTCCCAGCTGAGGTCTGTATGCACTATCTCAGTATACTCATTTCTTCCTAGGAGTGATTAAGATCACGAACTTATATACACCTTTCCTTATGTACACAGAGCAACCATATGCACTGGTGAAGTAATGAGTCTGTAAGGCAGCTGACCAACTTTAGTTTAATGAATATTCCAAAAACCATGGATCCATGTTCATTAACACTAGACCTATGCATTACTGGAAAACAACACAGCACATGCTTGGAGCAGTTTTGAATACAATGTATTTCTGTTGGCTGACCTACATGACACACAGTGGTACTTATGTCATGGTATGTGATCAGAGAAAAATTGCAAAAATCACCACACTAAGTTTTTAAACAAACTAGCAGATAATCCAGGTCCACTGCTCCCCAGAAGAAGAACGTTGCATTTTGTGAACTTGCATCTCAGACTTTTGGAAGATCACAAAATTCCTCCCTGCCCAGTTCTCCAACCTGTCCAGGTCCTTCCAGATGGCAGCACAGCCATCGGGTCTGCCAGGCTCTCCTCCCAGCTTTGTATTGTCTGCCATACTGCAAAGTCCAAAGCTGGGTCTTGTTAGATCACAAACAAGAAAAGTGTACTTCTTAAAGAAGAAAAAAATGTGATAGCACAGAAATAAAAGCTTTTAAGTATGGCTGCCTTCAACTCACTGTTTAGATTGGTATTCATAGGCAGGTTCCTAACTTCAGATTTGGTCCTAATCCAGCAACTTTTCAGTGTCTCCTGAGTTACTGTCCCTTCAAGGTCTCTAGCAGAATGTCTCTTTACGTTTAATCTGAGGATCAGCTATATGTCTGCTCCCTGCTCTTCTCAAAGTGACCAACAGTTTAGACTCACAATACAAGTGCAGACTCTTCAGTCCTGCTTTGCTCTCCCTCCACCCGCATCCTTCACTAACAGCCTTCCCCTATAGCAGCACGTGCAGACGTTTTGAAGCTGATTTCTGCCTAATCCAAAGTGCTGTCTGCCTGCAGCTTTCTTTGATGTACAGCCACCAGGTTTTAAAGGAAGAGAATATAAAATGACCTGCAGTAACTATGAAGAAAGAAAAATAACGTATCACAGTATGTAACATCACCATTTTAACTACATGGCAACCCTCAACGAGGGGCAAGGATTATAAAGCCAGGCACAGTGCCAGAGAAGACACCTGAACCTATTGTTGCTCAGACATCATTTTCCAGTGCTTCACTCTGCACTGTGCTCTGCTAAACATACTGGATTTCCTTTGCAAGCTCAGAGTAATTAAAAAAAAAAAAAAAGGCCAAATATGCACCCTAAAGGAGAATATTGAAAAAAAAAACAACCTACAGCTACGAAAATATGCATGCTGAAAGAAATACTGGACGTTGAGCAATTTCTTGCAAGCTTAGCAGTCACCTATAAAAGTAAAATGCATGAAGACAGCAAAAGGGTTTCAGGTCCCCCTACAGGCAACCCAGAAATTCAGAATTTTCCCAGCTCATCATAACAATTGCCTATATACCCAAGATTAAACCTAGTGAAACTGAGTACATTATTGCCATGTATCATAGGACTACTCAAAATATCCAAAATGTATCTAGGATGCAGGAAAACAGTTCTTATTACTCATATCTATAACTTCTTGTGATAGAAGTGAATTTTAGTTAATTTCCTCTAGTTATTACAAAAATTAGTACAATCAGTTGTTTACAATTAAAATACAACATATTTTGCCAAAATATCAAGCAGTGCCAACAAAGACTCTTTGTTGCCAAATTAAACACATTTGGTCTTTCCCATGTGCCAGTTTACTAACTCCTTGACTATACAGGTCCTTTCCACCAGAGGGACAGTGATGGGCCTCGGTTAAACAGCAACGAAAAGAAGCACATTTCAATATAGATCATTCCCTAAGAATACTCTACACAGTTCCAAAATATTTACATCTCCATATTATTAAACCAATTTAGAACTGAGATTACTAGCTAATCTCAGAAAAAGCATTAAGAGAAATAATTTATTCACATGCAGAAAACAAAGAAAGGCATCTTGATTAGCAACTATAAATTAAATAATAATGAAAGCAAGTTCTGTATTGCAGTTACTGGATAATATATAACAAGGCACAATAAATACAAGACTGCATTCTGCCATAGTTAATGATCCAGGATTGGTTCAAGTTAGTATGACAGAAACTATCAGAAGAAGATGCAGCTTCCTCTGTGCTACATACAAAAAAAACTTGCCATTACCAAAGTCATGAACAGCAGCAGGGGCTGCATTCAATTTGAGATTAAGGCATGTAAACATAGGTGTTCACATGTTTGTTAGATACATTAACTCCTACATTTTAATCAACAGTGTTGTAGTCAATAGAGTCAGTTGAACCTGCAGGGCTGCTCAGCTGGCCAACCATTAGCATTTCATTTTACCTGAGCCAAATTATTCCTTGTGCTTCACTGACTACCAACTGGATCTCCACTGACTGTGACAGAAGTTTAGATATACACATAAAACCATCTCCTTTTGGGCACGTAACTGTGAACCCTGCAACCTGAAGCTGAATCCTACCCACATTTGCAAGTTACACATCCATATCCAACTAACAGGCAACTTCACAAGTAGTGTTCTCTCTGGGTCAATGTCCATAGCTTGTCTAATGCCGTAAGAGTTTCACAATTTTCATGTTACCCTTCAAAGTATATGTGGGAAGTATGTAGTCCAACCCTCCTCCAAAAATCTCTAGAAGAAGCAAATGTCAAAAGTAACATGACTGAGAACAGAGTCTTTAGTACAAGAGTGGAGACTTTTACTCTAAAAAAAAATATTCTGCATAACAGTAGTGTTGTCTCAAGAGGAGCCAGTCATAGGCTATTCCCTTCAGATAATATTTGTAGTTACTTGTAGGAATCCATGCAAGTTGTTATAAGGCTCTCATTAAAGAGCATTCCCATGTCATCTTGAAACTGTTACCAAATTTCATCTTACAGTAAGGTTAGCTCAATGAGTATCCTGAAACTCAAACTAGATTGTGCTTAAATCCTTTGAATATTGAAAAATCATTCTATGATTCTATGAATATTCAAAAATATAAAAAAAAATTCTTCTGAAATCAACAGCATAGCTTTGAGAGAATTTGGGGCATGAGTATTACATGTGCATCCTTATTTCCTGCCAGCAAAAAGAAAGCATAATAAGCATTGAGTCCAAGAAAGAGGTTCTTCTGAATAGTTCATGTTTCTGAACCACCACCCTGCCAAAGACATGGCAGAATTAAAACACAGGAATCATCAAAAAGAGGCCAAATCTATACACCAATTTAATACCCATGTTTCTGATCATGACTGCATCAGATCTCTTAGAGAAAGACACACCTAAAGATGAACCTCTTAACAGAAGTTCTTTCCTCATCAGTGTTAGTCAGAAGCTGGCTCACATACTCCAAATTTTAACCCCTTCCAAAACAGGAAGTAACTAGAGGTTTAAAAGATTTTTTACAGGATATCAAGAGATTTTTAAAAGTTTGTCTTTCAAGGCAGCTGAGAAATTCAAAACACAAGACCAACAAGCTCAAAAACAAAGAAAAGAAAAAGAGCTTCCAATTCCCCTAATTTAAAAAAAGCACCACTTCTTACATTTTCAAGGAACATCCAAGACATTTCCATTTCAGCTAAAGAAAGATGAAGCAAAGCAGACTTCCTGAATCAGAGAATATGCCTATTACTCACTTGGATGTGGGTCACTTTAAAGTTAACAGCCTGGACATTGAGAAAAATCTGTTGTTCAGCATGGATTCTTCATTAGTTTTCTTGATGCCCATTGGGTAACCAGACAGAACTCAACAGGACATTCTACTTCTGGTCATTCCTGGATATTCTGGTCAAGCTTCACTTCTGTTGTGAAGGAAATAACAATAATACCAAAGATCCAGGGACCTTGCTTGAGCTACATCTTCTTCAGGATCATTTGGTTTCATTCTTAGACCAAATTTTAAAGACTACATATAGCAGCTACCTACCTTAATGCATTTTCTATACAGATATAAAAATCTTCAACTGAGAATTCTGAGGCACCAAAAAGAGAAATAAAAAACCCAACTCTGTACCAAGCTTCCCAGTTGTCATTAATTCCAAAGCTACTACTCAGACTGCGTCTTCTACAGACAAAATTGCTGAGTTGAATATAAACTATTCTTAGCCAATTTATTAAGCATTCCATGAGGAGCCCTACTAAAATTGTTTAAGTGCCATTATAAAGACAGACAGTATCAGTAACTTCTCCATGCATTTAGTTATGTCTGAAAAGAAGCTGTATTCCTGCAGAGATACCCTTTGAAAGGAAAACTTGGTATGCAATCTCTTAATTGAATAAAGGCTTTGGTTTTGCTTTGTATCAAGAGGATTTATATTTCTGATCATTTTTCTAACTCAGTAACATCTAGTACCAGTTTGTTTTAAAACACCACATCTTTGTTCTGATAAAAATTCTTCACTTATGGAGAGTTATGGTAGACTACTAATCCTAAAGATGTACTCTTAAGATTTCAAGGATGCATCTGAAAGTCATTCTGCTACTCAAATTAGCACCAAAAAGAGAATAATCTCATTTTTAACAAACTTAAAAGACCTATTACATGTAAGTTGTTTCAGACTAGGTACAAACAGTTCATATATATTTTTTAATAAATCACTGCTAGAAACACCACTTTGTACAGAACCCATTCATCTTCAACTACACAAAGTTTCTGTTCCAGCTATCAAAATAATACACAAAAGACAACAATTTCCTTCCAGATACTGAAAAGTATGGGTGAGACTACTGAATACTTTTAGTCACTTGTATTCAAGCAATAAGTACCAGCTAAAGTTTCAGTGCAAATTCACTTCAGAATTCGTGTGTAGAATCAGTATGTTGGCATCAAAGCTTTCTATTCATTTAGTGTAAATTTATTTCTACAGATATAAATAGAAATAGTAAATCATAAAGCAACAGACCTAAAAATCTTTAATCAGATTATTAAATTATAAATACCAGTCTACAAAATCAAACACTCTGCTTGTATATTTTAAAGAATCCTAGTGTGCATACCCATGAACAAAATGTAGTCTTATACTGTTCCCTGGAGCTCGCTCACGTCTCTTAGAAGCTGCACTTTTTCTTTTTTCTTTGCATTGCTCTTTAAGTTGAGGTAGATCTTCTTTGTAAACCTTTAAGAAAAAGCAAACTTAAAAATTAAAAGATTCATCAGAAAAACATGTTTCTGAGAATTCAGCCACAGTTATCACTCATGAAAATGTTATTCTGCCATAATTGAAAGAAATGCTCCAATACCTGTAGCCAGTGATTGTATAGAGCAACTTGGTTTTAAATTGCATTCCAGGAATATATGTAATAATTTTTCTCCCTGTTAATAGTAATAATAATTAATATCTTACTTGTAATTATTAATCAATCATTATATTTTAATAACCTTGATCTTTTGAATGTATCAGGTAACAAAAATTCCAAAGGTTTTGGTCAGTTCCTGTGCAGTCTCCCCAGTTTTGAGATTTCAACAGTCCTTATAAACTTAAACCAACTTAAACCCTGGGAAGCTTCCAACTGCCATTAAATCTAAAACCTTTACCTGTCGACGGTAGGTGATCTGTGTCTCTTGTTCAATTTCAGAGTCCAGCTCTGGAACATCAGACTGATCTGAATCTGACTCATCACTATTAGAATCAACCAGACTCTCTGTCACCAAGAAAACAGAAATTAAGAATTAAGCAACCTAAATTACAAGCCAGAAAGTGTTTAAAGTAATTGCTTCAAGTTTCTGATTTGATAATCAATGCTCATATTGACTACAACATAAACTGCTAATAATTGACGGGAACAATTCTGCTGCTATATAAGAAATAACCCATAAGTATGATAATTTTGGGTGTTGGAGTGAGTTAGTTTTCATTAACTAAAATTATTTCATCAGCTTTAATGTTAGGAGGAAAGGAAAAAAGAAGATAATGAAATAATGAGTATAAAGCAGAAACTAAGACCTGCACAAAATGAACAAAGGGTCCAAAGAGAAACTTATGTTAAAGTGAGCCACTGACGCAAGTAGAATTTCTTCAAGTAGGTATGGGGAGGAGGGAAAAAAATTACAAATGGGAAGAAAGGGGCAGATTTTTTTTTGTGACTGCAGAGAAAAAGAGTAGTCATGTAAATTTTGACATGTAGGAAGAGCCTATTATTGTTTCCTTCCACATTTGTCACTGACAAGTTCAGCACTGCACCCTATTCATTTACCTATATGCTGGGTCCACACTTATACACATTCATCTGATCTGAGCAATTAAATGGTGAAACAGGCCATTTTATTGTAACTCTATACGCTTATTTCCCCAAAGGATTCCCTAAATTCCTTTAGGAATTTCGAAGGGAGGCACTCAGTTAACTGTTTTGATTTTAGGAAACTCAGTCATGAGAATAATTGTGGAGTTAGTGACTAGTGGAAACATGACCTTCATTTTTTCCCACACATTAAATATCAATATTCTCCTTTAAAAAAGTTAATTAAATAATCAGTTATAACAGTTAAATTATCATCTAAATACTTAGAAATTTTAATCAAATTAATATAAAACCCTATTTTTCCAGAGACACCTGAGCATCCAGTTGTTGTCAATTTAGTAAAGGATGGTATGCACAGAATTCAGAAATTGTTATCTATGATCTTAACTTTTTAAATTTTCCTTCGCGAAAGAAACACAGCAATGAAGGGTTTTTCACACTCTTGCTAGCTTGAACACACAGGGTACTGGCAAGTACTAGGCAACTCTATCAGGTGCTTCAGGCACCTGCAAAGTTTAAAGAACAACGGTTGTAATTGTGCAGACTGACAATTTTTAATATTTATTTCAATACCTGCACCAAAGAATTTTACTTCTCTTTTAGCCCCCTGCCTTCCACCCTTTTGTTGATGGCTTTTTTAGTTAGTCACTTACCTTGGGGTGCTATATGAAGAGTGTCCTTCAACTTGCGGTCGGGGACAAACTTCCACTGAAAGACAGAATGATCAGCTCCCCCAATGGAAACAACCCACTGGTGATCATGCGACCATCTGACGTTTGTCACGTGAGCAGAATGACCAAGGTATTTTTTAAACTTTGCTCCTAGAGCAAAAATAAAAATCTCTCTCAATATTTGTGAAATAAATGTTTCAAAAGCACCTCAGAAAATCGTATTAAGGAACCCACAGAAAAAGTAGTGTTTAATAAAGATATTCTAATTACTGCTGGTATTTTAATCAATAGCAATAACTTCTTGCAGTTTTCACAAATTTTAATCTGTGTATAAGATACATTTTTAAGTTTAGGTTCCAAAATATAACAACTTAATCAAGTTAAACACAAGAACAGAAGACACATGATAATGCTGTATTAAGGTGTACTAGAGGTTTTTAAAATTTCACCGTGTTAAATTTATTTTACTTTTTACAAACCAAGATTTTTACAATTATCACTTCTACTTTGAAAAAATACAGTTATTTAAATCATGTAAATTTAGGTCTGTGAAAACGCCCCCATATACATGTTTGTAGCACGGGTTCCCACTGTACAAGCTGAGTGCTAAGTGCTTCTGGCAATTCGTCTCCTCCCACGTTTAGCAGTAGAACTGGTAGTAGTAGTACAGCCACATCAAGTTAAGGTTTTCTCTGCTACATAATTACAACACAATCATTGGATAAGTTATTGAATTTCCTAACAGCACTCCATTATAAAGATACCTTTTTAGACCAGAAAGGCTTCACTGTTTCAGAGCCGTTTGAAGAATTTCATTCTAGCCACCATTCATGGTTAATGCTGGCTACAACTGCATGGATGGGTCTTAGGATATTTCTTCAAGCTTTATGTACATAAAGAAATGTTTTGGTGTTGTGTTTTTAAAGACTGATATTCCCCCATTTTTCAAAACTATTTTTGCAAAAAGTGATATTAAAAACTATTTAATTTCCGGTCTTTTAATACATTTTTTTGAATAGCCACTATTAAAAAATACGTGTATAATTGAATTTAAAAGGCACTACCTTTTCTTAGACATGGGTATCGAAAGAGCTTTACTATTCCATAATCATCAGCTGTAACCATAACTTGCCCAATAAAATTTGCATCCACAGAATTTATGTCATTTATATCTGAATATTTGGGCCAGATTCCATTAACTTCAACGCCAGAAACACAGGTCCATGATGCCCACTGAATGCCTTTCAATTCCTCCTTGTTTGTTACTTCTTTTCCACCTAAGCAAAAAATAAACAGCCATTTTTCAATATTCACTTATGCAATTTTAAAGAATGTAACATTTTTTTTTAATTCTCTAAAAATTGAATACAAGTGCAACAGAATTAAAAACTGGCTTCTGAAACTGTCCTGATCTAGGAGTCTCTATTATGACCAACAGTAATAAGGCTTCTCAAGACTATTTAACAGAAGATCATAGGTTTGGTACTTCAGAGTTTTTATCATTTCTTGGTATCTGCTTGAGGCTGTGTTATCGTTTGAATGTTTATCCAAAATACACGTAATTATTCTAAGTTCATAAAAAAATTCTGTTGCCGAATGATTCTAGAAACTTGGATTATTTAGAGCAAGAACTCAAGAACTCATATCTGGCCACTGTAAATTACTAAAAATACCAGTTTTGTGCTTAGATCCTTGTTACATTATTTCACATCAGCTCCATCTGTAATGAGGTTGATCCAACCCCACAAAGTAAGAGCTGAGGAACTGAGTCAGACCAAAGGCCCATTTATTTAATACTTGTCTTCTGGAAAGGCCAGAAGCCAAGGGCTGCAGCAATGCAAGAATGGTGCAAGCAAATGTAAAAGCTGTGAGTCAGACTGCACACACATCTGCAGAAAGTGAGCAGGACAGCAATTTGCTTCCCAGCCTTCCAATTCTTAATCCATGCAAACATTGATTACCAATACTGCAGTAAGTCCTGCAGATGTTGTACCGGACAACTGTAAGTTCCTTAATTCATAGTGGAATTTCAATTGTTACACAATTTGTTCATTATTTTAAACTATTTAGGGGATTCCTCTAACTCCACTGACTTTGCTAAACTTTTATCATAAACAAGGTTTCACAATCCCACATTCTAACATATGAAGAAACTCCAGGTTGAAAGCTCTCTCTATAACTTCAAATCACTCTTCCTGTGTGTATTTGTTACTGTCTAGTTAAATTCTCACTACCTTTTCTTACTTCTTCTGTTGCATTCAGTGCACAGAAACAAACTTGCGCATAGAATGAATTAGATGCTTCAGCAGAGTCATAAAAAACTCCAAGGATCTGTGAATAATGTACAGTGCAAAGCATAAATCTTGTATAGCAATGAAGGGACAACATAAAAAGTGGTCATAATACACAGTTACTACCAAAACAAATACTACAAAGATGAGTGCGAAGAACACAGAATGGTACTATATAAAGAGTGTATGCAACAGACAGAAGTCAAGCCTTGTGATAAATACTGCCATTGGCATATTCTAATAAGGACTACTTAAATTTCAAGGTTTAAGATCATAATATGTGCATATGTCCTCTCCAGAGGGAACTAACTTGATAGAAATTATTTCAAGAGTATGGGACACTTCAGTCAAGTTTTCAAGAGAATTGTCTTGAAAAGACTTGCAATGATGGGGTTGTCACAAAGTTCCTCACTGCAAAAGCTCTTTTAAGCTGAATTCCTCAGTCTGCTGCAAACGTAGTTCCAGAAAACCAAATGCCTCTTCTGTGTTGCAACATACTGATTTTTTCACACATTTAAAAAATCATACAGCGCAATCAAATGATAATTCATTTAGTATCCAAGTTCCATAAGTATGAAGCTATTAAGCTATTGCAAAATTTAATTTAAATGCTGCATTTTAATTATTCTAAAAAAAGTGGGAGCAAAACTTTATTTTTGAGAAATTAAACAGATTATCATCAAACAGTCAGCATCTCTACTATGAAAAGAGGCACTGGAAAGAAGTGTAAACATGTAACTTCAGTAACTTTGACAGAAAAAAGCTGTACTTACTCAACTAGTGTCAGCGGCAGATACTTTTATGAACTTCCAAAAAACTTCCTCTATACCCCAATGCTTTGAACCAGGATTTACATTTGGCTTTTTTTACAAAACCACTATATGTTATTTCTGTGACAAGTAACAAATATCATGAAGGCAACTCAGAATCTTACTTGGCATTCTGTAAAAAAGTCTCTTTCCATTGCCATCATTGGTCTGTAAGTATTTACTGTCTGAAGACCAATCCATATGCGTGATGAAGCTTAAGGATCCAATACATTCCCCAACTTTCTTGTATCGCTGAACAACACCATATACATCCACAGAGCTGTCATTGGAACCAACAGCTAGGAAATTTCCATCTGGAGAATATTTGAGTTCATGAATAGCTTCTTTCCTGTCTTTGATATGAACAACCTCAGTCATATCTCTGTAGTATGAAAGAAAGCATGCCATAAGTACAGAAGAGCCTCATCACACCTGTCAAGTTCACAGTCTAAAAAATGAAGGAGATTGTGAAATTATATATTGAACTTAAATATCCTGTGTGCAAACACAACACTGCTGTTTTTAGAGTTGGTTAGGGCTTCATGGAGAAAAAAGATGAGGAAACAGTGACACAAGGTGCTTCACTGGGCTGAGGGACAGCAAACAAAAGGAACTGTTCAAACTGGGTCCACAGGAAAATTTCATCAGGTAGATTATGAGATCTTTATTCACCCAGGGAAGGAAACTTCACTGACATGAGACACGGATCTCATTTTCCCTTTAAAACTGTGGGATCACAGCAGCACAGGGCAGCACTGGTTTTGTATGCAGGATGTGCTAACAGTAGAATTCCAACACAGGGAAACAATTTAGGAAGTAATGAAGATTTGTTTCTTAGTAATTCAAGGATAATTAATAAATCTAAAACCTGAATTCCTTGAACACTGCTACTCTCTGCAAATAGTCCAACATACTTTTTCAAATGAGTTGCTATATATCAGCATGAATATATGAAGCACACATAAAAAATATCTGAGCAATTTAAAATAAAAACGCACATGATTGCCTGTATGGCCACAAGAGTATCAATATATTAATAACATATCTATTTTTAATTTTTGTAACATACCTGACCCGAAGCACAGTGAAAGAGCCATCCTTCATTCCAAGAGCAAGATGGATTCCATCAGTACTAACCGCGGCACAGCGAATGGGCTCCTCCATGTTGCACCGGGCAATCAGAGCATGGTCTATTAAACTCCAAATTCTAAAATAAAGTAATTATTTCAAATGTAAAAAGGGATGTGCAGCTTTGTCATAGGTAAGATGAAGCCCACAATTTCTGCACAATGCTGGGCACGGAAGTCTCCTATTTTAAAATAATTTTCCACAAGGAAGATCTAAGATATAAGTGTGAATTTTGCATACAGTAAGAAATATTCTTATATTTTAAGAGGCAGGAACATCTCTAGTGGGAAAACGTGGAGACAGGTTAATTTGATTTTCTGAATTTAAAAATTGATAGCATATGACAATATATACTTTCAGGCCACTCCTGCGAAAATTCCACAATTTTGCTAATCATTTTAGTCAAGAACGCTAAATAACAATTAAAGACTTTGATCAGTATAAACAACTTTTCCCATTAAAAAGTCATTATTGGTAACTCCTTTTAACTAATAATATTATAATATGTAAGTTTTTACAACAAGGTAGATTACATCTATTATTTATAAAACATAGCTAGAATTTGAGAGCATTATTTCAATATTAATAATTGAATTACTGATTTGCTTGAGTGTGTTACACTTGAAATATTTAACAAAAATGCCAACTCATTTAATTTATAAGAAAGTAAGGTGGTTTTGACCCAAAAAAATAGAGATGAACATGTAAAAGGGAGTAATTTCCAAGCATTTATATTCTGTTTACAATGCATGCACTAGCTTTGATGAAATTCACACATTAAAAGTTAATTTCCAGGCTTTGAAAAAGTAAATATGGTAAGAGTAAAATGTGTAAGTTTTTTTATCACAATTTTTTCATCGCAAGCTGTGCATGCTTAACATTACTCCTGAAAAGGAAAGACTTAAAGGATACTTGTCTCTGAGTGCTCACTGTTAGCCTAAATGAAATGTTTTCAAATTTCATACATGGGAGGTTTTGGAAATATATACTTGCACTGTGTTTTATTACTGGAGAGCACTAATTTCCTGCATAACTTAACTGTAGAAGTACACCAATGCCACATTTTAATACCTTTAAAATTTTTACATTTCAATCAGGTTACCTACAAAAGGAGTTCATTGTATAAAACTGTATGCAGTTTAACAAAGAAACAAAATTTAACCTGACTGATCGATCATCGCTTCCAGTCATGGCCAGGGGTTTTGTAGGATGGACAGCCAAAGCCCACAGCTCTCCTTCGCAGTGCCCCTGCATTATCAGGAAAGGCTTATTACGCTCATGCACCACAATTTCAAAAATTTCACTATCTTGTGTCCCAACGAGTATGTGGTCTCCTCTCCAGCAAACACTTCTTACAGAGAGACCTGTAGAAGAGATTGTTACTGAGAGACACATCCTCAGAACTTGTAAACAAAGGTAAAGTAGCAAATGACAAAGCATAAAAGCAAGAAAATGTCAAGAAGTATCCATATACCTTCTCTTATTCCTGGATTTACTTCTTTTACTCTATCTGTTTCATAGATAGTAGCATACTTGCCCTTGAAACATAAACTTTTTAAGCTTAGTATTAAAAAATTTCTAAAATAAAACGTGAGCCTTCTTTTAATAAAGGACAAATATAGTACTGACATTTGAAGCCCTTATTTATGCCCTTAATATGTTTACATTTCAACAAAGGTAGCAGAGAATAAAAATTACAATTTCTGATCAAACCATGGACCCCAGTACTAGGTAGGTGAACCTAAATTATATATGCTGACAGAAGCATCAGTGGAACAAGCTTTATATGTAAGACAGTCATACAGCCCAATTCTTTTTAACATCTTAATAGTACACAGAATTTTTTTTCCTACTAAATAAAAGATAACAATAAATCAATCTGAAACAACTTATAGAGAGGTCAAAAAGATTTATGATGGAATTTAACATGCATTCCTAACAGCTGAATTAGTTTTTAGGCTTACAGTGGAGGTAAGCACTCACAGGCATTGTTTGTAGATAAGGTCGGGAATTGTAACATATAAGTTAGGAGAGTTTATACTGAGAAGCCAGGCTTAGAAATATGCACCTTTTAAAACAGGCTGTATCTTTTACATTCTGATAATGCAACTCAATGTTGCCAATTTGAAATGTACATAACCAGATGGTATCAATGCCTAATTTAACTCACTTTGCCTAAACACTGACTTTTGTGGGGAATAGCTCAAAAATATATTTGGAAAACTACTCTGGATTAATATGTGAGACAAAATTATATCTATCAGATAAGAGAAAGGAGTATTGTAGTGGTCTAGGTTGAGGTGCTTTTGAAAATTATTTTTATCTATGTAGAGGGAAAAGAAAAACCCAATATTATTAATTTTACATAATTTTACATTTAAAATATTAATTTTACATTTTACAAAACTGCACAACTCTCAAACAGAGAATGGTGGGTTAATGAGCCAGTCTGGTGCATCTGCATGGATGTTTTGGTTCTAACAAAGCTAGCTCTCAAAGCAAAGCTCCTGATTGTGCCTACTTAACACGCTTTGCATTACAAGGTAGCCTTCAAATGCAAAAATAAAGAGCTGCCTCCACATGAAGCAAAACAATGTGCTCCAGGAGTGCACTCAATGCACTCCAACTGCAAGGCAGTGCGCAGTCTACTGAACCAGACTAGAGCTAATGCCCCTCAAACACCCCTCAAAATGCACATCTGTTGTGCTACTCGAACCCCCCACAGCATCTCTTGCTTCGCAGATTTGATCTGTTGATTGTACTGCTGAATGCAAACACCTTACCATTCAGTCCTATAATTTAGTCATTATACGGGTATACTCTATACAATGATTTAAAAATAAAGAAACAACCAACCAGAAGTTTGATGAAGGATGATTTCAACAGCTGTTTGAGTCATTTCAAACTTCTTGTGGTGGATGGAGACATTTTGAAATACAATGTGACTACTTGGAGAATATATATAGAGTATATCAAGAGGTAAGATATTTGAAATAGCAGAAAATGCAGTTAAGAAAATGAGCAAGAGGACAGGTCATAAAGGCAATCCTCAAAAGTATATAAGAAAAATAGAGTGAAGGTAAAAAGTCAGGAAACTCATTTTATTCAAGACATGATTTTTTAAAAAATCTACTTGCTCTGTCATGGGCATTTGGCAAGGCAAAAGTTTATGGTACAAGTATGTTACATCAAAAGTAAAAGGAGACAAACTGGAGTGGAGAACAAGTTTGAATTAATGAAACAGGGAATGAAACAGCTTTCAGCTACATGCATCAGAACTGTGAAGCAGTAGCTGAGTAAATTTAAATTTAAAACAGAGCCACTTTACTGCAGGGCATATTTAAAATGAAATGTATTTCATCTTGTTGCAATACTTCACAATCTTGGTGGGAATGCCATGTCAGTTACAGCATACAAAGACTTCACTTGTAATCAGTTATATATTGACCCTGAGTATCTGATTGCTATCATACATTCTAGCACATTTTCAAATTCTTGGCAAGATATTAGAAAATAAGAGAAGTGACTGGGGGCGAAGAAAAAACCAAATGCCAACAAAAGCAATATTGTAAGTGACATTAGTGCTTCAGTACATGTTTGTACTCTTATCCTAAATCATTACAGCAACAGTATCTGGAACACTCTATGTAAAATTTTGGCATGACATGAACTGTAACTGAAGTCACAGTTACAAGTAAGCAGTGTTCTAAGGTCCACAAAACTGTCAGTAACATCCAAATAGTTTCCATGAAAATTTGGATAACTAGCAAATGAAATTTTTGTACTCCATTGTTTTACACTGTAGATCTCACTGTCTCTTTCAAGTTCTCTTACAGCATTGCTGTTCCCTGTTAAAAACTGCGGTGGCGTAAAAACAATGTGCATAAAAAATTAAATCTTCATCATATGTGGTTTTTTTGTAACAGTAACTGCGACCTTCATACTAGTGGGCATGATCTATCATATTTCTAGCAAATAGTTCATAGTAACACACATAAAACAATGTTTTCGGGTTTTAAAGTCTTTTCTTGTTCAAAACACTGACGGATTTCTTATCTTATTGGTACGTTGAAAGCAACAAACTTCTCTTTACCTTTATATCCCTGGTCTGTTTCCCTGAGGTCAATCACAGTAATTGGTTTAAAATTTAAGTCCCACAAGCGAACACAGCCATCCCTGCCACCAGTGGCAAACCCCTCTTCACATGCATTCATGCTGAAAATTCCTGCCTAAAGAGAGAAGAAGGTTATTTTTAACAACATAGACAGATTAGAGAAAACCAGTATGCAATTAATACAAACTTCAAATACGAGAGTCAGAAATGGAAACAAACTCAAAACAAGCAGAATTAACAAGAAGTCATAAACAGTAAGAGAATTGCTGCAAGAATGCATTCATTCTTGTGATCATCATCATAGTGATGCTGCTTCCTATCCCTAGAAAGAGCTTAGTTTCACATCCTCTTGCCGTAGGACCTGGTCCAACTCTAATAAATGTCAGCATGAAGATTTCCCATGATCTGTGTTAGGCTTGGTTTAGTACCTTTGTTGCTATTACTCAGCTGCTATACAACAACACAGAAAACATCTGGGATTTTCTTATATTTTAAGCCAAGGAAGATTGATTTAAAATTTAAGTTTAGAAATAAAACATAAGAAAAACAATGATTATGCTACACCATTGAAAAATTAATAGAAGCTCTTATTTTAAAGGCGAACCTCAAGAAACAAAACCTAACCCATTTCCGTCAACTCACGTGATACATGTTTTCCTCAGGATAACAAAGAGGCAAGGATATGTGTAGTATTAAAATAAAGATACTATAGTCACATAGGCACTCTATTTAATATGATACATATCTAAATAGCATAAACACTATTGGGTTTTTTTAATTACCTACACAACTCACTAGTCTTATGTTTAGAAATAACTCACACATTTCAGTAAGCAAAGCTACTGAAAGGGCAACTTTAGCTGATAAGCCTATGAGAAGTTTAAAAAATTCCTCTATATTTATTCAAAGTATGTAATATTCAGCTATTACAAAAGTAAACAAGAAAGCATTAGAAACAATGGAAGAGAAAATCTGTCTCTAACTCCTGTCCAAAAGAAAGTAGAACAGACAATAATATACATATATCTTCTATAATATTGATCTGAAATTTCAGTTTTGTAAAGTACATGTAAAGTTCCAACAGTTTCTTTGGATAGGGGTCCAGATTCTATAGTAATGAAGCACATTAACCCCAAAGATGAAAGCAATTTGCAAAGGAGAGATTGGCTCTTGGGGGAAAACAAAGCTGTACACTCACAGAACAAATTAGGATACAACGTGACTTGTGAGAATTTTGGGGTACTCTTGACTATTCTCTCCTACCAATATGTTTTTTCTTCTTAATTACAACTAAGAAAAATATCATAATGGACTGATCATAATGAAACACAGATTAGGTTTGCTTCTCTAGAATCAGGTAACAAGGATATAATTTTTCAAGTTAAGAATAAAGAAATCTCTCGGCTTTCACAAAAAAAAAAGAAGCCCACTAGAATGTCAAATGACAATCAAAACTGAAAGACTGGGGTAACAGAACTCAAATTTTTTGGCATGTCATGTCCATTCTCAAGAAAGAGGCTTTTATGACAGGCCACAAGTTCAGGAGCAGTACATGTCTAAACAAAAATGTGGTGGAATTTTTAAGTCATAAGCAGATTAGAAAGCTAACTCTCATTATCTCTAACATCCTGAAAATCCTCTTTCTGTTTCTTTAGGAGCCTAGAGGTTTTTGAGAATATGATACAAACTGGATTTGTTTCTCTCTGCACTAACCTTTAATATTGTGAGAAGAAGTCTTATGAGGAGAAGCTGAGGGAGCTGGCGTTGTTTAGCCTGGAGAAAAGGAGGCTCAGGGAAGACCTTATCACTCTCTACAACTGCCTGATAGGAGGCTGTAGCCAGGTGGGGGTCGGTCTCTTCTTCCAGGTAACAAGTGACAGGATGAGATAAAATGGCCTCAAGTTGCACCAGGGAAGGTTTAGATTGGATACTAGTAAAAATTTCTTCACTGAAAAGGTTGCCAGGGATTGGAACAGGCTGTCCAGGGAAGTTCTAGAGGGATAATCCCTGGAAGTGTTCAAAAACAGGTGGATGTGGCACTTGTGGATAGGGTTTAGCAGTGAACACAGCAGTGTTAGGTTAACAGTTGGACTCGATGATCCTGGAGGCCTTTTCCAACTTTAATGATTCTATGATTCTAGTGCCATGGAATAAATAAAAGTCTAGAGGAATTTCATCTTCTTTTGTAGCATATGCTGAATTCTGCCCATGTTTAAGTCTTTTAAAGCTCTTTTTGGAATGCAATCTTGATAATAGAATTATTTTCTTTTCTCTAGTAACTCTTATTAGAGAGTTAACTCTTTCCAAAATCCATTATTTAATTAGTCAGTATTAAAAAATAATCAGACATTTGGCAATGTGGGAGCTGGCGGAATGCTCTGAAGATAAGATCAAGTGGATCCAGCATTAATCTGTTTTCCATTCCACAGAATATCCTTATCTTGAAAAGGACATACTGGTTGTCAAGGAGATTTGGCAGATGTGCTTGCTCAATCTCTTGAAATGCAATAGTACACTCTCATTTCAGTCTTTGTGCCACTGGAATAAGAGAATGAGATGAAAACTATAAAAAATGTCCCTCATTAATGGGGACTGTAAGTATCCAATGGAAAAAGCTGAGCTTTGCTACGTTACATATAATTGTTAGGCTCACACTTAATGGGGAAAAGACAGATTCTTTACTGTGGTAGTTTGGCCACTAAATCCTCCCCTAAATCCTTCCTTTTAAAAACTGTCAAGATTGTTAATGCAAATCAACTTTGGAGTCTTCATGCTTTTTTAATCCTTCAGCCTGAAATTTTCATTAACATAATTTGATTCTTGATGGTCAAAAACCCTCTAGCAGTAATGAGAGGCAAACAATCACACTGACTTTGTTAGATACAATTGAATGTGAGCCACAAAGACTCTGCTTCTGAATGAAAATAAAAGGTGTAGATCAAAGACTTCCATCTTAAAAGTTATGAAGCTTGACGTATAGACTGTGTTCTTCTTTTACAAATTTTTCATTACATTTCCTAATGACCATGAAAATTCTGGACACAATACCTCAAATTAATCAGCAGTTTTCTCAGAATGCTGAATATTTCCTGTTTTTCCAACATAACCAGCTGGTATCAAAACTGTGTTCCCTCAAATTTGAAAAAAAAAAAAAATTGAATGAGTCCAAATTTTAAAAAATGCCCAGATGTACCAGAAATTATAGCTGAAAGCTGGAGAAGTTTCAAAAATAATTTGACAAAGATGATCCCTCCTGGCAATAAATAAATACTTCGCGAATACTTGAATCCAAAAAGTTTCCAATACTGAGGCAGTTTCTGGTCTTCTATTGCTGCTGGACCTATCTTGCCCCCAGTGGACAAAAATCAAGCGTCAATTTATCTAAATGCAGTTGTTAGTATAAAATCCACCACTCTAACTCTGACTATGCAATTCCTAAAACACATGATGACTGCAGTTAGCCATAATTAGGACCAAGCTTGGAAGATCATATGGAAACTTCAGAAGCAACTGACTGAGCAAACTTGAGAACAGAGACACTATACCAGTGCAAAAAGAACTCCAGTGCCTCCTTTTTACTCCCAGACACACTACAGGACACAGATGTATGTAAAGCATGTAAAGCAACACATATGTTGGGCACCTACTCTGAGACACTGTCTCTCCCACTGTACACTGCACAGTAGGGAAATGGATTGCAAACATTTAAGACAGGTGTCAGTGAGTTTACAGCAGAGAGACACTGAAATGTGATCTCCCCGCCTAACAAATCATCCATAAAACAGTTTAAAAACTTGCATACTACTATGAAAATTTAAAGTAGCTGTCCATACACCTCTCACTGGCTAAAAGAAGTGGACAGTTACCTTTGAAATCAATGACTAGTCTAAGCAGCAGGAGAAAATACTGCATGACCTAATGTGTTGGTACATGATACCAGCTTAAAACCATTCATTTAAGTTCATTATATTGTTTCCATTTATATTTAATTACTATCCACCCAACTGACATAAGCGTGCAATAGTTTTAAGAGTGCCTGTTATTTAACCTCAAGCTTGTTATTTAACCTCAGTTTCTGACATCAATCCACACAACTTTAATGTGTACCTTGAAAGACTATCTCAAAATTAATTATTCATCTGCTGAGAAAGCATCTTATGTACATTTACTATGCAAGGCAAAAGCATAGCACACAAGAATCTTTAAAACATATAGTGTTTTTAAATAAGCATACAATTCTGTTTCAATATCCAAGTAACATCTTGTATACATATTAAGAGTCATGGACTACCTTGAATTTAGAACACATAAGGTGATAAGTAGAAGAGTCTACAATCTGTTCCTTGCACTGGTACACAAATGAGACATCTACTAAAAGACTATTCTTTTTCCCAGTCAAGGTATTTATTAACTTTCCAGAGCCAGCATCGCCTACAAATAACCTCATGGAGTATTACCATTGCCAGTGAATTTACACGTGCTTTCATGTTATTGTTTTCTTTCTCCCTTCTCAAATTTTCACTACTAGGATTATTATTTAGGAGGCAGATCTAGAATTGGAGTTTCCCATTGCTATCCATCATTCCCTCACATGAACTCTGTGCTTTTACACCTAACCCCTGCTCATTTCCATCTTTTCCTACTTTTTATTCCTACTTCTATGTTAAGTAAACTCACTATCCCTCTTCCAACTAATTCTCCAGTCACCTCAACCTATTTGCATTAAACTTGTTTTTTCTACACAAACTCAGATAGGAATCTGCAGGAAACTCTCCTTTCCTCTCTCTACAGTTCTTAGTATTGTTATGACAGATAACAGATAATCTGTCTGAATTAAGAATTCTTATTTTGCTTGTTAGTCTTAAAGTTGCTATCTGTTTCCTTGGTTGTTCATACTGGGAGAGCATGGTTTATCTTTCTCACTGAACTATTCTTAAAACAAAAAATCTCTTTTCAGCTAGAGCAACCACAACAAAGAGAACCAACCTTTGAAAAGAACATGTTTGCTATATTAATGCAGACACCGCCTTAATAACAACTTCATGTATCTGAGGCTGGACTATTTCTCCACATCACTAATGTGCTTTAGAAAATGTTTTCCAGTATCTCAGATATCTACTGTTTATGCTGCAAGAAAAGAATGGTATTTATGCAAATAATGAGACATGGCTTCCTTCAATAAGATTACAGTTTACTTCAAGCCTGTTGAGGAGTGATGATGCAGGATGATAAACAGCTTTGTGGGTATGACAATTCCAACACTAGCACACTAAAGAGAAATTCATATCAATTCTCTACTGTGTGCACACTGTCCCTTCAACAATATACATACACCATAAATCTTGTTATTTACACTTGCATTCTCTTTGGACAAGAAGGACATAATTTATAATTTATAAAATTAAGTATATTAATTTATTAAGTAGCCATAAAATATCATGATAATATTTTAGTATGGCTAAAGAGACACTGTCATTCCAAGTTTCCATATGTTGGGCTCAGAGTATCCTTTAAGGTAATTTTTTATTGAAAAACAAGGTTTCATTTTGTTGGAAAGAAGTTTCCATATTTTTGGGGGGGTTTTTATTTCCCTGAAATCAGTGATATTTGTAGTGACTCTAACCTCTTGTAAAAATCAATTTCAAAAACATGAACTAGTGTCCTTACTTAATTTTCAGTACTGCAAAGCACAATTCCATTGAGCCTAGGTGACAGAGCCAAAAATAGGAGGCGAGATGAGACCTACTCCAAGGTCACCTGAGCTCCGTCTATTGATGTTACTGATGATAAGGAGCACTGCACTTCAAATTTGATCTTATGGTCAACTAAGAACTGACACAGCATATAAGGGAATGGAGCAACAAGCTCTCATCATCTTATGTTTATCAGTTGTGTCATTTCACACTTAAACAGCTGAAAATTATTCTGAGAAATAAACTGTTGCAAGTCTAAATAGTCCAAGGAGTAAGTATGTTAATATGCAGGACAGCAGTCTCCTACAGCACCAAACAGGATGGGAGAATATTTTGACATCAGTTTTCGACAGGAGACTAAGTGCACTCTTTCCTCTGGGTATCCAGGTCTGTATATGCAATGTCCAATCATTTCAGTAAAACATAGAAAAGAACAGAACGCTATTGAACATTTATTATAAAGACTAAAACTGAAAGTTTAAAAGCTGAAGTTTTAAAACTGAAGTTATAGAGCAATAATCGGGGATTGCTCAACGCCGTAAATATCCTCTCATACTTCCTGATTTATAATTTGGGCCTTCTTGAATACATTTAATATTTCTACAATCATCCTGAATGTACATTTCTAAATCTTTGGTAAACCAAGAGTCTTCCCTACTACAACTGACTGCAACTTCTCCCACACACATATCATTCATCGCTTTGTTCCCTCCATTCTCCCTGATTAAATCAAACAGTGACTCTTATACTTCAGTTACAAACATCAGGCCACCCAGTCCAACAAACCAGTTAAAACAAACAAATTCTTACAAGCAAGAACCATTAACTGTTAAGGATTTTTACCTAGAGTTTTGAAGCTGCAATATCAGAACTCATATGCTTGTTTTTGCACACCATGTTAAATTGCTAATATGGGAACTTCAAATATTATCAAGAAAGTACAATGCTTTTCAAAACAAAAATTAACATTCAACCAGCAAATCTTATAGCTTCATAAAGTGACCACAGCAGTTTCATGCTTCGTAGGTTAAACCAACCAGAAACTGGCTGGCTTTGTTTTTAAGGTGATACTGGGACAATTAGAAGTCTAATCCTGCATATTACCAAATTAGAGGTAATGAGGATTTTCACAGTTTAGTGTGCGCAAATCAGATTGCAAACCACAAAGTGGGTTTTTTGCTGCCTACTTTAATCACAAACCCATATGCTTTGAAATAACATGGAAAATATAATTAAAACTTACATAGCAAACTTCAAATCACTTTACAGTCATATTAAACATTTCAAGTAAAGGAAGATATTACCATGCACTTTGGAAAATTTTTAATAAACTTTCACTGAGATGTCTTCACTTTTCAAAGCTGTATACTGCTCTAAAAAATATGCAAATAAGACATACTGAGTATCATTGAAACCATTTAGGAACAGAGACAAGGTGACCTTGCATTACCCTTGCCAGCTTTCCAGAAATCCACTTAACATTTAATATTAATTTAGAGAGATATACTCACAGCATGTGCTCCCTGTATTGTCCGTACAAGGTTGATTCCTTTCCATACGTATATATCTCCATTCAGTGCACCAGAATACGTCACTTCATCCCTTGCACAGGCGAGGCACAATATAGTCTGGAGATCACCAGTCTTGCCAAAGACACCACGTTTTGGTGTCAATGAATTGCCACACAAGCTCCAGAACTGTAACATAAAGTGATTTAGAAAGATGGTTATTTTGCTAATAGCTTATAATTCAATACGTACATCTGAAAGAGAAGTACCTTGCCTGCGAAAGACATCACCATTCATCCCCTTTTCCATGCCTCAGCTCTCCAGTTTAACAATTTTTTATATTATTAACCAACTTCATCTTTACATAAAACCATCGTAACAGACTAGTTGGGAAGTAATTTTGGGATATCAGTATTAACTCAAACTCTAATTCTTTCAAATAATAATTTGTGAGTCAGTTGTGTTTTCAGTTATTTTTGAAAAGCATTTCATAATAGAATTATCTTATCTTTCTTTGATATAAAACTTCCATGTTGAAAATCCTGCATGTACTTTATTTTACTTGAGACATTTCAAGATACCACCTAAGCACATAGATTTCTGATAAGGCTGCTATTTGCTTTTTTTGAAAACTACAGGTTTTATTGCAATTAATTCTCATCAGAACCATGGATCACATGAAGTAGCCCTGAGGCAGAGATTTTTAAGAACTTTCTAATAACCATTGGTATGTGATTGCAGAAATCACACAAGTGTGAATTTCTTCCTAGGTCACCCAACATGTACCAATGACTCCTAAACTAAAGACAAGTAAAGTCTCTTGTCAGAGCATAATACTTGCCAACTATGTCTCCAGATAGACACTGCAGTGTCTGAGATCTCTGCAAACAAGAAGCACTTGCATATTCATTTCAAACCCTCCTGTCCAAACATGTAAACGTGTACTGGAAAGTGAAGCTGCTGAAGTAATCCAATGCAAAATATGAAAGCATCAGTTTCCTGTATGCATGTTTATGAAACTGTATTTCACAGCAAGGCACTCTGTTCCCAATAATCAATTCAAAATTCTGAGCAGGCTTCAATTAATATGGGATAACGTAAGCAGTTACCATGAACAGATTTTTGTACCTGCAATACTGTAACTGAGAAATAACCAGAAATAACCATTAACGATTAGAATAACTAGTACTGATTAGACAAATCCCTGTATCATAACTAGTTATGCTGGTTTGGGCTGGGATAGTTAATTTTCTTCACAATGGCTGGTATGGGGCTATGTTTTGGATTTGGCTGAACCCAGTGTTGATAATACAGAGATGTTTTTGTTATATCTGAGTACGGCTTGCACAGCCAAGGGCTCTTCTGCTTTCAATGCTGCACTGGTGAGGAAGTTGGGGATGCGTGGGAGGTTGGGAAGAGACACAGCTGGGACAGGTGACCCAAACTGACCAAAGGGATACTCCAGACCATATGGCATCATGCTTGGTACATAAAGTGAGGGGAAGAAGGAGTGGGGGGGGAACATTTGAAGTGATGGAGTTTGTCTTCCCAAGTCACCATCCCATGTGCTCTTGTCCAGACGGCCGAACACCTGCCTGTCCCTGGGAAGCAGTGAATTCATTCCTTGGTGTGCTCTGCTTGTATGTGCAGGTTTTGCTTTCCCTGTTAAACTGCCTTTATCTCAACCCATGAGTTTTCCAGCTTTTACCCTTCCAATCCTCTCCCCAGTCCTGCTGGTGGTGGAGTGAGCAAGCACCTGGTTGGGGCTTGGCTGCTGGCTGGGGTGAAACCATGACAGGAGTATTTTTTTAACTAAAGTACAGATTTCAAGACACAGACCATGCTGTTGCTTGAGAAGCAACTACACAGTCACTGCATACATCAAACACCTAGCTCCAATGTGGAAGCAGGTGATGGATCTAAGAGAAGTAATTCCTCAATATCAGTTCACTTGGAATTATCTACATAATTTGATTAAGTACTATTAAAATTTGCATAAAATATCATCTGAGAAAAAATACAACAGTATTAAAAACATGAAAGTAATTCTTGATATCTGAAAGAACAAGAAGGTGTGGTTCAAGAAAAACACACATCAACAAAAATCTCTTGCCTGATCCAAGTGCCTAAATATCTCTAGAGTTCTGATTTTCCATAATGTTTTCCCAATTATTTTTAAAATTATGTTTCTATTTAGAAAGGCATTTGTACAGCCTTAAAAGTTTCTCAAACTTTTGCTTATCTAACTCGATACATTTTGACATCATAAAGCCATCTTAAATATACTAAATCACTGCTGGCAAATATTAGCTTACTATTGGCAAAAAGGTCCTCTTAGAGAAGTAGAAAAAAAAGAACATTATTAGCCGAGTTCATGGAACTCTGTAACTGACATGCTAAACACTAAGCCAAATCAGAGTTACGCAATCTTGCCAACAGATTCCAGAATTTTTGCCGTAAGCCATTAATACATATTAATCTAAAAGTTCATTGTATTAAAAAAAACACATTTTCCCCACCATGAGAACCTACACATAACAGCAATACAGAACTTTCAAGCTGCCATCTACTGCTGTTACATGGTAACAGACAACAGTGCATGGGAGAAGACAGTGAGTTTGACTGACGTGAAACATGGCTCCTAATCATTGATAATCCTGCTACAAAGTTAAACCTGAAAAAGAAGTTGTTTCTGCATAGCATTTGCTATGTGGATCAAACAGAGCATGCTTGAAAAAGACATGAACTGTCCAAATTATGAATCTTGTATCAGGTAAAGAGTGCTCCAAATGACAAAGATATGAATAAAAGCAGGGAAAATAATTACAAGAAAGGAAAACGCTTGTTATTTCTCTTCCACTGTCTCCCCATACTCTCTCTCCCAACAGTAAGAAATAGTTTTTCAATTCATTTCACCTCTGTAGTGCAGCAATTCATTCACTGTTCAAGATTCAGAAACCTGAGTACCTGGAGTCACCTCAAACGTGTGCATCCTGTCTTACACTACTTGGGATTTCAAACAGTGCGTTTCAGAGAACCTAAATTTTAAATTATATTACAGTCATTACATACAATGCTACTGACAACTGTTTCATTCCTACTACATTACTTCTGCCAGGGCATGAAGATTTTTGAGCAGAGAGGGTCTGTTTTCCACTATACAGATCTTTTAAAATATCTAGTGTAGTCAGGTGTGATCCACGATCGCAGTCCTAAGAACTAATATTATTCTTACACAGGACCTTCCATACTATCATTCTATATTCCTTTTAGATTCTATTTTTATATATTTTATAAAGTATATACTGCAGCTTAAATATTTTGAAAACGAAGAGTTATTTCATTACCTTGATGTGTTTTACACCACAGCTGACGAGCTTGTTTGGCTGGTATAAATCCCAAGAAATATCAAATATCTGCATAAAAAAACCCAAGGATGTCAGCAGAGATGGCCTTTCTAGCATGGGAAACTTAAAACAGTAAAAACTTTTAGCAAATTAACAGAGAGTCTGAAATGCTTTAAATGGATTTATTGGAAAGACTTTTCTGTCCTCTCATTCAATACTGAAGTTTCAATATATACCAAATACAGTTCTGGCTTTTTTTCCGTAGAGTAATTAAAATACATGATAAAACAACATTAAGGCTCATTTACAGACTAGAAAAATTAAAGCAATTATTTGCATTTTGATTTCCCATATGGGGATTAGGGTCTAAGAAGTATATTAATTCTGCACTTCCCCTACATGCTTACACTCTCAACAAACGGTACACAAATAAATATTGAGTTACACATTTTATTCTAGAAATAAATGCACACATCTTAAGTTTATCTTCACATCTTAATGCATATCAACGTTTATGCAAATTCAATTTCTAAAACAAAACGGGTTTTGTTCAGACATAGGTCTAGTATGTAAATACAGACATGGTTTAACAAATTAAAATTACACTGACACTCAGACTGTTTATACTTACTCTGTCTGTATGACCAGGAGCCATTGATAACAATTTTCCTTTTCTCCAGTCCCATACACAAACTGTGTTTTTCGAATCCAAACCAACTGAGACCAAACGCTGAAAGTGTCCAAATTAAACAAATAAAAATAACTCAATATATTAATGAAAGCTAAAGTCACTATTTTGAATGAGTGGTAAAAAATGTGTAACATATTTGAAATAGAAGCAATAGCTCCATTTTGATACAGAAGAAAACTTAAGCAATATCTTACACCAAAGCATCTTTTCAGGTACAACATCATGACCATAAAGATCTTCTTAGACAACAACATATTTCTGATTTATAATGTTTAAGATACATAATTATGTATAGCACACAGGGCAAGCAGCAGTCAGGAAACATTTGCAAAAAAGGAATGATCACTGAAGTTAATGACTCTATGTGTTTACCTTTAATTACATGTAACTTGCAGAATTTAGAATTTATTTTACTGTGAAGACACCTTGCACAGATTTCTTGACACAAATCATTGACTATATTAGCCAATTTTATTGTATCTGTTAACCAGTCAAAATGTTATTTTTCCTACAGAAATTCTCAACAGAAAGACTAACAGGATTGAATGAAAAAAAAAAAGCTGAGTGATTTTGGTTTAATTTTTAAAGAAAATGAGTATTTTTGTTAATTTTATGCATGAATTGTGCCATATTGATGTTGATAAACGAAAGTTTTTTAAATCTTTAGGAGAAAGTTTCTTCGCTGTTCAGCAGTAAATACACACATTAAAGACAAATTTAGTTTCAATTTCTACATAGATTATCCAGTAAGTCGGTAAAAGCAAAAACTCCAAACTTGAATCATAATCTTTTTTCCCAAAGTCAGAAACCTATTCCAAATAACATAATTTCTTTACTGTATGAAAACCTCAAAGATTATGAGAACAAAAATACACACGTTAAATACAATTTCTATCCATGCTTCCTATTTATTAATACTACAAAATCTAACCTTTCTATTCCATCTTCGAAAAGTTAGGGGACCTCAATCCTAATTTTTTGTATCCTGACCTTAAATTATGAAGGCCATTCAAGTGAGGAAGTGGCACAAGTTTACATGACAAGAACAATATAGAGAAAAGATAGAAAAGTAGAAATTATGTTCAAACTCAGAACTTTCCTACAACAATTACAACATGTTTAAACAGAAACGAGTTACGGCTAGTCTTTCCTCTAGTGTTCAATACAGCTCCATTTGATATTCTCTTAAGGACAGCAACTGGTCTCTACAATACATCCTCACTTGAGAAAACAGCAGTAACTAACAGATACTGACCTTTTTAGCAAGCAAAAGAACCGAGAATACAGTTAAATCTGAGTATCGCATTGCAAGGCTGAGTGGGAGGGAAAGAAGTGCTTCACAGACCAGGAAAGCACATCTCCAGAAAGGATTTTCACAGTTAATACCTCTTCAGCTGCTACCTAACATGTGAATATAACCATTAAATTTTCCATTTCTAATACATCAGTCAAGAAAGCCTCTTTACTCAGAGGAGTAAGTGTCTGGTAAAAACAATTTCCATTATAGGTAGCAGCTCTGAGAACCAATTTACTACTCAGAGAATGTTCAAAAGCAACAAAATCATAATCCAGTGAAACCTTTTTCTTAACTCTTAGATCCAGGATACACGAGTCTGAACAAACAATCAAAATGTGGAGAGCCACTAGTGCATGCAAAACGCGTGACAGAGAAGGGGATACTGCCTGAAGGAGCCCAAGACGAGTAACACAAGGGGGCTGCCATCACTCCAGGTACAAGACATGCCCCTGCACAAGGGACGTCCACTATCTCCATCCATTGGTCTAACCCTGAACTGTGGCCCACAGATCACAAGAACCTCCCTACCACCTCATCTCAATTCAAAAATCTTTTGAAGTTATACCTTCCTTGCCAAATGTGAATATTTGGCATACATTAGTAATGTAATTTTATCTTCCTCAACTTGAGAATAAGCAGATAAAACCTGAAATGATACACTTTCTTTTTTAAGAAAAACTATGTGACAAGATTTCTAATAGATAAACAATTCATTCAAGTGTTTGAAAAAAGAATATTAATTACATACCTGACCATCTAAATCAAAGGCCAAACAAGCTATACCATGTGTGTGAACATCTTTCAGAACAGATACAGTTTGCACAGTGTATGAATCCCACACGCAGATGTATGGCTCCTTCCCAACTTGACCTGTTGCCACCAACACACGTTCGGGATGCAAAGCAAGGCTGCCAAAAAAAAAGATATAAAATATTTTTGCATGAAACTTTTGTATTTGCCTAGTTAGTTGCATTAATATTTTTCCTTTGAAATTATTTTACAATATTTTCCCATTGATAGTAGATATTAAAAAGCCATTTTGTATCACAGATTCCACAGTAGCTGTAAAATTATCTTAATATAGTACATACCAACATCTTTCTTGAATGTAACCTTCAAAAGCCTTCTAAATTTAAATTAATTGCAAAATAATCAATAATCCTCTGTTCCAAAACTGTTTACTAAATTAGGTCAGAATTTCATGCACTAAGAGAAATATCTTTTATTCTTTCTTTCTATTTCTTAAAACTTTAAAACACAAGCAATGGAAAACAGAAGTTAGTGCTGAACTAGCTACACATCAATCATCAATGGAGAGAGATGGGCATCTCCAGAAGTTCTTTATTCCACACAGTATTTGACATACTTTCTATGGGAGGACATCTTCCTCCTGGAGCTGTCTCTCTGCTGATTGTACAGCAACCCAAACCATGACTAGCTTATCTAGAGACAATGACTACACTTCAGATGACCAAACGATGAAGATTATCTTAAATGTCTTAATTTTAATATAGAACAATTGGGAATATCTGGTTTTGAATAATTATTAACTTCACGCATTTCCTAATATTGCACAGAATTTTCTTATAGCTTGTATTTCAGTCTTTGAGAGTGCACTTGAGGATCATCAGAACTGTTTTGCCAAATCTGGAACCAAGCTAGAAAACATGCTAGTTAGCAAGATATTTCTTCACTTTGTTTATGCCAGCAAACTGTAAGGGAGGACAGGAGGTCTGAGGATTCAGATTTCATATTACAGAAAAAAAAGAATATATTCTAACAGAAACCCAAACAAACTACTTGATTACATTCCACACGTACTAGATAGAGCAGTCCAGAATGATGTAGAAATACCACATACAAGTCAGGAAGACACACTTTCCAAAGTTGGCTGTTTCATTTGGCTAAAAAATTTCCTAGCCTAATGAATCCCAGGGTAATGAGTGATCTCGAGAGACTGGTGGACAGAACCACTAACAACACATAGTAAATATCTTCTCAAAATCACTTGGAAAGGAGAAAGGTTGAGCACCCTGCAAAGGTAAGATGATCTTACACCTGAACACAGGTTCTGATAAATAAAGTTCAAAGGGTGGAGACAAGGGAAGTCTATAAATACAGACAAAACAGCAAGGTTAAAGTTAACCAGGAAATTACCAGAAAAAAAATCTAATTCAAAAGATGTATGCCTTTTCTATACACAGAAAGAGCAAGAGAAAACACATTAGAGGATGCTTAATATTTTATGAAGTTTCACTACAGTACACAAAACGCTTCTATATTTTTTCTGTTTTAAAATAGCAATTCAGCTGGTTGATACTGCTTGACAAATTCCACATGCACAACTCTGAGCAGAACTTCTAACTTCAAAGTTGAAAAGGTAAAAAGCCTCTGAACCTTTCCATTTTCCTTTGGGAATTTCTGCTCTTTGCTACTCCCTGTTATCCTCAGCACCAGGATAAATAACCATTTCCCCACTTTGCTTCACTTCACTTCCAGAGCTGTTTCTCTAGTTCTTCCCTTCTTAATTATTTGACAGAGCAACTTCACAATTAAAAAACATTGCAGAAAGGAGCTGGCAGGCAAAACTTGCCACATTTCAATTCAGTTCTGCCACCTAATCCTGACTAACACCTGCACATCTCCCAGAGCACACAAAGGCAGATGGTGTACTCACAGGAAAAAGGAAAAGCATTTGGAGGGAGAGAAAATGCTGCATCTAAAATGATCTAATTTTCAGAATGGCACCACAGAAAGTGAGTGATTAGACCAAATGGACAATAAAGAAATTTTTAAAAGGAAGTGAGAAGAACAAGCAAGAAAAAAGAGACAGAAACTAAGAGGAAAACAGAAAAACACAGCAGTTTCACGTTTGATTCACCACCTCTTCAACCCAGTCCTTATCTGCAGTGCATCATGCACTTTTAGACAAGCAAAAACCACCCTACAACTACAACAAAACACTCAGGCACCACCCTGGACACACATACAGGCAAAAGCATCCCCACACCACACCTTACAAAACAATTTCCAGCAACCAAAAATCAGCTTTGTATGTTTTAAACTAAAGACCAGAGTCTGTAGAGAAACACAATGCATCAGAGATGGAAGGGACAACAGTAAAGGCACTACCATGGGAAAGGAGAACATTGTCCTTAGCCCAAGCATAGCGACTAATTTCATTCGAACAATATTAGGTAAATATAGAGAAGGTTTCCTCTATTTCTAATTAATTAATGGCAAATAATAACTAATAGAAATATCACATTATTAGTTCTTCCTACATCACAATACAGAATACTGGCTTAAACAACTGAGCTCAAATTCTGCATTGATTTGGGATAGTAAGGCAGCACAAATTAAGATCCAAAGCCTGTATTTTAATCACAACAGACAACACTGTAGAATCACCAATGACCTTCCCCTACCACTTCAGTCTCTATAGTAAACTGCTAACAACTTTTCTAGACAGTCATTGAAAGAAGAAGAAAATATTTGTACAATAAATATTTTAAGACAGTAAGCTTTTTTAAAAAATGCAAATATGGTGAGTTTTCAGAGAAACTGATTAGCAAAGCTGTAAGCAGTGGCTGAAGAGAGACCTACCTGAAAATACCTTTCTGCATCTTTTCTTAGAGACCAAGCAGTGAAGGACAACTTAAAGTACTACCTGTAAGTATTCTATCTCACAGGCTATCAGAACAGATGAAAAAGAGAAGCATGGAAAAAGTCAAGGGACTACTATCTCTATTACCAACACTAAACAAATAACTGGTATTTACAGGATTTTCATATGAGCCATGAATGATAAGACAATGTTTTTACTTAATACTCAAGTCTTGGCTATTATTAATCCCATGGGGCACCACGCAGAATTATGGATCTGAAATTTTGGGTCCTCATCAAAAAATCAAGGATTAGACTCCAATTTTATGCAATGTGGTGACTCTTTTCATTTCCTGCATTGGACTATGAGGGATCAAGCAATCCCTATAAGCACAGCAATTAATACAAAAATACAGTATCTTGATCTAACCTCTAGAATAAAAGCATCGATACAACTTACATACTTGGGAATGTTCATTGTTAGAACAGCCCTGAGCAAAACACTGTAAATAGCTTCCTAGTGAAGAAAGAAAAAGTTTAACTACAGTGGGTGCCCAGAAATGAGTAAGGATAAATGCTTGCCATACACGGACTACAGGAACTTGTGGGTGTGATGCAGTTAACTGGATCAAACAATGAGTTTGAGCTCTCTCTGGATACTCTGGGTAATATCTTCAACACAACTCTACTGAGGTCTTGGGATTGGTATCTGCAACAGCTGCTTGCCATTCATCCATTCAGTTCCTGAGGTCAGGCAGAAAAGTATGAGTATGGCTCAGCTCTAAAGGCAGCTTTCAAATCTGTTAGTGTGGGACCTGTGGGCTTAGGTACAGAGCCCCTCCCAAACATTTTCTTGCATTTTTTTTTTCTTAGGGAGAAGGAAGAGATTGCTTAGTGGCATAAGAAGCTCTGCACTCAGAAGAAGAGGACTCGTGTTCCCTTTACCGCACTCAGATGGAGAGAACTCGTGTTCCCTTTGCTATCCTGGTAATGAGAGTGGGTATGACCTATCCAGGTTAGACTGCTGAAACTGTACTTGCATCTAGCCCACACAGCTAGACTGTAAACTGGTGCTCGATTTCTTTCCTCTTCCTTGAAGGATGACTAAGCTGATGAATGAGATATTACTGCTTGTCCAAAAAAGGAAACAGATATTCCTAATGAGACAAGTTCTTCAGGCCTTCTTGTTTGCCTCTGGCTTTTCTGACCTGGGCTTTTCCACAGCAGATGCTAGATCTAATGTAGTGTCTCTGAAGAAGTAGATATGTAAGAACATGTCCAAAAGGCAAACATGATCATGCGAAAAAGGGGGTATTAAGCTAACAAACTGCTAAGTCAAATTAATTTTTAAATTGGTTCTAGAAGCTGGTACTTCTCAGAAGAGTTCAGAAAGAGAGAATTCAAAAAACTTGCCTGTCACTATTTCAACAAACCAAATAGCTGGACTTGTAGTGAACTGAGATTTCCACTGATACATCTGAATGACATGTCTTTTCCTAGCCAGATATTCAAATTGGGCTGAAATGCAGTAGCAGAGTATACTGAAAAGGGATATGTTTCTCACTTTAGTACACTCAAGCTCCTCTTTTTAACGCATACAGAAAAGGTTCTTTCTCTCTTTTAGAGCAATAGGTAAGCATTTCCCAACATTCTGACCAGATCCATGCACTACACAAGACCAGTGTCAGATTATTATATTAAATACTAATGGCAGCCAATGAAAAAAAAATAAATAAAACCTGTCAACATCGTGTCTGTGTGGAATGAGAGTGGAGACAAGGACAAGATCCTCCAATTTGTGTGAGTTTTGCAGTGGCAGGGGACCCTGAAGGAGAATAGTCAATAATAAACTACTTTATAATAAAAGAAATTAAGATTTTTTTTTTCATCTTTACTTGGTTTGTGCTGAGCATTAGCAGGCGCTGATTAATACAGACAAGCTGCAGACAAGGATACAGTATTAAAGATGATGTTTCCTTAGCAACAATATTGGATGAAAATCCAAGAATATATTCATGTGACTACTCCTGAGCTTCATAAAACTAGGGCACCAGTAAAAATGCACAAAAGAATACTGCAGTAAAATAACAGCATCTCAGACATATTAATTAAGGGTTAATTTCTAGTGTGAAATTGTTTCTATGCTTAAATAAAGCAAAATATTTTCATGGTATGTTTACAGACATTTTACATACAGCTGAGAATATTTTCTTATTTGCTGTCATTTATCCATGTTTCCCAGAAAGAATAACAGGGGAAGGTACAAACCATTTCTGTCACACTATTTAAGATCTTAAAGCAGAAAGAGCTGTAATCAGCAAACACCTCTCATGAAAGTTTTAACAGATCAAGTCAGAGCACACTTACTTTCCACAGACAAAACAAAGCAGTACTCATAATCAAGCATCACTGCTGGCCTGCCATACAGTTATTGCCCCAGCGCCAATAATGTCAAATATAGCTTTCTGAAGATTCCCTAAATTGCACAAGCATCCAACTTCAAAGTAAGAGAGCCTGAAGTGGAGACAGGGGTGGTGAACTCAAACTGTACATTGACTATTCCAAGCTGCAGTTTATCTCATTACCATTCCGTATTTTCTCCTCTTGGATCTGAATGTTTTTAGATTAACAAGAAACATTTATAAACAACGCAGAGAATCCTAAGATTGCTTCGGGCTTCTATTTGTTCCTGAACTCCACAGAAGGGGCAAAAAAAAGAAACTAGATGTACTTCAAAGAGAAGGAAAGAGTTAGAGAGTGAGTAAAGCAACACTGATGCAAAGTTCCCAACTCACTGAAGATGAGAACTGAGTAAAAAGATTCTGGGAACTATATGCCCCTTTATGAAGATGTCCATTTTTGTCTTGCATTCTCATATCCTCCACTGCTGAGGCAGGGACTGGCTTTAGCTTTCTAGTAAGTTATCATGTCTAGAAAACAGATTAAAAATAAAGATATTCCCCTTCTTTTCAAATATGAATGATTTTGCCAGTGCCAGTAGGAGAACTCATGGTTTGACTGAGGGATGTTGCTGGATTTTTACAAATTCTATGTGATCTTGACAATTTAATCACCAGGTTTTCACAATCTGAGGAAAAAACTTCTTTTCTGATATGCCCCTTGAAAAAGAAGACAGCAAAATTACTTACATGTTCCTAGCTAAAAAATCTTCTCACATGAAATTTAGAAATATCATATTCTCCAGAATCATTTGGAGATAAATTTGCTAAGATAATGCCTTGTTATTCTTTATTAGCTATTCATATTAAAGAACTGGTGGTACAATAATGTGACAGACTGGAGCCTGAAGGTAAGTAAGAATTCCACCTAAAAAATATTTCAAGTTCCTTCTTTCCTCACAAGACAATGCACAGACTTAAGACCAATTATTTAAACCATTATTACATATGAAGTATCAAACATGACTCCCCTAGAACTAGCAAACAAGGAAAAAAAAAAAGAGAGAGGAAAAAAAGGAAAAAGGAAACCAGAAGTGCAAGATCTGTGCAGAGAAGACAGTGCAATCAGCTGTCAATAGCTTAGGAGGGGGGCAGTGCGGCTGCTCAGCTCCTTTGGGTCACTAGATTTGATGACACACAAGAGATCCCTTAACAAATCTGGAAGTACCAGTAAATTATTTGGTTAGGATCTGTGAGTCACAAAGTTAGCAAGCAGTCCTTCACTCCTGAACACGTGTGGTGAAAAGCATACAAACCTACAAAATTATCACGGATTAAAAAACCAACACAGTTTAAAATTAAGCTGGAAACACTGATTTCCCATTCTAGCCAGTTTACAAGCCAAGAAACTACTTCACTAAAGATTATCATGCCACTTAATTATGAGGAAACTGAGACAAGCATGGCTATAAAATACGAACAGAATTAATCTCAAATAAATTTTGTAGTGAAATCATCTGGAAAGTGAAACTAAATGGCAAAAGTTCTTATCACATTTAAAATTACTCATTTTTCAGTGCACAAAGACTCATTCCATTGCCGAATTAGAAATCTACAGAATAAATTATTTAAGATCAAAGAAGCATTTACTCCAAATTTTTTAGCCAAGAGCATTTCAAAAGTTTCTTTTCAAAGAAAGGTTATTTTGGATGCTTCTGACCGTACAAGTTAACTAAATAAACTTGCTTGACATACAAAATTTTCTTGTTTCTAAATCTTTCACTACTACTAAAAGCCATTTGAACAACCCTTTACCCAGTCATTATGATTTGTCTTCTCTATGAGATTTACAACAGTTTTTAACCACTGATCTTCCACTTATTATTTTTTAAATATATACCAGATCTTCTAGTATTGCATAGAAAAAAAAAATCACAGAATGTACAATTTTCTTTCATATTTCTGAACAGGTATATTAAACAGCAATTCAGTCTTTTCTCCTGTGGGACATATTAATGAAAATCTCTGAATGTGCAAGAACTTCTCATCTGAATATTTGAGTGGAGTCATGGAATAATTAGTGACAATTTTTGAAAGGTTCCTCTTTTATACAGAAAGGTTATCCTGATAAAATTAGCAGTTGGCTTAAAGTGAGGAATGGTGGGAAGAAGGCAGTGGCAGAGCTGCTATTGAAAAAAGCTAAGATAAGCACAACATTCATTCTGTGCTTCAGCTGCCTGTATTTCATTACCAACCAAAGAAGGTTTAGAGCAGAGGAGAACACTATCTTGCCAGACCTGGAGACTGCAGATACACTAGATTTCTTCAGAGTTCTTGAGAATATCAGGCCTACAGGTGTTCAACAGAGTTGTTTTCCTACAGAAAAAAAGTCAAGGGTATCTGTAACACTTGTCTCAAATTTACCATCCCAGCATCTAACCTTGCACCCAGAAAAGTGAAAAAAACCAGGATACCACTTAAAGCTGGGACAACTTCAGAACCCTTGTTTAGAAAAAAAACTATAAAAATGAGATAAAGGCCACAAAAGTATTTACACAAAAGACCATCTCCTAAAACAAACAAAATCCCCACATGTACCAGAACCATAAACAAAATAGGAAAGAAGCATAGGAAAACTAGAGAATATTGAAGGGACTCAGAAGTCAATGTGTAGTTGGTAGGTAATGAAAGATGTCGCCCATTTGGGCTCACAAACTTAACTACTGAAAACCAATAAAAAGGAGAAGATGGATAAAGAGTACGCATGAAATAACACTTTCAAGAAAACACAAATCTTCTGCTTAAAAACTATGTTTATCTCAAGAATACTGATCCAGTTGGCTAATCCCAATGAGAAATGTAATGTAATGTAATGTAATATTCATTCTCATAAGCACATGTTGTAACCTGCAAAAGATAAAATCAGGATTATTTCTAAATTATTACTGAATAATCTTTCAAAGGCTATTCATTTTTGTGGTATTAATTTCTATGGCAGAAGAAACAGCAGTTGAAAGAACAGTAAGCAAAAGAGGAACCTGTTACTAAAAAACTCAAATACCATCTAACATGCAACCTTGATCTAAAAAAAACCCAAACCAAACATTTACCAGTTCTTCAAATATTCCTGTTATTTCCCCAAGTACTCTGGAAGGCTATTTCACTTAAAATGTCACACTCGCCACAATAAATCTTCAGGCAGTTTCCAAATGCTGTCAGATGCCTTGTCTTGATCTAAGATAAAGCATCATTCACCTTGCTTGCTCTTGCAGAGAGATTGTAAGCAGGGAACTGGAATTAGCATAGTTCTAAAAGTCAGGAGAAGGTTTATACTGTTGTCAGCTAACCAAAACACAGAATTAATCCACTCATTCTGCATGCAAACTGTCTTAATAAAATGGAGACACCTAACCACCACAACTAAAACACATAATTTTTTTACAGTGATTTTTAAATTTAAATACATTCAGGGTTTTTTTCCCCAATTGCATGTGTATATAATATTTGCATGCACTTATATCACAATCTGACATTTTCAGGAGCTTTGCTCTTGAAATAAGTTACCCTACGGTTCAGAAAATTGAAGGGTCACTGTTATTTTTAAAATATCCAACTAGATCTAGTCACAAGAAATGTACCACATAAACAGAAAGAATCAAAGCAGTAAAACACTCTTCTAGAGCATTGTTATAAAACTATGTTATATCTACAAATTTCATTCTCAGTTGTGGTAAAGTAAAAAGTATATTAAGTAATCAGGAGTGAAATGTATGAGCTACAGGTGATTTTTATCACAAAATGACTTTAATGTAACTATGAGCAATTTACAGATATGATTTTCAGCTTGGACACATTTTCTTTATTATTAGGTCTGGTCCTTTGCCTCAGTTTTGTTTTTCTTCTTTCAGCTGAATTCTTCATCTTAATCAAGCATTTTATTTACATGTAATTTTATGCCCAAACCAATACACTTCATATGAAGCCAAAGTTTAAGGTCTAAAACTTCCTATAATCAACACAGTGCAAAAGGCAAATGAAAAATTTCCCTAAATACAATTGGTCACCAATCTGGCTAAACCATCAGTGGAAGTACTACTGCAGGTACCTCTAAGGCTGACCATTTTGTTCAAACCGACACTATTCTCTCCAGTTATGCCACTCAGTCTCTGGACACATTTCTCTCACTTCTTGAATTCAAGTCCCCAGAAAAGGAGCCTCTAAAAATATTTATCAATAATGACCTCATGAATATTTGAGCCATTAGAAGCTGGACGTTGCTGTTAGACTAGAAGGTTTGGTTTTGGGATGGGTTGCAGAGCGGGGGCAGGGGCGATTGGATTTTTTGGGGGTTTTTTGCTAAAATGATGTGTGGTCTTAAAGATACAAGTCTTGATCTATCCTGTCTGCAGCACAAAGCAACAGGCACTATAAAGGAACTCCTCTGAAAAAGCTTGGAAGACCAAGCAGTGAAATTAAATTAGAAACCTATGAAAAATGGTTGGAAGGACTGTTCACTGTATTTTCTGAACTAACATCTGAATACCCAGGGCTTTCATAGAAGAATAAGCATCAGGCACCATCTTACAGAACTTATTCAAAAGAAAAGGAGTCCACCAGGAAGCCTCTCAACAGTAATGAGGATTCCTAGTTAAAGGAAAGTCTTTTGCAACTAGGCTTAGGACAGCTACTCTGAAGAAAAGAGATCGTATTTCTTTGGAGATTTAATAATGCAGGTATCCTCTAGTAGCTAGGTAAAGTAACAAGAAAGACTGCTTTTCTAACAGAAGTGGTCTCACAAAGACATCTTGCTTTAAATGCAGAGTAGTAGTGGTGTTCTCAGATGGTGCACACACTGGAATTCTTTGTGGTTTCTATCTTTTGCAACATAAAACTGATAGGTATCATAAGCCTGGCTTAAAAATTCAATCATACCTTTTGCTACCAAGAGTTAAGGCAATCTTGGCTGATTCTGACCTTTTTTGTGCAAATCAAGCACTGCATTTTCAAAGTCTATTACTATGGTAATAGCTACAACAGCAATGCAAATAATGATACTGGGTATTTCTTGTAGAAATGGAAGACTTTCGTGGCCACTGGAGTAATCAGAGCAATCTGTGCCCTAATGAAAGTGATTTGTATGTATCTATAACATTCTGTAAGATGCTTCACTGTTGCACCAGAGGAAATTCATACTACACCAGATGACACACCAGAATCTCATTGGGCAGAAAATCTTCACTACATGTTTGAAGAGAACATTCAACACCACCTAGGTTAAACATTCAACTGAATTACTAAGATGTTTATGGGAGCTTTCACACTCTGCTACCTAAGTTGAAGGAAAATTATAGCTTTATTTTTCTTTTCAAGGTATTGCAAGTGCTCAGTAGCTTTGCTTACCACATGAATGTAGCAAAACCAATAGTTTATTTCAAGTCAAATAAATATATTGCGAATAAACCAATTCCCTTGATCATACTATAATAGCATTATAATTTAGGTGTATCTTTAAATCTAAATTTTAATGTGAGCATATGACTAATCTTTATCAGTACAGATTAGACACCTTTGCCACTTTTATGAATTATAAATTATAAATTATATTTTTCTTTTAAAGTCCTCGACGCTAAACAAAAGTGCTGTCCTAAATCACAAATACAACTCTCTAAGTTGTATAATAATATTTTGAAAAACTAGATAAACTACATCTTGAAGTCAAAAAACCCCTTGAGATATTATAAAAGGTCAAGCTAAATTCTATGGATTTTTTAGCTTCATGTCAGTGTCAGCTTAAACTTCAAAAACCCCAAAATGTAGACGACATAAAACTAGAAACATTTTTTTGTAATTATTTCAGGTTCTGTTTCAAGCACACATCTTTTTTAAAAAGCCTACAATGCTTGTGTTACTAATTACAGTAAAATCTAAACTGATTTCTTGATATGTCATACAGAACACATACACTATGGTTTTAAATCTAGAACAATTGGAGGGGGATAAAAAAATCAACAATTCAATTTTATTGAAATATGCTAAGTTGCTGCCCATCACTACCATAATAACACTGAAAACACAATATGTTAACCCCATAATGCTGTTAAAAAATCAAAAAGGAACATAATCTACTTTCCTCCCTATATCAAGAGAATAACTAACAAACTGAAACACTGAAAACACAGGTAAACAGAAACATAACTTCTTTGACTGCGGTTTGGGAAAACTAGAAGATTGGGACAGACCGCAAAATTTCTGCAGAAGCACTTCAAAATTTTTAAGAATCAAACATTATTAAGCCTTTGGTTATATTTCCTGCTCTTCTCAGATATTGTCCTAGAGCCTCATGTTGTTGCAAGAGTTCTGAGAAAAAGACCCAAGAACCAAATCAAGAAAAGCATTTTCTACAGCACCGAGATGTTTTCCCATTTAAGTATTGACCTGACCTGACCCTGTCTGTGAGCGCTGACAGAATCAGATCAGAAGGTGATGTGACTGCTGGCTATGAAAAGCACAATGCATAAAGGCAAGCTCCTAAGCCTGTAGCTCCTTGCTGTGTTGATCTACTTTAATCAACTTCTAGTATGTTTTAAATGTTCAGTTCTGGTTGGGTATTTTTGGTATTTCTATTAATGCAGTTTTAATTAGGAAAAAAAAAGTTTTCAATTATATGCAGGTGTATTACACAACAGGCTTATTCTAGTCTCACTTCAAACTGAATCCAGGAAATATTTCATTCTGTATTCCTAAAATATTTTCATTTTATCAAATCAAACCCAAAAAAAAAATTTTTTTTGTTTTCAAATGATGCACAAAACTCTTGGTAAAAAAAATTTGTAATGAAGAGTCAAAAATAAATCCCTCAAAAAACACCTTTCAGACAGTATAACATGTTCCAGAATAGGTCCTAAACCAGCAAACTTGGTTTTTCTCAGGGAGAAGGCACATCATTGACTTTCATCTCTCCCCCTGATCTGTTTAAGATACAAATCCAAATCTTCCCTTCAGATAATTTGACAATTTGAGAGCACATAGCATGAAAAGCTGGAAAGAGCTTAAGCACTTTGTCCTTGTGAACCACGGCATAAAATGGTCAGCAGGGTAATTATCTCACTCCTTGCCCTAGCAATTGCTTCTGCTGTAAGAAATGCCATTTTGACTGACAGACAAAAGATACTGAAGCTAGATGGTTATAGGAGGACTGCTTAGTTTAATTATAACATCATTTAGGTTCTATTTAAGTCATTACTTCCTTCATGGAGGGAAATAAACTGAATCAAAAAGATCATCGGGAGATGATAAAGTGAGTCAACTGTAGTATAAACAAAAGAACCATGACACCATATAAGCCCAAAGAATAAGCTACAGAGAAGACTTGATTTTTCAGCTGGAAATATAAACTTTCTGGGGAAAAAGAGAAATCAATTCCTCAAAAGATCATATTCAGAAAAGAAAAATGCCTTGATGGCTTATTAACAAAGTACGATAGCTTGGTGAATTAACTGGCTCAAGTGATTTGGGTGGCTGTAATCGACGTGTCAGAACATTGCTTTCATCCTTTGAAGAAAGAACATGGTTTCCTCATCAACTGCGAATGGAGAATGAACCCCAGGTGCTGTGTTTGAGCAGGAACCCACCAGCACACACCCCAAAGCCCACTCTGTTACCTAAAATAAACTACTGAAGGTATTTAGTTTCACAGCAAACATTCTATTGCATATCAAAACCCCAGGATCTATTGTTAATGTCTCATTTTCTTCAAGAAAAAATAATTTGAGGAATTATTTCCTTAACTAGATTTACATTAAATTATTTTTATTTGAATTTGTGTGTGGGAAGAAGGTAATAAATAATGTTTGTAGTCAAAACACTGAAGCTTTCAAACTGAAGCTCCAATTCTGGAAACTCCCAGTGCTCAGCATGGGCCTACACCTTTTATTTTTGTTTGGAAAGTCACTTGACTTGTCACTGGGCACCACTGAAAAGAGCCTGGATCCATCTTCTTTACACTTTCCCTTCAGCTATTTATATACATTGATAAGATGCACTCTGAGCCTTCTCTTCTCTGGGCTAAATGGTCCCAGCTCTCTCAGCCTTTCCTCAGGAGATATGGTCCAGATTCTTAATCATCTTTGTGGCCCTTCAATGCACTCTCTTTAGTAGTTCCACATGTCTCTGGTACTGAGGAGCCCAGAACTGCACACAGTATTCCAGGTGCAGCCTCACCAGCGCTGAGTCAAGGGCAAATACTACCAAGGACTTCCTTTGGGACTTAAGAACAAAGACCGGTTTCCTGACACCATACCTAATAATCCAGAAATCGTATATTTCCTAAGTATCAGACAAGCAATATTTCGAGGTGTTTCCAAGCATGATCCATTTCACATTTGAAGCATAACAGTAAAATGGATTTTATTCCCGTTTTCCTCCAGTACAGTTATTAGAGGATACAAAGGGGGATGACTGGCCTTCTTCAATGGCTATAATTATTGAAGTAGTTTGGGAGATTACCTTTCTGCAAATGAATAAAAACCAGAGCTCTCTTCTAGAAAGAAAGGTCAGGACTGTATAGAATTCAAGTGCATACAAAGAATTCCTCACCAGAACATGTTGAAGCTTTTTTCTCCTCTATCACATTCATAATTCAAAAGACAGAAGAGGTTGCACATGATAACTAAGAAATTTTTCCTTAAAAGGCAACCACGGTATTCATTCAGTTACATTCCCTGAAATCCAAAATACACAACCCATCATGAAATTCCTGGTGAAAATCCATAGATCTACTGCTAAACCAATCAATAGAATTTCACCAGACAAAGTTTTGTAGCTGAACCTAGTCTTTATTGCTTAATATTTGTGCTTGACTGTCAGCTGCAGTTAGGTCAGAAACACACACCATTTATTCCAGATGTTAAACCTGACAGCAGATACCCCCACTTTCAATTGCTTCAACTATTTGTTGAGGTTTGTTGAGAACTAGGATGAATCTTAAGGTGTCAGACTAATGGTAGAAGGAACACAAAAGATGGAAACAAAGTAACTTCCCTCTATGTTCTTGTGAAACCTCTTTGGCTCTTTTTCTGAGAAGATACTACCTTTTTTCATAATTTTTTTAAAATTACTAGAATCTAATGAAAAAGGATCAAAGCAAGGCAGAATGATACAATGAGGGGGTAGAAATATACAGCATCTTTACTAAAAAAGTCCAACAGCAGGTCATCCAACATCGTAACAATGAATAGCCAATGAAGAGAGAAGGTGAGGAAAAGATCTGTTGCCATTCAAAATTAGGATGTGACTAATCACTGCATTGCTAGAATTTCTGTTTGCAGACCACAGCTGACAGCCACACAGAGGAAGGCTGGACCTGCCTCCCGGAGAGCACTATCTGGGAGCAGTCTTAGAAAGCAGCTGACAGAGTCCGACAATTTCTTAGATGTTGATGGTTAGGCTAATATTCAGAGTGCAACAATAAATAGATAAATTGGAATTGGCACACAGCACTAACTCCAGAGAGCACAGATGATATTAGTGGTTTTGGTTTTCACTAGAAACTAAGAAATGCTGACACTAAAAAGAAATGGTTTATTTTGCCTGGAATACAGGAACAAAACCATGGTATCTCAGGGAGGACAATCTCTTGCAGATTGAGCTGAAATTTGAAATATAAAAAGATGACAGTCTTAAATACAGTGCCTGGAAAGACCACAGTTTAGGGGCCAGAGGTTTGGCTCCTTATTTTTATTCCTTGGAAAACAAAGTTTGGTTAATTCCTACAGAGTTCACAGCAACAAGAAAAATTGTCTTAAGAAAAGCCATGATTTAAACAAGCAAATTATTTTGTTGGAAACAGCCAAACCCTGTCTCTGTGAGAATACAGGTAAATGCTCTGCCATTCCTTCTACCTGTCTTGCATATACCTCTGCTCCCTGTACACATGCAATTTACCTCTCTACAGTCTTGGATACAGAGAAGCACAAAGGGGGAAAAGAACCACAGTTTGGTTTTAACCAAACTGAAAGTAGAGCCATTTCTTTCTCCTCTGTCTTTGCAGCAGGGTATTGGTTAGTTTCTGGTACTAGAACTCCTAATAGTAAAGAATTTCAGTGTTTTCTGAATAATTTTTTTTAATTATGTTTGCCCTAAAAGCAGAACACTCCATGAGTCCTAGGGCAGATGATGCATGATTTCTTTCTCCCAACTTAGGCCAAGACAAGGAAAAATATACAGACTTCAGACACGAAGGGAAACTAACTTATTAGACACAGCCTATGGTTGCTCAACAGTAGAGCTATAAATGCCATTATCAGCACAGATTCAAGAGTTCTTACTAGCATAAAGTGTGCCAGCTACTACCTTAAGCAACAAAACCCAAATGTACCACAAACATCTTAATCAAGTAGTCACAGTGATAAAGTTCTAGGAAGAATATACAAAAGCACTATTATTTGCCAGCTAGCTCACATAATGGATATTACAAAAGTAGGACAGAGATAACAACTCTTCCTCATTTGTCTCCTTCTGACAGAGAAACATAATTCTTCTTCTTTCTGTGACTGGCACAGTTGTGTGGTTGTTTTGTGTCAGCATAAAGATAATGGTGCAATTGAAGAATTAGAAATAAGTGCTAAAGTTTGAAATCAAGAACAGACATCATGGAAAGCAGAGTATGCACTTTTGCCGAGTCTACCAAAGATCTCAAAAAGATGCACTGGTTTAACTTTATGTTTTGATTTTATTTTTCAATAGCATCATCAATGTCAGATGAAAAGTTAATTCCCAGTAAAATTCCAGTACTTTGAAGCCCATAAAAAAACAACGGTCACAGAGCTAGCAGTAAGGGAAAAAAAAAAAAAGAAAGAAGCAAAAAAAAATGCATCAAAAGGAAAAATTATTCTACAAGTCACCTTGGAGTATGTCAGCAGTCTCCTTGGAGCACATCAGCATAGAGAATTGTCCTAGTAACATCAAAGGCTTTTGCCAGTACACAGCCATTTAAAAAGGTGGATAGCTTCAGGGTTTCCAGTTTTCTCACTTTACACCAAAAAAAAATACAATACATAAATATGCTTTAACTAGCCCGGGTAAATAAGGAACCTCAATATGAGCAGGAGTTTTACAGTATAACAAGTTAATGCTCTGAGGAGGCATCTTTTGAAATCTTGATACAGATCAGGTTTAAAAACATTCCCCCTAAGGTCACTCTGAAGAACAGCCTACATTAAATAACCTATGATGCTCTAAACTAATAAAATTATGGGGAGAACAAAGTTAAGATCTAACCTGAACACACCAAGATACTGTTTCTTCCTCATCTACCAGAAAGCAAACCATTCTACACATCACAAGCTGGTCTGGTGATTCATGAAATCCTAGAGGACACACACTTGAAACCAGTAGCTTTGTAGGAACAACTTGCATTTTCATTCAGTACTAGTATCTCCTACACATATACAGCCAAGGCTGGACAGGGAACTTACCTTCCACAAACACAGCAGACATCCAAGTTATGCTGCTGGCAGCAGACCAAAGCAACTCACCTGAGATTTCATGTACAAGATTTTTCACCTTATTTACTCTTGAAAATGCAAGAAACGCAGTTATCTGCACTCCCAAAAGATGCAAATTTCCAAAGCATTTCTGCATCTAAGTGACACTTTCCACAAGTGTTCATATGCATCCTGGACCTCAACAATAAAAATATGCAAATACGTAAGAAATGGGAGAAAAGTAAGATAGAAAACATGCAGCTGTCTCCTCCAGAAAAGTGAGTTGACTTCTGGACAGTCATTCTCAGAAGAGATAAAAAACAAACATAAAAACCAAAAGCTCACTAGCAAGCAAGAAAATCCTTTTTAAAATGGATTATAACTGAGATTGTTCAATTAAAAAAAAAACCCCAACAGACTAATAAAAGACGTTTTAAATGATCTTAATTATCTTCCTCTAGTCCAAAAGAGTTTTCAATAGATCTGAGGGACAAAACACTAGAAGAGAGCTCTCTTACTTTCACCATACAGTTAACGGAGGCTGAGGGGTTTGGGGTGTGGACACTGTGATTAAAATTAAGATTAGACATTTACACTGAAAATAAATAATGTTAAAACATCTAATTATATAAAAAATCTTACAGCAGGTTTACAGGGTTTCATTTAACAAAAGGAAGTAAAACTTCAAAGCAGAACAAAAACTAACTGCTAGTGTTAGAAATTTCCAATGGAAAATGTCCTATGACTGCCCGTTACTCCAATACTGTTTTCTACTACTAAAGAAATGGTCTCTGACTTAAGAATTGCAGTTCCTCTCTCCTGATTGATGTTTACAATTACAATGTCATGCAAAGAACACTAACAGTATAAAAGTTATCATAATGAAGAGTACTAATAATATCACCATGTAATGAGGAATATTTATGCTTAGTCCTTGTAGCTATGGAGCTGGGCTCATGAAAGTTTGATTCTTTAAATACATAAGATTTTCAGTCACCAGAACTGCTTTCACAAATGAGATCCTGTACTTGTAAAAAGATACTCAATCCTCCCATTGCTTTCACTAAAAAATCCCAAATATCTCAGCATTCAGACAGTATTTGCTGAGACTATTAGAGCAAAAAATATATTAATTCTTTTGCAATACAACAGCTGAGTTTATCTTCAGACAGAAAATTTAGTAACACTGATTACTATATTACATAATCCCATTTTTGCACCTGCTTTTTGGTTTTTGTTTTTGTTTGGGCTTTTTTTTAATATTTGACCTTCCTATGACTCCTTTAAATATGGAGAACTAACATGTTTAGGTAACCACGTTGAGTCAGGAAAGTGCAAGATGGCATTTAAATTGTACCATGCTGCATTTTAAAAAAGTAGCAAGTGAAAGACTGATCCTTGCAAGTCTGATCTTACTATCAGAGATAGCCACACTGCTTTTAAATAAAGCATTCTTCTTTAAGCAGACTAGTATTTCTGTATAGCTTTTGCATTTAAGAAGCATGCAAAATTCTAACTGTATAAACCTGTAATGCTTTAACATACTTAGAATTATATTCTCACGTCAATACAATTCAGAACAGGAAAAACTCTGCTATGATGGGCCATGGCACCATACAAATCAAAGTACATACACAAACCAGACATACTCTTTCTCTCCGGTTAGCTGACTTACAGCAGATTTTTTTTTTGTTTATTACTGTTCTGAATAATTCTGTCACATTTTGGCCAAATGTAGCACACTGTACCAAAACTGAGAGAGACTGAGCAAGAAACTGTTACCACACAAAAACAAAAAACTTGCCTAGTTGTAGCTCATACTCATGTAATTCTTATGCTACAAGATGTGCTACTGAAACAAACAGTGTCATTTGGAAGGACTCATGAATACATGGTATTAAATGTGTAATATTACACTACTGCGACCTTAGAAGGAGCAACGAGCCACTGCTTCCTTAGCACAATAGCAAGTTGCAGATCTGGATTTCCCGCAGCACCCGACATCATAGGTGGCTAGCAGTTCTTAAGAAAACAGTTTTTCTTGGATTAAAGTGAGCATGTTAAAACATTAAGTGATGCAAATAACAGTGATTCAAACTCCTGATTCAACACCCCTAGGACAATGGTCTACCATGGTGCACTGACTAGGTTTTCTTCACAGGTTTAGTACCAAGGAGAAATATACTATGGAAGTGACACCCTTCTAAGGAACATTCACAGCCATACTTCAAACTATTTAAATTTCTTCAAGAAGAAGATTCAAACAAAGGGAAAAAGTGGCCATTATGACCAAGTTTTCTAGTGTGTCTAAAAGTTTAAACGAAAGACATAGCATCTCTTCTGCTCTCTGCAGGCAATACCTGTTACTCACGAGTAACACATACAGAAGGTATGCCTTGGAGCATTAAGCATCATAAAAACAAATTTTGTGCTGTAAAACCTGCGAAAGACCTACAAAAGTATCTACTGCTAGCTCTTACCCCAACAAGAAGACCAAAGGAAATCAGAATTTAAAATCCATCTGCAATGACACCTACTGGAAGGGAAAAGACTGATGACTCAGGCTCACATCTGCCCTTCATACTCTTCAAATTCTCTCATTGATCTCACAACCCCACTAGGCTTACGAAAGCATCCTTGGAGTGGAAATACATACAAGAAATTATACCAGCACATTTTTCCTGCAGATTGTTTGTAATTAATTTTTTTAATGTACTCAGCACCTGAAAACATTCCCTGACAAGTGAACTACTGAGCTACAGAAGAAGCCTCAACTTCTCAAGAAAGGCTGTTCTTTTAAGATTACCCCAAAAGTTGCGTGAGTTACAGGCAGGCCACTAATTCCCCATGTAATCGTCGCCTTTTAAACACTAGACAAAGGTCTACCTACTACAGATTAACCTCCTCCGCAGCCCAAGTGCTCCGGGGCACACACGCGATTACTGCTTCTCCTCCTGCCGGCCCTTTGACATTCAGGGACGGCTGGGGACCGAGCGGCGACCCTCGGGCTGCCGCGCCGGGCACAGGCGCCCGTACAAGTTTCGGCACCGCACACCGGCGGCAGTGGGGGACACACAACACGGCTGATTAAATCCGACAGCTAAAAGCCATTTCCAGGCTGTTTCTACCCACGGCGAAGCCCGGGCGGGGGGGGCGGTGAGGAAGCGCTGACTGTCCTTGATGTATTTCGGTCCGCTCCCCGTATCCCTACAGCACCGGCGGGACGCGGATCACCGGGGCTGCCCGGGACGGCACCTGGGGCAGGCGGCGGCGGGGGGATACTCGAACCCCGCTCCAGGGGGAAGGGAGGAGCGGGCGGGGGACGAGCCGGGCTATGGGGCCGGGACGGCCGGAGGGGGTCGGAGCCCGCGGCGGGATGCGGCCCGGGGGCGCGCGGCGCCGGCGGTACCTGATGATGTCGTCCTGGTGCCCCAGGTAGAATTTCTGCCGGTGCTCCCGGGGGCTGTAGACCACGCCGACCCCCGCCACGAAGGAGACGATCTCCGTT
>VXBT01009030.1:744046-759257 GCA_013400235.1 Oriolus oriolus
CCGCGCCCCGGATGCGCCTGCGCCGAGGGCGGCGCCGTGAGCGGCCAGGCGGGCCCGGCGGGCTGCGGGGGGCGCGGGCAGCGGGGGCGACGCGGGACCGAGCGGGGACCGAGCGGGGACCGGCCGCCGAATGGTGGCGGCGAGCGGGCAGGCAGGAATGCGCTTCACCACCGCGCGTTCTGGCGTGTCGCGGGGCTTTTTAAATTTACTTTTTTTTTTTTTTTTTCCCCTCCTTAAGCAAGGCTTTGTCTTCTCCCCCTTCCCCAGGTTTAAGGGGTTTTTGTTTTTATTGCACCTTCGGGGAGCATCCCCGTCCCTTGCCTTTCCCCCGACACACCGCCGCCGGCTCTCGGCAGCCACTGGGGCTGGATGAGTCCCAGCCCCTTCTCAGCCGTGCGTGGAAGCCAACCCCCGCTCTCGCTGGGACCGGCGGCACGCCAGCTCCATTCCATCCGAGAAGAAAATGTCAACTGTAATTTTTAATGACGAATACTTAACCCTTTCAGCCCACTGCCTGACTCAAGCACAACACAAAAGTTACTTCCCCATTCAAGCCCTAATTTCCTCATACACAACTTTTCAGCCTCAGTTCTCAAAGCGTTTTACATGACAAAGTCACCGCTTTCCGACCTCACAGATGTGGAAGCGACTTCTCTGTGCTGCATGAGCCAGCAGTGCTGGGGAACCCCCTCGCCACGTCCAGAGTTTTGGTCAGGAAAACGTGCTCCACCCCAGCTTTGTCACTCTATAGAGTACCTCGCTGGCTAAATAAATGTACAGGACGTGATCAGGTGAGCAGCTTTGTGCTACAAAGTTGAATACCTGTTCTAAAAGCTCCTGGGTAACTGTCTGGTTTGACAATTTAAAATAAACCCAATCTTTTCCCTATTACTTTCAGCACAGGTTTGGCTTTCCCAGTGTATTTATTTTATCAGGATCTACTTTTAAATCTCCATTTCTTTATTTTCTTTTGCTCTTTTACTGCTTTATTACTCATATTGACTGTTCTCCCACAAAACATTTACTTTTAACTAGTTAGTTCATGTTGGAGACATTTTTCCATGCTATTTTATTTTCATTTTAATTGGAGTTTTTCCCCTTAAATCTTTCTTGCATAAACTTAATATTGTATTAGTCTTTTCATTGTTTTAGGAAAATAATTCTTTTGCAAAAATGCATGCATTTAGGCATTCCAGTCAATTAACTTTATATTAACATATTTTCACACTGTAAAACACTGAGAGACAGTATTTTTCTCAAGCTCTTACAATGACAATGTCACAAACAGGCTCAGATGCTGCTTTCAGTCTCACACATTTAATGAAAACAACACAGCATGGAACAGAAATCTGCAGAGAGATTCATGCAGCCTGAAACTTACACCCAAGGGAACTTACCCTTCCATGAAACATAACTTTTTGAGTTAAAGAAAAGGACTTTAATCCCTAATCAGGACAAAAATCTGTATATACTAACCAATAGATAAAGCAAATCTTACTCTCAGAAAATCATAAGCAGTCTTTTCCTCTTCTATTTGCTTCCTAAACAGCTGGAACACCTTGGAACTTGGGGAGCTATAGTTTCTCAGGAGGTCCCGAGAGGGGTAATTAGCCAGAGAAATGGACTGGACAGTTCCCAACTAGCTTGTCTTAGAACTGCAAAATGTATTATTCTTTCTAATCGGATGTTAATTCTGCATGGCTGTTCTGTGTTGCTATCCCATAGGAAAGGTGGTTACAGAAAAAGTCTATAATGATGTCTAATCTCATTCTGGAAATTGGACTGATTATCAGCAGACACAGGCATCTGATATATTTGACTTCTGCTGTTGCAAAAGCTCATTTGAAAGTGGGAGTATTTTTATGGTATAAATTAAGAATATATTCCTTTTCTATTTACTGTCCATATAATGTATATTTAAACATGAATGTACAAAAACCGTAATTTACTTTCTTCTACTCTCTATAAATACACATTTTTCTTCGATCAGTACTTAAAGTGAAGTTCTGGATCTCCTGAGATCAATACTAACGTGTAGTATTACCTTCAGTGGAACTAAAATGTTAATCTTGTCATCTTACTTGCAACTCAGAAATTAGAACAAGAGAGTATTTGGTAAGTGAAAGTGAACAAGCTGTTTTCAGTCACTTGTTCCAAAACTAAAACTGAAGAGAACAAAAAACAGCAATCAGGAAGAAAATTTAATACATAACAGCATTATTTCTTACTGGAAGTTGCAGATCATATTTTGTGTAATGAACAGAAGAACCCACAACCGAAGTCAGAAAAACTACATATTTGCAGTGCAAGGATGGGAACAGCTGCACATCACATTCACCATACAAACACTCAGTGTTTTCTTTGGATTTTTCGGGAGTTTACTACCATCTCTAAAATGGGGCAATTCCTGAGAGAAAATTACAAGAGGAAAACTATTCATTGTCATAGTTTACCTTATGCTGATCCACAAGGTGTGCAAGTGAAATTTTACACACTTGGCATCTATTTTTGACAGGAATAGGAAGCAGTGTAGCATAACAACCTCTTCCTCTCTCCTTGCTCTGTCTAGCGTTCCCACTCGGGCACACATCATTCGTTTGGCCTCTGGATGTCTCCACCCATATCACTCACTCACAGCGGGCAGTCAACGCTTTGGGAGCCACAAGACCCCACAATGTCCTTCCATCAATGTGGCATTCTTGTTTAGGTTGCACATTTACCCCAGAACTCAGACACCAGACCCTGTCCATTCTTCTCCTCGGCAGATACAGAAACTGAGCACGGCCAGTCCTTTCCGAGCTGCTGTGGGGCAGGGAGCATCCTCCGGTCGCTCGCGGCAGCCTGGGACCCGCGGCCGAGCCTGGCGGGACGGGCACGGCGCTGTCCAACGTGCTGATCGCGGCAGCCAGAGCACATGGGGCCAGGCGGCGTTCGCAGGGAAAGGAAATTCCACAAATTCCACAGAATATTCTACTTTGGAAGGGACCCACAAGGATTATCGAGTCCAGCTCTTATATGGATGGCCCATACACGGATGAAACCCACGACCCTGGTGTTACCAACACCATGCTGTAGCGACTGCGCCAGTCGCAGGGTCAGGTATGCTTTATTGTCACTATGGCTATAGTGGGAAACAAATGACCCAAGTTTCCAAGTGTCTGGCTGTTTTGCCTTAGCTGCCTGTGGTGGGTTTTATATCTTTCCTATTATGTCGGATACTCACTGCAAATTATGTTTCATTATTATACAGTGACACAAGTACATCACTTCTCTACATGAAATCATGTAAGTGGCATTTTAATGTTTCACGTGCATACTTATAAGAAAACATACTTCTTAGCATATTGCAAATATATTTACAAGGTATCTCAAGTTCTGCTAAATGGAACAAGGCTTAGAGAAGTGATTTCTTAAACAAATGCTCTTGGAACAGCTAATTCCAGAGCACACAAGATGAGGGATTATTCTCTGTTAAGTCCTAAGTAATACAGAGTAGCTGGTTCAAGTCGTAATTATATAATATGAAAGAGATGAACAACAGTGACAACATTAATTTCAATATTCTTGGGGATTAAAAGGTCTCAGTCTGTTATGGGAACACAATGTCTGAAAAGAATATTTTGCAAAAGTAAGAAACCTACTTAGGAGAGAGTCATAAGAATTACCTGCTACCATTTAACAGCACTGAGGCAAACATGTAGGATCACAAAGGCCTGTTTACTATTGGATAAAAATAAGAAGTCAAGGAAAAAAGACAGCATTGCTAACTCAAACACTAGGTGAGTTAATTCTCCTTCAGAAAATGAAAATTTAATGAGATATTTTATACTATGTCAGCAGCGTATTAAATGTGAATTATTAGAAATGTTTAAAGGACTGAGATATTTTATTAAATTAACAACAGAGATTTTTTAAAGAGTAACATTACAAATAAGAACACTTGACAAAATCAGTAAGTCTACTGCATCCTCAAAAAGCAAAGGAATGACTTAAGGTTAAGAGAATGGCACAGGAAAAGTTACTAACTTCTTTACATCTCAACACAAGAGTCTGGCAAATACAGGATGGGAGCATGTACAGGGTATGGTCACATAAGGAGGTATCTTTATAACAAGGTGTTGGAAAATGAGCTAAAGAGCAGTAAGCCATGAGTACATTATACTGTACTTCCACAAATTCTGACAATTTCAAAGTGGTGTAGCTGACATGCTTTGAAGAGAAAAATGCAACTGCTTTTTAAAATCATGTTCTATGTCAAAGCATCATCCAATTCTGTAACTATTTTAAAAGCAAGTTCTATTATAAAATTAGTAACTATGAATCTGTGTTTTCTTTTGGTACTGATTGATGAACTCTATATAATGGCTGAAATTAAAATAAAATAATTATATGTATATAAAATTAAATGTTACAGACATTATTTTTTCTGTTTCTGCAAGTTGAATTACACCTTGATAATTATAGAAATTGTATTAATTTGGTAAGCATTCATGCTAGGCACTAGAAGAAACAGGCACCCTATTGAAAAAACAATGAACATGTCACAATACAGACAACAACCAAGGCCACAATACATTTATTCACAGAAATTTGATTTAGAAATGTCCTCAGGTAACGGTTTCCCAACTTAGGTCTGCCAAAAGGATGAATAAGATATAAACATCATTGAAATTAAATTAATCCATAATTAGTATAGAAAGCAATAATTTCTGGACATTTGGAAGTGATGCAAGTGCATCAGTAAACAAAATCAGCTGAAACTGCAGAGGGAACATAATTACTGAGAGCTGCATGGTGCCTTCCTTAGCTATGATGTTTTTACCATAAGATCTTGTTTTAGGGTAATCCAGAGTTCAAATCCTCTCTTTTCAAAGTGAAAGAAGGGTTCCTGATTTAAATGGCAAAAATCTCAGTCTAAGAACTTCCATCACAGCATATATTTTTCCCCAAATAAATGCAAATTAACTTCTACATTTAGTTCCATTTGAAGTTGCTGCAGTAAAATAATGTTTAATATTAGTCTAAGAAGTTAGGTTCTAACATTTATACTCTTTCTTAAAATGTCTATCATGAGCTTTGGCCCTAAAATCTGTGTTAGCACATGGGAACAATCCACTAAAATAATTCTTTTTAGTCTATAGACAAAGAAAAAACTACTGTGTTTCTGACTGCCAACAAACTGACTTCAGAATGCATTCCGATGCACCTCAGTGGAGCACTCAGTTTCCTTCAACAATGACACTATATTTACACAACATGGATCTAATCAACATACATACAACTTGGATCTAAACAGCTTTCTTTAGTGTGCATTTTAGGTAAAATTACATGTGTACTGAAGTTATTCATCTAGGTGATTTGAAGAACTTGTATCAAGACCAGCACTTGACATAGCCTATGACAACTTCAATGGGTTTAAATGCAGGGATGATAGTTAAATCCCAATGCATTTTCTATCAATAGACTTATGATAAAAATCTGATTCTGAACTCTTCAAATCAATTTCAACTGTTGACTAATGACTAAATATAGAATGCAATTTATTTTAAACTCTACTTATGTGACGGCTATCTCAGGCTCCATTTTATGGTATGATCAAAACCAATGTGAAACAACACCTTTGCACACAGTAACAACTTTTATACCTGTTTTAAAGCCTTTCCTTACAACTAGGATCATGTATGATGATCAATCCCAAAATATGTTGCTAATATTGTTTGGGTAATTAATCAAAATTTCAGATGGTTTATGATAATTATTAGATTAAAAACTGTAAGGTCAAGATGACCTCCTTTTACACAGTGGTTGACAAGGTTTCCAAAATACAATGCACAGTACTGACTTTGCAAAAGGTCTCAGAAAGCTTAGCTGTCAAAAGGAATCATGAAACATCTTAACCATAAGTCACTCCACAGCATCAACTTACAATACTGCAGGTTTATCAAATATGACATAATTTACTAGCAATAATACAAATTTTCAGAACTGAAAGAAATAAAATATTGAAACATTAAATAAAGTAACAGTATTAACTCTAATAATGCTGAGAAACTTTAAAAGTAACATAATACTATTAATCCAGAAGTGGAATGCAGACCTTGAATTAATTAATTTCATTCTATAACTTCATACTACCAGATTTAACTAAGCACTGGAAGAGATCAGTTAAGGACTGGGATAGCATCACACTGCACTTCAGTCAGTCTGCCAAGTGAAGTAAAGCCTCCTTTTAGGATGGCAAATAGTTCTTTTCAAGTGCTGCCAATTGTAAAAGAAAATAGGGGCCATAAACTGCTACATGATATAACCTTCTAGTGTAACTCACAGTGCACAAGCCTTTATAAAGGCTTTATAAAACAGCCACTCCTCATAAAACTCCACTCATCCTCAAAATAGATCTTTTCCCCACATTTTTGCTCTAAAATTGATAAACTAATAATAAAACAGACTAAGACTCCTAAAAGGAAAAAAGTAGATTTGTAGGGCACCTACATAATTTTTTTTTGGTGGGAGCTAACAGGTATATTACAAATGATGATGCTGAAATGGCTTTGTAATTAATACAGTAGGCTGAGTACCAGGAGATCTGTATTCCCTCTCTACTGCATTTATACATACATATATGTATGACCAAACCCATTTATATCAAGATTTCCAGATATGACTGCTAACTTAGTATTACTACCAGGTTTCCTACTGTGATATTTAGGATCCACTGCAAATAAGTGTGTTAGTCCAGCTGCTCTAAACTTGAAAAGTAAGAAAAATAGTCAAGCCCAAGTATTTTTAAGCTCAACATCCAGTCATCAGTGGATGGTTTGCAATTGTTTGCAACCTATCTTTAAATGGAAATAACATGCCAGCCTTTTTCATAGGCCACTGTCTGGTTTTTTACAGCTGCATTGATTTCTTCTAGTGTTATGAACACCAGTCTATATTCAGCACAGCATACAGAGCATCTGCATCAAACAAGAAATACTGCCTCATATGAAACACTACAGATAAAAAGAAAGGTAATAATCTCACTTGAAAAGCATCCCATTCATCCTATACACTGAAGGAGGTGGGGGTATGATTACAAAGATTGGCTTCAGTCCATGAGTAAATAACATAGGACAGACATAAAGTCCTATGAAGGAAGGTTGATGTTTAGGACCTGAACATTATTGCCACCTAATTTCTCTTATCAACTGCCGGATGGTCCCTTTTCAGCTAGACCATGGTAACCATGATTAAGATACCATGTATGACAAGAAAGAAACAGCAGAATTCTTATTTATGATTGCAATTGTTGCTATTGATGCATGTTGTTGTCTTGGCTGGTCACAGAATGACACCTGAAGCTGTTACTACAAATTACTTCCCTGATGCTGAATCCATGCCTCAGAACAAAACTCTGCTCTTAATGCAATTTCATTTGCATGACATCTCTTAATTTTCTACAGTCAGCAAGAAAGGGGTTCTACAAGCAAATATATGAACTCAGCTTCAGATGTCAGAGTCCTTGCTGAAAACAGCACATAAAGAGGGAACTTCCTCCGTGCCCCTCTGCCACAACTGTGTGCCTTCTCTTGGCATGGCCTGATCTGTAGTCCCATTTGGGTTCATTCAAAGAACACAAAACAAAGCCTGCTGTATGCTCTGTTGTTCTCAATTCTCCCATTACCAAAGGCATCTGACTCATTAGAATGAACTTTTTTCCATGTCAACTTTCATGACACCAACTCTTGTTCAAAGGTGAGCAAGACATTTCCAGCTGAGGCAATCTGCAGGTAGATGTGTCACAACATCAATATTCCTTTTCAAGTCCTTGTTAATTGTATTGAGCTGCAAACTACATCTTTCTTCTGTAATCTTATATCTCAAGAGAGATGAGTAACTGACAGAAGCAGTACCCTGCATCTAAATGAGTTAGCTACTAATGGATACAGGATGCTTCTCCTCAGAGTTGCCTAAGAAATTTTAAGATACCAACAGAATTTTAGGATCTTTTTTTAGGTTTTATTTCTGGTTTTATAGTAAGAATGCGCATTCATGACGAGAGATAAGGCCTGAGTATTAGCATTCCTCATTCAAGAAATAAGTATGATTGTTTGGTGCACAGAAGACTCCCATGGGAGACTTTCAGTCACGGGAAAGTCAACCTATACCATCTCTGTTTTTAAAATGAAAGGTATATTAAGTGTTGATGTGTCCTGTTCTACTCTCTTCTGTACATACTTTCTGAGAAGCTAATTCATGTATCTCATACCCAGAGTTTAAATATTAAGAGACTGACACAGAAAAGTGATAAAAACATTTGGAAATGCAAAGCATTTTATGCATACCAATCATTTATTCTGGAGGAGTGTATAAAGACAAAAAACATTAAAGACATCTATCTATTCAGAGCCAGTATTCAGTATCAGTTTAAAGTGTCCTTCTCAGCAGAAAGAAAAAAACTGTATTAAAATAAAAGGTGAAAATGTGAAGCAGATTTAAATCTCCAAGCAACATTTAATCTTGACAAGGTATTGAACAGTTAATTGAAACATGAATAAAATCCAGTACATAGTTATAGTTGTCACAAAACCTATGTTTTTTAAAAAGCAATTACACAAACCCATGTGTTTTATGAATAAAAAGAAATAATAATGTATTCATTCTATTCAGTACAGCTCCCTGATATTTTCATCTATAAATAACTGTAGTAAGAGTTTTTATTGCAGCCTATCTCAGGGACAACTAGTTTTCAAATTAAGAATAGAAGACAGAAGAGGAACTGACTCTTACTTCTGATTCCTGAAATTTTTGTTCTTGGTTCAAATAAATGAAGCCAAGGTTCAAATTACCTATTCAACAGTGATATCATCACAATACTTCAGCTGTAAATAAAGCAGCACCATTAAATTTCCTGTCCATTCGCAGACGATGAGAATACTCTCTCAAAACATCCTAGCTGAGATCAGGTCACCTCTAATACAATGAATGTGCATAGTTATACAAGAGAAGCACATGACTTTTCTTTGATAAAACCTGGTGATTTCTGTAGTTCTATCACACACCTATCATTGTCCCAATATAGCACTGACTCAATAAACATGGAGGGATTCATTATAGTTGGAGAACTTTTAACGATTATGATCAGTTAAGCATTTTTACCCAAGGCAAAGGAAAGGACTAACCACTAGACTACAAAACTTTTGGTAAAAAAAAGAAGACAAGCCTACATTGCACTAAAGCCAGGCAACTTCCACCTTTCATAATATCACACAGTCAAACACTACTTGTAACATTTTGCATGGTGAAACGTATTTTCCACCTAGACAATCTCTCCCAGGATGCTGCTATTANAAATTACAATTTGTTCTTCTCCTACAAATCAGATACATCTCAAGTGTAATTCCCCAAATGAATTTTGTTGAACTTCCCACAAAGTTAATTTTCCTCATTTTGAGAGAGTAGGTGAAAGAAGTGGATAGCTCTAGTAAACTACAAACAATGTCTTAGCCCTGAGCTCTGGGAAAGAAACAAAGCATATTCAAAATAATCCTTTTTCCATACTCTACACACAAATATGCCAAAAGTAATTCCTCAACATTGAGATTTTAGCACTCCTAATGGTACTAAAAACAACCACTCATTTCCCATAAGCCACTGAAAAGCTATCTTGTGATAGATAACGCTTCCAACCCTCAAATGCGGTATCAGATACATGTTTGAATAAAGGACATACTGAAAGAAATTCCCCAGAGCTGAAAAACCACTCCTTAACACCTTGCAGATATCAAAGCCAGAATATGAAAGACATATTGTTCTTACGTTTGTGGGGAAGGGCCAGCATGCTCCCAAGCTGTGACTGTGCACCTCCAGCAACAGCCAGCATCATCCATTTGAGTGCAACTGAGTTATTTCATGCACCACAGCCTGCGTGAGAAACTCCTGGGAAACCAAACAGGCTCTCCAGGCTCCTGTTAACCCAATGATGAATACAATTCCAAGTAATTTCATTTGCAGGCCAGTTGTGTACTGTGGCTACTTACAGGGGACACTGTTGCCCAGTTGGTCGAATTCTTTCCAGACATAACATATACAGCTTAAGTGACTATGATTAACTCACAGCTCACTAGTGGCTCACTTCATGCATAGAAAGGCATATGTAAAAACGACCAGCAAACAGAGTTGCACCTATTCTGAGAATAAAAAGCTTTGATGCAGAAAACTTTTCCAGAGTCAAATTGCCACTGACCTTTGGCTCAGGCTTGACCCAATCCAACTTCCAGATAGAGTGGCTTTAGTAAAATGGGGTATGTGGTACACTGCACACCTATGCACTAGACAGAAATTTATCTTTGTGGGAAATGGGAGTAAAAAGTTTTGTTTTCACATTCTCACAAATTAGTAGTGGCAACTGCCAAGGGCCAGTGGCAGCAGCAGGTGATTGCATTCTAGGCCAGCATCCAATCAGCTTTGTTACTTCTGTACTTGCTCTTTTATATATTCTTCAATCCTACAGAAAGGCATTTGCTGGACTTTTTCCTTTTACTGTTGGCATCAGTCAAATGCATACAATACACTTTTTTGGGGGATAAACATCAGCATTTGCAGTTGAGGCTGGTATCATATATCTCAGCAGACAGCTTGGACTCATTAGCATCCAGGAAGGCCACATCACCAGAGCAAATACAGCAGATCTGAACCAGACATACACATATAAAACAAATACTGCTCATGTGACTTCAAGGAAACTAAAAAGAGCAGGGGTCTTTAAAGGCCAGGAGGTCAGCAGCAGACCCTCAAGCAAACAGAGCAAAAAATAACCCACTGTATAGGCCTTGCCTGGAAAGGTTCTGGTAGCAGGGACTACAAGAGTGGCTTCTGTGAGAAGCTGCTGGAGCTTGCCCCATGTCCAACAGAGCCAGTGCCAGCCGGCTCCAGAACTGACCTTCCACTGGCCAAGGTGGAGCCAGTCAGGGATGGTAGTAATGCCTCTGTGATAACACATGTAAGAAAGAAAAAACTCCCCAAAACCCAAGTGATTGCACAGAAGTAAATGTGTCCAGAGACAGGAGTGAGAAAATGTGAGAGGAACAACTCTGCAGACACCATGGTCAGTGCAAAAGGGAGGGGAGCAGGTGGCCCAGGTGCTATAGAAGAGGTTGCCTTGCAGCCTGTGGTGAAGGCCAGGGTGAGGCAGCCCATGGAAGTCACCAGGGGAGCAGAGATCCACCTGCAGCCGAGTGGAGGACCCCACAGCAGAGAAGGGGCTGTGCCTGAAGGAGGCTGTGATCTCATGGGAAACCTGTGCTGGAGCAGGCTCCTGGCAGGACCTGCAGCCTCATGGCGAGAGGAGCCCATGCTGGAACACGTTCGCAGTAGGACTTGTGACCCCATGGGGGGCCCACACTGGAGCAGCTTGTTCCTGAAGGACTTGAATATAATTCCTGGCTGTTTAGCTTTCATGAGGTTACATTGGAGGGGGACTGACATACAGGGCTCTACAAAGCACACAAAGACAGCCACAGGGACTCTCTGTGTTGTATGCCAGGATTTTAGTAAGTTAAAGAAGTAGAATGTGGCCACCCACAGAGATTAATATTTGGAGAAAACACTAAACTGGTTAAAAGGTTCAAATTTGGGGATTTTGATAATCAATATGAGTCCCCATATTACGAAGCTCAGAATATTCCTCCACACAGGAAGTGAAAAGCAGTATTATTAGTGGAAAAGACTTCAAAGATTATGCATAGCATGATCTGTGTGCCAATACCAGAGAAAACTTTTCTGGCTTTATAAATCATGTAGAAACTGAAAAAAACTCCTTCTCTTATCTGCAATCAGATAACAAAAACTCCTTGCAGGGGGTGGTTGCAAAGAAGGAAAATTGATTTTCCTGTCATTAGCAACACTGCAAAATCTCATTGTAAAAAAGCTGAAGATGCATCTTGATCTAACCACTACCATAGGACAACATTAGTTCAGCTTCATCACTAAGTGCAATGAATACCTTTCCCAGCAGCATAACAAACAAAAATTGCTGCAGAACCATCTTCCTGTTCCTTTTGCTGAGAAGCTATACAGCAGTAGCTACCCATCTGACTTTGGAAGACTGTGACCTTTTCTGTTATAGATAGAATCTCTGTGCTATTACAGTATGGCTGAATTCCAGTAATGTATGTATTACTGATTAAATCTACAGCAATTCTTTAATTTTAAAAGCATTCATTTTAAACCTCTCCCTCAAAAGTGCTATTTGAAATGCTTACAGTTTTTCTTGCTTTTGGAGGAATCCTCCCATGACCAGCGACCAAATACTGGCAGCTCACATGACTCACAATTTATTCTCACTGGTTTCCAGTAACACTCATTTCAGTTTTTTCTTCTGAAAAGTCATAAGCTTTCTTCAGAGGAACATCAATTTTATCCCACATATAAAGCAAGCCAAACATGCTCAAGTGAGCCAGGGCATGGATAGAGCCAGAGCATGACACCAATGACTAATTCACTCACCTGAATGCTCCCAGGTTGACAGAGTACTTTGAAACCTTAATCTGCAATCATGGCTTCATGGTGTTTCATTTTGATTCGTTATCTCAAGAGAGAAATCATTAAAAACCCTGTTATAATCAAACATTCTCAGCATCCTTAGACATTTAATTTCCTTTGTAGTCTGGAAGTAGTCGCAAAGATAGTAAAGCTTAAAATAGGTGTCCACAAAATAAAAAGTACATGCAGCACTTTAATTATGAGGGTTTCTAAGATGGCAGTGTTGGAATCAATAAAATTTCGGTGCTACTGGTCTCCTCTGTTTTCCTGTGCATATAAATGGTATGTTTAACTGATGTGGTGTCCTGTTCACAAAAGGAAACTGCCTTTAAAAAACATTCTGGAATTATTTGTCTCCAGTAAACCAACTAACACCAGTTTGGCAGTTTAATCTAACGACTTTGGAACTACTGCACTGACCTCAAAACGCACCTCTACCCACTGAAAGTGCCATTCACAGACAAGCTGGGTAATTACCTAATGTGGTAACAGCAAGGATCTAAAAACAGATCATTTAATAAACATACATAAAAGTAGAGAAACTTCAAGTTAATATTCTTAATAAATATGGGGGTTTAAAACAGTGTTCACAATTTCTTTAAAGAGCACATCCTGCTCATTGTGCTAAGTCTGACCATAAAGCAGAGAATGGACAGAAACAATTGTCCTACTTCCTTTCCACCCTTCTTAACTGGGGATGGCATGGGTTCCAAAAAGGATTTCATTCAGATCACTGTTTCCCTGATATGGTGGATTGACCCTGGCTGGATGCCAGGTATCCACCAAAGCCACAATCATTCCCATCTTAGCTGGGCAGGGGAGAGAAAATACAATGAACGGCTCATGGGTCAAGATAAGGACAGGGAGAAATCACTCACCATTTACCTTCAGAAGCAAAACAGATTCAACTTGGGGAAATGAGTTTATTTTCTTAACAATACAAAGTGGGGTAATGAGGAATGAAAACTAAATCTTAAAACACCTCCCTCCCACCCCTCCCTTCCTCCTGAGCACAACTTCACTCCCAATTTTCTCTACCTCCTCCCCGCCAGCAGCGCAAGGGAATGGGGAAAGGGGGCTGTTGTCAGTTCATCACATATTGTCTCTGGTCCTCCTTCTTCCTAAGGGACAGAAGTCCTTACCTTGCTCAAGTGTGGGGTCTCTCCCATGGGAGATCATCCTCCATGAACTTCTCCAAAGCGAGTCCTTCTCACAGGCTACCGTTCTCTACAAACTACCCCAGCGTGGGTCACTCTTCCATGGGATGCAGTCCTTCAGGAACAGGCTGCTCCAGTGTGGGTCTCCTACGGGGTCACAAGTCCTGTCAGTGAACCTGACCCAGTGTGGCCTTCTGTCTTCATGGATGCACAGGTCCTGCCAGAAGCCTGCTTCAGCATGAGCTTTCCATGGGGTCACAGCTTCCTTTGGGCAGCCACCTGCTTCCTTCAAGCATCCTCTGCTCCCCGGTGGTCCTCCAAGGGCTCCAGAGGCACAGCTGCCTCGCTATGGTCTTCACCACAGGCTGCAGGATCTCTGCTCTGGTGCCCGGAGCACTGCTCCCCCTTCTTTTTTACTGACCTTGGTGCCTTCAGAGTTGTTTCACATATTCTCAGCCCTGCCTTGAGCTGCAGTTGTGCAGATTTTTTCTCCCCTTTTCAAATTGTTATTCCAGAGGTGCTACTGCCACTGGCCTTGGCCAGCAGCTCTACTGGACACAGGGGAAGCTTCTATCAGCTTCTCACAGAAGCCACCCATATGGGCTCTCACCCAAAGCCCTGCCATGCAAACCCAAGACCTGTGCACTTTTCATAGGACAACCAAAACAAAGCTGTCTATAACTGCTACTTCAGTTCAAGCCACTTACTCCATAATTGAAGTAGCTATAGTCCTGGGACTGCCACTTCTGCTTCTCCATCTTTACACCTGACACTGATCTTGCCAGCCTGGTTATTAATTTCATGCACCTTGGACAAATTGGTAGTTTAGGTGAGACAAAAGCAATAAAACCCGAATGATCTCTTTAAATGCCAACAATGTGATTTTAGCAATCTTCTTAGTGTTTATCCCTCAAAGATTTTCACACAAATGCAGTTACTGCTCCAAGCATCCCTAGGGATCTTTTCTTCCTTTTACTTCAGTTGATGGTTGCAACTGACACATAAACTAGGAGCAATTGTATTCCAACTTTTAAATCTCTAAGTATCTTGATCTGGTAATTTCCCTGTAAAAACTAATGAACTAAAGGAATTGATGGAGTCTGCGAGACTGAAAAGTGTTGTTTACAGCAATCTGTACTTTTCTCAACCAGGGCTCCATGGTTCTAAAGGACATTTTACCCAAATATGGATTAGTGGACTGTATTATTCTTGTTTAGGCATTTATTCTAACTCCAAATGGCTCTTGATAATGGGACAGAAAACGACAACAGTTAAGAACAGTGGGGTTATTGGAAGTCTACTGATCCCAGGATTACAGATCAAACTCTGTAATTTCTGAATGACTCATTCAGTCACCAATGTAATAAGCCCACGAGAGGCGCTGGCAGGGAGGGGCTCGGCCAAGAGCGGGGCCGCAGCTCCGTGTCCAGGGTCGCAGGGCAGCTGGCCGGGACCGGCGGCAGGGCCCCCGGAGGCCGCCGAGAGCCGCCTCCCTCGCGGTCCCGGCGCTCCGCCCCAGCCGGCCGAGG
>VXBT01009030.1:759348-889273 GCA_013400235.1 Oriolus oriolus
GGCAGCGGCCGCGTCCCGGCTGCCTCGGCATCACGGGACCCCTCTGTGCCTGCTGCCGCCGCCGGACGGGCCGGGTGCGACCCCCATCAGCGAGGCAGGGAGCGCTGGGCCGCGCCGAGCTCCCGGAGGAGCAGGAGGCCGGGCAGCGCCGCCTCTCCGCGATCCCCTCCCCGTGCTCTCCCGAGCCTGGAGGCGGTGGGCCGGCGCTGCGGCTCCTCCCCAGACACGCCCCGGGGGAGCCCCTCCCGCCCCGGCCCCAAAGTTGGGATAGGGGAGCGGTGCTGCGGGAACGTGGTGCTGCCGGAGTGCTGCCGTGACAGCCGCGGGGGCAGGATCCTCACAACGAGAACTTTAACTCACTCAAGATTTTGCGGAGTTAAAGGAAGAAAAGCTAAGATTAAAAATCAGGTCTTCTAGGGGTGTTCCTGTTGATTTTATACTGATGTTCAGATTCCGTAGCTGCTGTATGGACTAAATCACATAAGATTAAGACACATGCATTTTAGCTCAGCTTACCTACGAGCCCTACCTTGGGACAGGAGGCTTTTGCAGAGGTCTCTTTGCTCTTTTTCCAGCTGCAGAGTCTCTGGAAACAGGATGTGTTTTTTTCGATACCTGCATATTTTCTCACCCTCCTTGTAAGAACAAAGGATTTGAGAAAGCTTTTTCTGGATTAATGTTTATGTGCATGTAAACATGTTTTATACCATGTTTTAAAAACAGTAATTGAACAGACTTCATCTTAAACACTTTACAGTAAATTTGTAAGTCTTTCAAAGCATCCTATAGACAGATATTTTAAGAATCTTGAAGAACACAGTTCTTTTCATCACAAAGGATGAAAGTCGTTAAAGAAAGCTCTATGGTCACACAATAGTGTAAGTATAAAGCACCATAATTATTTAAACTGGTTTAAGATAGATATTTGAAAGATTCTTTTTTGATGTTTTATACTGTAAGGCACCAACAAGGAGCCATGAGCAAAAACATTTTTAGTGAAAAAGGTATTCCAAGAATATTGTTCCTGAACCCTAAATGGGACTCAGTATTAGTTCCAGGGTAGGGCTGTACTGTTTATATGTATTTACATTATTGCGTCTTTATATATGTAATCTTTTCATATGGAAGGACAACACTTGATTTGTGAAAGAAACTCTTGAAATAGCACAGATAACAGCAGATAAAAATTGTAAACACCATAATGCTTCTGTTGCTCTTAATTTATAAAGTTTTTAATGAGTAAACCATTTTTCAATCTATGATCTCAACATGGGAGTGTAAAGACAACTGCATTTCTACTATGTGCTTAAGCTCCAGTATAAAATGGTATTGTACATCTGTCAGCTCCAAACTTCTGCTGGGCTGTTTCCAGTAGCACTAGCAAGGAATAGAAGGTGTATGAGGCTGAGAAAAAGTGCTTAGGAGAAAATTAACAAAACAGCAATGAGAGGATGTAGTTGGATAAGGCCTTGAGCAACCTGGTCTGGTGGGAGGTGTCCCTGTCCATGGCAAGGGCGGGGCGGAAGTAGATGATCCTTAAGGTCCATTTCAAATCCTTCACATTCTGTGGTTGTCTGATGTAGATCCTGATTGGTTTTACTTCTTCCAAACATAGATCACTCATGGGGAAACATTCAAGTACATAAATTAAACTTACTTCTTAGACAAGGTACACATCCTCCTTAGAGAACGAGGACCTTATATACCAGCAATATGAGAGTTTTTCCAAATTCTGTATAAAGTTGAGACAAACAATTGATCGCCTAATTTAATCCTTGAAAAGTTCACACCAGCCTATAAGATTCGTCTTTTATAAGAACGAAAGAGGAAAAACATTTAAGATCATTTCCTTTGAGAAATGGTAGAGGGTGGCGTTGTGAACATTGTCTATACCAGATCAAATCATAAGCTCTTAGAAGTCTTATGTGAAGTCATTGAATTTTATGATCAAGCTTCATCACTGCTTTGAAAAATCTTTCAGGCCACAGTTGCATGCAAATGGCCGGACTTTATAACTTCAGTATGTTCATTTCAGAACTGTGTTCCTATTCACAGTTTTATGTGAAAAAGGTACTCTTCAGCAGCAGTGTATTTCAAACCTACCAGAAAGTTTAGATGGAAGAGAGGCAAATATGATTGAAATATGATTAGTTTGGTTCTTGCCTCATGTAATCTTCTTGAGGAATCCTTATTAAGAGCTCATTTTAAGCAGGAATGAATAACTTCTAAAAGTATTTGAAAGTATGTCTAATTGAGATTGGGGAAAAATCAGTCTTTCTCTAGAATATTTAAAAACACATAGCAGGATGTTTCAGTCTTTGTCTGAAAGGATTTCATATAGCTATGTTCAAGTAAACTTTGCAGACACCAAGTGGATTTTACTCTATAGAAGTACATCATATAAGGAGTAACAATTTAGAGATTTTTTTCAAAAATAAAATAGTTTGAGAGATGATAAATAAATGGCAATTCCGCGTGTTGTTTCAGAAGGATCATGGAGTATAATGCATTCATGCTATGTAATGGAATGAATACACAGCTCTTTTCCATCATTCCTCTCTGTTAAGTCAGACAAAAAGCACAGCTCCTGAGAGGAGATGTAGCATTATTTATACCACCTGTTCATTGTGGTACAGCAGGTTGGAGAAACCAGAGTATTGGTTTAATAACTTTCAAGAGTGCAACTTGAACCAAACTCAAACCAGTTCAACATACAAAATGTTACACCTAAAATCTCTTCAACAAAACATTTTTTGATTATCTAATTAGAATATAAATTTAACATTCATGGCAGACTTAACATGGAACGGCATTTCTCTTTGTCAGTCAGCTGTGTTCATGGTATTTAGATTTTACCCTTTTTATTGTAATAAACCTAAAATCTTAGTATTTTCTGCTTATCTGTCCAAGTAAGCCTGTATTTATTTTATTATTCTGCTTCTCATTTGTAAAGCCTTGCAGGTGTTTTCCTTACCCACTCACTTTCAGCTCATTACTTTCTAACACTTGATACTTTCAGGTTCCAGTCTGTCCTTTTACCCTGGTAAACTTCAGGCATGGAGTAAAGGAAGTAGTAACATGCCTCAAGAATATGTTTTATATGTCCTTGAAACCTTACAAACTATTTTGAACTTACTTAATACAACAGAATGGAAAATCGAATCATGTTTAGCATATATACTTTGCATTTAATAAAATAATTATTTTTCTAAAACCTTTGAAAGATACTAAGATCCAAGGCTGAACACTGAGGTAATTAGAACTCAAATAAGTGACATACATTATTTAATTCTCCCAGCTTGCCTAGTCTAATCCTGTTTTACATTATTCTGAATTTATTCCAGTAGTAGTGTATCTGCTAATTTGCCGTAGTTGTGAATATTAGAAAAGTGATTTATGATTATTTTATTTCCACATTAATTGAGGATCCAGGACCATTCTCAGGCAGATTGACTTTGATTTCCTGATATCTCTGTTACTTTTGAAATAGCATGTTAATGAAATCAGTAGTTCCTAAATATTTTGATTGAACTTTAATTCTGTCGTCTTCAGCCACCTACCAGAAAATGGTGCTGTTTTCCATCTGTGTGAATTACATTAGTAGTATTTTACTATAAGCTGGCAAATTATCTAAAATGAAGTATGTATCATTTTTGCTACCTAACCCAGTAAGTGTGGTTTATAATGCTTAAAAACACATAGCAATTCTAGCAGATTTAATGGTCAAACTCGTAGCACTTTTGCAAATCAAACCCAAGATACGTCGTGTTGGGTACCAGGAAAGCAGACAGACAAATGACAACACTTACGGAAAGTTTGGATTAAGTGAGCTGCTGTGCAGCACAAGGGAATACTCAAAGGCTGTAATCACTATGCCATCTGTTCTTATCCTCTTGTCCCATATTCTGCTAAGCATGTGCTTCCCAGCCTCTGCAACCAGGGAAAGAGGGATGTTGTAGGAACAGTAGCCTCTGTCGCTGTTGAGGGACTCACTTCTTTGAACAGCATGCATTAGGATATCATTTAAGCCACAGGAGCTGGTGTCCTTTGAAGACTTGCCCAGGTTGAGTAGAGCAGTGACTCTTACAGGTCAGAACTTTTTCATGCTCAGACAACTGGCCTTCTCCCTTCTGAGACATGTAATGTAACACCAGATAAGTAAAGGAAGAGACGAACAATGCATAACTGGAGAATGTTTTCATTCCTGAAAGAGATGGCCTTTCCTGTCTGAAAGCCTGCACTTTTTTCCCAGCTCATCTGCTAAATGATAGCACCAGTCCTGCTCCATTGCATCTTTCCTAAAGCTATGGGTTGCAGAAACCAGCTTTTTACAATAGCCTTGGAAGTAGGTGGATTTTTGACACCACACTTAAAAATGTAGTAAGAAATTTTCTTGACCAGTATGTCTTGATCTCTGTCTTGATTTACCACTCCCTGCACATATAGCTTAGTATTCAGGATATGTTTCTATCACAAGTATAATGATAAGAAGTTCTCCTTTAAGAACATGGCAAAAGATGATATAAAAGTCTTAAACATAAGTTTACTGATGATCCGATCAATAGTCACAGGAACATACGTTTAGAGGCTATTTACTTTCTGCAGAACTCTCTTTAAACCTTTTCACCCTAAGAGGTAGTAAGGTAAGCCCTAAGAGGTTTTTAAGGTACTATGTTGACCTTTTAGCTAGCTGAGCATGAATCAGAAATTTTCTTACATAGCAGTATCAAATACTGTGCCATTATAAATCTTGAATTCTTAAAGAGCACAACAACAAGATTGAAATGTTTTAAAATCAAGGAAGTTTTCCTGAAGAGTTCTTAATAAATAACATTGTGATAGAAGAATAATTAGCCGCTATGCAGTTACATCTTGTGGAAGACTGAAATTTTTTTTCTATAAAATGTTCTGTGCATTTCTTTATTTAAGAATTAGGAATATAAATGGCATTGGTGGAATTCACTTCTCTGCTGACATTCTTATCTTAGGATAAATAAAAACTGTATTTTGTCTGACTAGCATTTGGGCATACAAATGTAACATACTGATGTTCAGTTTAATTATTTCCTATTGTAAGCAAGCAGGCCTTGTCTTCTGTGTTTATAGCAATAGCATGACCTAGAGGAAATACAATCCAGGACTGTCTCTGTTGATGATCCTGATTAGTCACCTAATCTGATTACTCTTTTTGTTCCATATGTCAGATTCAAGGCAATAAACAGAACCCATGTGTGAGGCCTGCTCTAGTTTAACAACAGAAAAAGAATTGCCTAATAGAATTAATAGACACATAGTGGATATTCTTCCTTTAACTTGATTAATGGTCTTCCATGAGGATTTGCTTTTGTTCATTCATCCTTTCTTCTCTCATGTTGAACTTTCAGCTGCTATTATTTACATACTTGTTTCTGTAAGGTCATAATAATGTTATCACAGTTATGTTTATGGGCATGGAACTTGATTTGAAAAAGCACCTCCAACTGAAATCAGTTATTGGTGCAAGAGACTGTAAGTTTATGCATGAAGATAGTGATACTTGCAGTGAAGTCATTGTACCTGGGTAAAGGTTTGGGGGTTTTTGCTGTGTTTCTGCTCTTAATCATTTGAAGAGCATTTTCAGAATATAATAATTTTAATATTCTGCATGTATTATATTATAATCACCTGAAATTAATTGTAAAGCAAGGTCTTATAATATAAGGTATGTACTGTATTCCCTCTTCCAGGTTATGAGCTTCAAAAAACTTAATTATTCTTAGTATTTTTGGTATTCAAATAAACTGACTTTAAATTTTAATGTTAAAGTGCCCTCAGTGGATTTAGGGATCTGGATTAAATAGTTCCTTCATTGCTTTTACAATCTTTTGAATTTCAATGGAGCTTTATATGTGTAAATGAAGAATAAATTTGAGCTTTTGTTTTGAGAGACAAGCTTACGGGGCAATGCTATTTGTTAATCCTCTCAAAGATCTCTTTATTTGAAATCTAGTTCCAGCGGATTACTTGCATGAGTAGCAACTGCTGGATCCACCCATGTTAAAGTATATTACACTTTAATGTAATTTTTTTTTATTCCATACTTTAGTTTAATGTGAGGGTCCTGTTACCTGCTTGAGGGTTATTTAAAATCTAAAGTTACTTCTTGTCAAAAACAGAAACAACATATTAGCATGTATGAATAATGCATACTTTCACCTACAATTATGAGAGAGTAGTGGTTTCAGTTAGTATTATTAATCAACTCTACTTTTTTGCCAAAATCATGAGGGATGTAATTTCTGAATTTTATAGTAATAAAAGTGCTCCTACATAAGCAAATTATTTGATTTTTAAATTATTTTTAAACTAATGAACAGTGCCTAAAGTAAGATACACGTCTGTAACATCAAGGCATTTTTGTATTAGTGTTCACATAATATTCCTAACTTGTCCTCATAGTTACTGTAGCACATATGGTATGGAAGACCCTACTGCTCTTAAAACCATCTACATATGTGCTGTAGCACTCTGACACAGTGGGGTGAAAAGCTGAAATATCTCAATGTCCTTTATTACTTAGAAAGCTGAATAGTTTATTTTTTAGAAAACAGCTGCTATATATAAAAGAATTTGTAGTTTATTTAATCATGCAACTAAAATGCAAAGCCAGTTTCATTGCCTTAGTCAGGCCCAGGTATGTCACAGTCAATTGAAATTAATCCCTGAATTAATGTTTAATTCCATGGAATACTCAATGTGTAAGATGTGTTATGCGTTCTAACACCAGTGAACATCTTTTTGGTTCCAAACACAATCCTTTAAAAGCCACAAATTCCAGTACACTACGGAAGGAAGATGTCCTTCACCAGTATTCCAGGTCCCCGCTGTCACAGAATTTACTGAGTACAAATATTCAAACTGAAGGAAGTAGACCGTGTCTCATACTACAGAGGAGTGAGCTTGACATTGCCATTCTCGTGGTGGAGCAGAAGCCACCTCTGTGTCTTGGCTGCAAAAGAAGCCAGCAGCAGGGCAGTGCTTGAGCTGGGAGAAGACATTGGTGTGATCTAATAGCAGCCTTCTAATACATACAAGGAGGTTATCAAGAAAATGGAGCCAGAGACCACTTGCAGTGATGCAGGGAAGTGAAGGAGGCTTTGGCTTGACACAAGGAAAAACATTTCTCGATAAGGATGGTCAGCAGTGGAACAGGTTGCCCAGTGGTGTTGTGCAGCCTCCATCCTTGGAAGTTTTCAAGATCCAATTGCACAAGGCTTGGAGCAACCTCAACTGACCTCATAGCTGACCTTGCTTTGAGCAGGACTTTGGGCTAGAGACCTTCAGAAGTCCCTTTATAGTCTGAATTACTTGAAGATTGTATATTCAGTCTGATATAGTTGGTTTAACTGGGATAGATTTACACAATGCCAGATATGCAAGAAATTTTTCACGGCCTCTAGGAGCAGAAATGATCTGACACTACAAAAGATTAATAGTGATTTAGAGAAAGTAACATCTGTCTCCCACTTTCCTTGTCTAAAGCTGAAGTAATACATTAGGAAAAACTCACCCCCAGTCCTTGGAAGTGAACAGCAAAAGCACTGAAGGGTAGTTTAAATATTATATAAACATGATAATTACACGTTAATTGGTGACAATCCTACATTTTTTCCTGTCAGTATTTAATCAATTTTACTACAAGTTTTCAAGTAGATGCAAGTTCTAGTTTTTTCACTTAAAGTAAACTTAATCTGGTAGCTTTTCTTTTGTTTTTTGTGTAGTGCAATAGGCTGTTAATTTGACATTTATTCCACTTGCAGTATTACCGTCCCAATAGAATGAATACATAATTTTGATCATAAAAGTACCATGAAAAAGTGCCGAAATTTTCTTTTGTCTTCTTGAGTGGTATCACTGTGATCACCAGCAGCAGCTAATAAAAGTGTGCAAAGATGGATTTTATTAAGTAGGCATTCTAAAGCCCATGCTGTGATAATCTGGTTAATTTTTAGGAGATTTGCATACATCTTCCAAGTTCATTTTCTTTTAATTTACCATTTTTCAGCTTCATAATGCTTGAATGTTAATCTAAGATTTGGCTAGCATGATCCAGCAGAAGCAAGAAAGCAAAGGTATCAGAAAGATGCACTTAATGGAAATTTACTTTCATTGTGCAAAACATTGATTAGCTTCATAATGTGTGTAAGTTGAGATAATATAATAAAATGGAAATTTCGATATATGTGTCAGAGAAGAAATACTTTTGCAAAGTGAGGTGGTCACAGAGTATAAATGCATTTGTGTTGTTATTTTTATTATTTGGCATTTACATTCCTCAATTTCTGTTTTCTCTCTTTTCAGGAGCTTGATTCTGAATACACTGTGTTTCAGGTAAAGTTCTTTCCATAAATACAATTATTAGATGCAATCATTCGGAAGAATTTCTGATACACTGAGTAATACTTGCTTTATTGTTAAGTCCTCAATAGCATAAATTTGGATTTTGTTACTGGTAAGGCATTACATTTGATAAGGGGAAGATTTTTGTTATTTTGAACAGGCAGCTTTTATATTTGATAGAATTTTGTTTCTCTCATGTGTATCCTATATCTTTATTCAGCAGTTCAGTGCTTTGTAAAAGCTTAATTGAATCTACCTTAAACTGAATGACCTTCATCTGTAGATGAGATTAGGAAGAAAACAACGTGTATTCACAGACAGAGCAATGTTTGTGCTCTTAGGGCTCACTTTCATGTTTTATTTAATGCATGTAATGGAGGGCTGTTACCCAGGCTCTTCCTGCTCTTGCAGCTCAGGCTCACTGCCCGCCTTGTGTAGAGTCTGGTAGCCCTGTAGGTGCATGATGATGACTTGCATAAGTGATGGAAGACTGAGAGTAATTAATTAGTTTTCACTCTGCCCACATTAGCTCTAGATTATTGCAATGGCAGGAATAGTACTGCGCAGGTGATGGCATCTTTTCCTCCCGCCCACAGCCAGAAGAGATTAAATGCAATGTGAAATGGCACCTTTAAATACAGCTCCATAACATATTTTACAGGTCTTTAATTACACTCCATGAATTCATGCAAGTTGTTTACATATAGAATGGTTTCAGTGAAATACTGCTGGATATCTTCTTGAGTATAATTGTTACCCTTCACAATGTAGAGTTCTGGGGTTTTCATTGTGTATGGAATAAAATTTATTATAATAGAAAGGATTATTGGAGAATAAAAGCTCCTAGAAAAGGATGTTACCATATTCAGAGAAAACATTTAAATTTAGATACCAAGTTTATATTTTTAGTTTGGTTTTTGGACTTTTCAGGAACAAGAAGAAAATACTTGATTCAGTTACAAACTTCTCACAAACTGAGTGAAAAACACTTTGTCACTTTTCTTTCTGGAGTTTAGACTTACATACTGTATACTGTATACTTATATACTGTATTGCATTTCTGTACCTCTTTAATTGCTATTAGATATTGTAAATTTTGTTCTGTTTATGAGTTAAGCAAGCTAAATTTGTTATGTTGTGAACATGTGGGTTTTCTGAAATGAGCTGTCCCTTTCTTTCTCCTACCATATAAATGCTGTTTCATAAAAATGCAGTTTATCTTCATAAGCTCCAGACATGGTTGTTATCACAAAACAAAATTATCAGTCCCACAAAGAGAAAACAGATAATCTCTAATCTACAGACAGATGTTTAATTAAGGAATATTGTGTGATATTTGAATTTTTTGTTGGCTGTGAAGCCTTGGACTAGGAATTTTAGACTGGAAAAGATGCCTAAGGAATCTATTTTTTATCACAGATATTTGTCCAGTAATGAAAAAGAGACATGTTGATTTTAAAAACACATTTTCACATATTAGTTAGTGGAAAAATCACAATAATACTCTTATGCCTATGTAAAGAACTGACCTCAGTTTTAGCAGTTAGTGTAGAGGAGTTACTACTTCCAATTTCCAGGAAAAGATTGTTACTATGGGCAGATTGTCTTACTTCTAGTAAGAAATTAGCCTGTGCTTGGCTATAGAAGAGCTCTAATTGGAGCGTATTCCCAGTATAGACATGATTATGTTGACTGCAGATATACATGTCTTTGAAAAGGGCAGAGTACCATCAAGGTATTAAAAATTCAACAAACTAAATACTTCTACAGAATAATGAAAAACCGTTAAAGGTGTTGAGCGTCTAACAGAAATCTCAACATTAATTAAAGGCTGCCATCCTACTGCATAAGAAGAAACCAAAATAAAATAAAGCAGATCTGGATTATGACTGTCTGGCCTAGATTCAGATCATCCTGCTGAATTCCCTTCTCTTCGTTCTTGAACAAAGGTTTCTAATTGTGGTTGAATCGGCTGGCTGAAGCCCTCCTTTACTTCTGCTTGGAAGAAAGCACTTTTTAAAAGAATAGTTAAATATTCAGCATTTTTAGATACACTTTCTTTTTGATTGACACTTACAAATTTGCATAGAAGTATGAGGGAAGTCTAGAGGAAAAGACAGGATGAATGAGAAGTGTCTCATTAAATGATTACTTAAATTATTAAATAAGCCTGAGTTTCAGATCTTCTCATACCTCTTACTTAAGGAACAAATGTTTCCATGTGTTTGACCTTCATTTCTACTAAGATAGCATCAGTCTGTTTCTATTTTGAAAGATCTCCTTAGCCAATATTAAATACGCTTTTCCACCAGATTGCTGTACTCTGTGTTAGAAAGGAAACAAATCTAATTATTTTGGCAGTGATTTTTACTCTGGAAAATATATGATGATCTGTTCAATATCCAGTGGAAGTTATGGGATTGGTCTTGTGACTTCCTTTATCATGCCAGCTCTATGAGTACATTACAAGCATATCAAATTATCAGAGTGGTTGGATCTGCACTTACTTTGTTGGTATTTCTATATGGCTGCCACAGATTTTTCTGGTTTTCTTTTTTCTCCCCACTGGTTTGGTGTCTTCACAGTCTACACAAAGCTTGTCACATAGGCTGGAGTTATGCTTGCCTTTCCACACTGCTCAGATTATCCTCCAGAACATACACTGTAGTAATTTGTCAGTTCAGGTCGCTACAATGTATTCCAATACTCTCATAATCTGAAATGCCTAGGGTATACATTTACACAGTTTTTTACAACTGATGCTTTGAGCAAAGGACTTAGTTCCCTTTTATACCTCCATCAGACAGATGGATATACTCAGCTGTTTTAAGTCAATACCTTATTCAAGCCTAATAAAACAGTGAAGTGCATAATAATAAAAAAATGATAAAATTGCTGATTAGATTATTTACTTAGTGTCTTGAAGATATTTTACTTTTTGCTTTATCCTTATTCAGGCTGCCTGGAACCTGAAAACACGAGCTTTGACAGAAATGGTGTATGTTGATGAAATTGATATGGATCAAGAAGGAATCGCAGAGATGATCTTGGATGAAAATGCCATTGCTCAAGTTGCACGTAAGATTGACTTTCACTTAAATACGTTGACTCAACAAGAGCTCTTTTGGCTATCTTTTATGTCATCAGCCTTAAAATAGTACAAACTGAGGTGACCTGATACGACATTTAGTATTGGTAAAAAAAGTGGTTTCGATTGTTTTATGGTTGCATGGCAATGTTGAAATCCACCATGTGTTCTTGATGTAATACTTAGGCCTGTCAGACGGGAGTTCAGAACATGTTCAATCGTGTTTTGTCAGCTTTTCCTCTACATTTGAGGAAATGTAGTGGGCATTCAAGTGCTCACTCGCTTTTTCCATCAGTACATTGATTTCTTTTACTCCTTTCTGGCTTCTTTAGGCACTGTGAGTAACTCGAGAAAAAATCTGCTCTCCCTGTACTGTGAATTTTATCCAGATGCCTGTAGTGTCGACAACAGTCAGAAATCACCTTTTGGCATCATGTCCTGCAAACATTATCTGGTTTTCTTTCTTCTGCTTTTCTCTACTTCATTCTTCTCTTCCTTCACAGAGCAGTTCTTCAGCTCTGTCATTGTTTCTTCTATGCAATTCTTTTTCAGCTTCATCAGTTCCCTTCCAAGTGGACAAGGGATTGGTTGTCTTTCACTACTTTTTTGGCATTAATTGTATTTTTCTCTGTTTCTTTAGTACAGTCCACATGGCAATTTTTATGTAACTTCTTAAGTGTGGCTCTCAACCACGTACGATGTCAAGGAATTCAAGGGAAGAACGGGACATAAGACAGAGCTGATAATTGGAGTCTTAAAAGCATTTCTTGTCTGTATAGATGTAGGCAATTGCATATCTATCTGATTACATTTTTAAAAGTTTTCATTACATGCTTGGTCACAGTCAAGCAGTACTGAAGATATACGTTGTGATCAACACTGATAATTTCAGTCGTTGACAAAATCAAGATAATTACATATATCTATCTTAGAACAGCATAGTAATATAATTTAGAGTTTTTATTTTATTTTATGCCCCCTGTGATAGAGATTATCTTCCAAGAAAAATTATTTGATGAATACTATTTACGCTTATATAATATTTACGCTTATATAATATTATATACGCTAGTATATAATTTTTCTGGAAGTGTAAGAACTTTCCAGAGATAGGGAACCCCCTGCAGCCATTTGTAAATTATTAAATTTGCTAGCTTTTATCAGTGTGCCATATCTTTAGTGGGAATTACCAACTATAATTCCACCTGTTGCTTCTTTGAACATGTTATGCCTGATATGAAGTTTTTATTTTCAAACATGTATTTCCAAAGTAAATAGTTAAATCTTTCATTAAGTCATCCAGTGATCTTTTCTTTGATAAGCTAATTATTCTCGTTCTGAGCTATATCCTTTAAATTTTGAGCTGAGTCTTGAAACTCTTTTCTTAAACCTTTCTAGTTATCCACTTGTCTTTTGTAGTCACCAAACCAGACAATGGTCCGCTGACACACAGAAAACATGTTTTTCTTCTACATCTTGATTTTACTTTCTTTATACATCTGAGGTGTTCTAATGTTACACTTTTGCATAAAAGGTAAGCACAGAAATCGCTAAACAGAGTGCAAGGAGGACAGAGCCAGTGGTGCTCAGTGATAGGACCAGAGGCGGTGGGCACAAACTGACACTCAGGAGATTTCTTCTGAGCATCAGGAAACACTTATTTTTAACTGTGAGGGTGACTGAGAACCGGCAAAGGCTGGTCAGGGAGGCTGTGGAGTCTACCTCCTAAGAGTTATCCAGAAACCATCTAAATAGGGTCCTGGGCTACTGGCTTCAGGTGTCCCTGCTTGAGCATGGTTGGACCAGATGACCTCCAGAGGTCCCTTCAAACCTCCACCAGTTTGTGGTTCTGTGATTACTCCACTTGTACATATGACTTAATAAAAATGGGTGCTTACTGACTGTGGGCTTTTTCTTTTGCTGTTAAAAAGTGTGTTAGCCATAGTTGGTCTTGACTCCGGTCTTTCACTGTGGCAGATCTTTCAGGATATCCTCCTCCACTAAAATCATAGTTCACAAACATAAAACTGTGTAGCCACACCTCTCATATTACAATTGGTATTGTCTATACTTTGCCTACTAAGCAGTTCAAATCCTTCTGCATCAGTTACATATCCATTTTAGTTTTACATCTGTCCTTATCTTAGTTTCCAGATTAAACGGTCTTAATAATGACTTTCCTCTCAGTCATGCATTATTAAATAATTACTAAATTGTATAGGATCCATGGGAAAACACTACTTTTCTGTGGTTCCTCTTCACACATATGTAGTCAAATCTTCCTTTCACCAGTTTTTATTTTTTTATAATTTTTCTGTGTTAATTTTCCATCAGTCTTCTTTATTAACAAAACTGTCCTAGAGCACTGTTTTACAGAAAAATACATTATATTGCTTTTGGACTCTTAACACCATTAATTTTATTGGCCAATATTGTAATCTTGTTTAAAACTGTTACCTTGACAGCGTATTTTTCAGAATAATCACAGCTATTTCATTAACTGGGGAGTTAAAGGAGTCATCTGCAATCATCACTAACTACTGAAATTTCAGTCCTAAATTTTGACACTTCTAGTGGCTACATGCGCTACTGTGGCCTCTTACATCTATTCATAGCTAGCTGGCTTGGGATTCTCAAAGTAAGAAGTGAGTTGCCTGAGGTGAGGTCAAAGGAACTGTATCCTGTAAGCATTCTCCCAGTACACCAAAAACTCCAAACAATTGTAGTTATTAAAAAAACATGTCTGAAAAAAGGAATTTTAATGTCTTCTGTCTTTCATAGTACAACAAAAGGGCAAAAAAAGGATTCAGAATGTGGAAGAGTAATACATTTGTCTGCTAGTCTGAAAAGTTGAAAGCCACTTTCCCCATTTCTCTGAAAAGAGCCCTTTGTGTTGGGTGAACTGTCCACGCTTTCTGTTGTGGAGTAAAAACTTCCAGATTCACAGGACTATAAAAGGCAAGTAAGCAATAGAGATCCTAAGTGTGTCCAGCCAAAAGAGAGAGAATCCTGGGTTTTTAAAATTTATTTTAGCACCAGTTGCATATTTAGTTGGTTTTACCCAGGAGATCATGGTTAATACCTTTTTCGTATTATTTAACTTTGAATACAGCTGCACTCAGGTGGCTGCTTAGGGTTTATCTTGGGAAAGAAGGAAGGAAACTGTCTACCTATCAGTATATCTTCAGTTCTTGGAAATGTTTGCAATAAAAGCAGTTCATAAGTATATATAAAATATGTAGATGAGTAACAGTGATTTGTCAAGAATTGTCTACATCAACTTAAATCTCATTTCTGCATAGTAACAAGCAGTGAAGAGATTGGAAGGTATAGATGTCATATGTTGCTTTTAACCCAGCATTTAAAACCATCTCATTGACATTCACTTAGCAGGTTAGAAAAACTGCCCAATCAAATGGCAGTGAATGAAAATCTACGTGCAGGAACTAGTAATTCTTAATGATCCACTGTCAAAACAGAAATATGTGAAAAGGGGAACCCTTCATCAGTTCACTGGGGCTCAAGCCAGTTCAGTATTTTCATTGATGACCTTTGGATATGGACGAGTTCACACTTTACAGTGGTCTAAATTGTGGATGGGGATCTTACCAGGGTCTAATGACATGAGATACAATTCTCCATCTGCTCTGTTAGGTGAAGGTTTAGGTTTACTTACTCAAGTGTGGGTGCCAGATAGAAAATACACCATTTCAAGTTAGCCTGGTCTCATTGTTCCAGAACTCTCCTTACTTTAGCACTTTCTGGTGTTTTTAAGATGTTCCTGACAATTGTTTGGGTCAATCCCAGTAGGCAACTAAGCTCCACACAGGCAGTTGTTCGTTCTTCCCAGGTGGGATGGAGAAGAGAATGGAGAGGGTGAAAGAAAGAAAATCGTGTTCATTGTTTCTTGCAATAGTCTATCAATTTATCAGCAGTAGAATGCAATATTTATGCCACTAAACTTCTTTGTTTAGTTCTTTGTCCCCTCACTTTGAATAAAGAAATTTCTGGCTTATTGTTTATCGTAAAACACAATTATGTTTGAAGTCCTCTGGACAAGGAAGTAATATCTTAATGTGAGATGAGAAATGCTCTTATTTTGTAGGACCAGGAACATCTTTGAAACTTCCTGGAACTAGTCAAGGCGGAGGCCCCAGCCCAGCTGTTAGGTACGTGATAGTTTATTTTTTTAAATGTGACAAGTTAAAAATGAGCAAATCATAAATTTAACTTCTGAAAATGAAATGCTGCAGGTATAACTGTTTAAATTCTCAATCAATAAATACCACTTAACATAAGGATAATATACTTAACATCTTTAGGCCAGTAACTCAATCAGGAAGACCTATTACAGGATTTGTGAGACCCAGCACGCAGAGTGGACGGCCAAGTACCATGGAACAGGCAATAAGAACACCAGCGCTCACAGCTCGTCCAATCACTAGTGCTTCTGGGGGATATGGCAGGCTGGGCACGGTGAGTTGCTTGCCTCTGTTCTCAGAACGGAAGATTTCTTGGTCACAGTATCTGGCACAGTGTCACTGTAGTTTACTTAAAAGCTGCATCTAAACTCAAGTTTGAAGGAGGCAAATATTTTTAGTTTTTTTACTTCCTTTCAAAATAGAGTTTGAAAATGTTGCTTCTTGTGCATTTGCTAGTCTGTTTGTATAAAAAAATGTACATAAATTCACAAGTTCATCAGGATTCATGTAAATTCCAAATTCACAGGCTCTTTGAGACACATTTTTATTCACGGAAGGCCGTGCTAGGACTATGACGTGATGTACCCATAAGCGTCTACTACAAAACAATTGCTAAGCACTCAGTGTCTGTCACTTCAAAAGATAAGGAGAATAATCTATACTAGTTTTATCCCGTTCTATTGACAATAAACTGCAACTAGCATGAATATGTAATACATATTAACATCACATTAATGGCAAAATGTGGCATCTTCTCACTATTGCAGGTAGGAACTAATCTTCCTAAGTATTTCTTGGAAGATTTTTTTTGGTTATGTATCCCAGCTACCAAGCTACATGCTTAGGCACTGCATGGAAACAGTAGGGAAAGACAGAGAAGAAAAGGGAGAGTCTGTACTGCACAGTAGAGCAGTGAATCTACACGTTTTGTTTGGAATTTTGGGGTTTTTTTGTATACTGATAATATTTTGAAAACCTTCAGGAAAAGTGTAGGGGATCTTCCCACTTAAAAAGCTTCTTTTCCCCCCCAGGCTTCAATGCTAACAAATCCAGATGGCCCTTTCATAAATCTGTCTCGACTGAATTTAACAAAATATGCTCAGAAACCCAAACTGGCAAAGGTATGTAACTATTTTAGTTAGTGTTGTGATATCTTTTTCTTGTTTTCTGGTGTCATTCTAATGTAACTGTACGTGGGATTGGGGAAAAAACCAATGATGAGCAGTGGTTTAGATACGAACAGAAAAATAGTGTGTTTGTCACCTTTTGACAGTGTTTACCAGACTAGAAATTGAAGGTATGTCTAAAGAGGTTATGGTGAAAGTATAACTGAGGAGAAATATTCATATAGGAAAAAATACTCCACTGGCAAATAACTTTGAACTGTGCATCTAGGAGTGATGAAGGGCAACTAAAAAAAGAAAAAAGAAGCCAGGAGCAAAAACCAGCAGAACTGGTTTAGTGTCTGGAAATGTGGTTCTGTGTACAAATAGATGGCAATCCTGGCCTAAAAATGTTTACAACATTTGGATTTTTTACTTTGCTTTTATGGCATGAGTTAACACTTTTTGTATAAAAAGGTACCATTTTTTGTTCAGAATACTTCATTTTCAGTTAAGATCATCGAATTGGCGGTCAATGAAACTATCTAACAATAGAACAGGTTTATCCAGGTTATCTGCCCAACTTACAGGTTTCAGCTCTGAGTGACAGGGAGCTAAAAGTTGTGTGGAGATTTATCCCTCAGTTGCCTTTCAGTTGAATCTTCCCCAACACAACCAGTTAGTCATATGGTTGAACAGGTTTTCTGTGCATAGTGCGTTCACAAAAACAACTGTTGGGCTGAGGCCAACAGCTCATTTTGTACAAGGTATCAAGCAATTATCTCTAGGGAGCACAGGGTATCAAACACACTCTAGGGAGCTGTATTTGGCTCTCAACTAAAGGTGAACAAACCAGTATGAATGCAGTCTATTTTTGGAAACATAGTGGTGAACACTGCTAAGAAAACTAGGAGTATCTAATAGCAGTATCTAATAATGTGTTGGTGGAAATTAGCTCTTCCCGTCCAAACCTTTGGTTAACAGTTTTTCATAACCCACCAGGAAATTTTTTTGCTTTTTAAAGCCTGATCTTGACTGATGTAGGGCATTGCATTTCAATGTGGTTTTCAAAGGGGATAAATCTTGTGTAATTGCACTGTGTCCTTCACCCACTGCTTGCATCGTTGTCCGTTGGCCTCTTAACTAAACTAGGCAGAAGAATAGGTATCAAATATAGTTAAGTTCTAGTCTGGTGAGGTAATCGAAGACTTCCAGACTATCATCTGAGGGCAGTTACAAATCAGTTCTTTATCAGTGCTGAAAAAATACTGCGTGTTTTTTGTCCAGTTATGTCCTTGCTGGCAGTCAGCCAGCAGACACATTATTAAAAATCCATTACAGTCTGGAAAACAGGAGGAATGTAAGAAACCTGGAAAAGATTAAGGAACACAAGACACATCCATAAAAACTAGTCTTAGTTCTTCTGCTTGAGGACAGCAAGCTTTTAATTGTGATTGGTAACTACATGCTCTTTAAGTAGGTAGGTTAGCTTTCAGAGGAAATATTCTCAACAACGGCTCTCAGGAATGAGAAACATACATATTTTTAACAATTTTGGGTTTTAATTAGCATTTTCTGTGGCAGATTTGTCTTCCTTCATTTTCATATGAAAAGAGGCTTAAGCCAAAAAATGTAAATCAACAGTTATAGAAACATCCATAGGCAGCAAGTGTACTTGTCAGTATTATGAAGCTAATACATTATGACATTAACATTTCACACAGAATGTAAGATCTAAGTTTAAATTTGGAGCTACATGGATTTATAATTTTTTTTTTAAACAAAACAGCATTAAGGCTAAAGCCAAAGTAGGAGGTGAGAATGCAGACTGCAATCTCTGTTAATAATTGATTAAAGTTTTAAAACTTTTTGAGCTGTCACTTCTCCAAGTGCATAAAGGTGATAAACCTTGCAGCTATTGAATTCATATAATTAGCCAGTCTATTTGTGTTTGTATATTAATACCTCCTAAAAACTTTTTCCTTTCATGTTTGCAAAGTAGCCTCACTATATCTTTTTTTAAGTTAGATTATCTGTCTGACGTTTTCCAGTGTTTAAGTGTACAGAAATGTGACTTCTCTTTGACTAACATTAGCCATGTTAAAGACTATCCCAGGAATCACCATAGTGAACACATAAGGTATCACCTGTCGCCAGAAGAAGCCTCGTGTAAATCCCAGTTAGCAACTGTTCTCTGATATGAAACAGAAAGTTTTATCTTTTTCGCTTGTGGATTTTTAATAGACTTATTAAGATAACTCTAGATGTTTTTATCCAAGTGAATGCTCAGTCACTTAAATCCTTTTGAAGGCCAGAGTCTGTGCATAACAGCAGTAAATTCCTCATGCCAGCCATGCAAGAAAACATCTTCTTTGTCACTTTAGATTTACACACTTTTACTGAATGCTTCTCTGTTATTAAACTAGAAGAGAAAATATTCCACTACTTCTTTATTGTCTATTCTTTTCTTACCTACCTACTCTAAGCTTCCTATAAATGTGTTACTATTTATAATTCTTTAATGTCTTTTAATCATCTGTTCAGAGTATCTTCTGACCGAAACTAGAAGAAAAGTAGGTTGTGGTTTATTTTCCTCACAAGATATGACAATTCATTAGTAATTCTCTAGTTTCCTGAAGGTAAACATTTTAAGAATTTGTCTAAGAAAATCTGGCAGAAGGGTCACGGAAGCCCGTAGGAGACTGAGGTCTTGTTCTGTATTTCTTTCCTCATGGGGCAGTATTTTCTCCTGTTGTTTTGGAATGAATTAAACAAATTTAGAAAAAAAGTTCTGTTCTTTTGAAGCAATTAAGATCTGGGATTTGGATGCAGAAGAAGGTCATGGTTCAATTCCATTGAACCTTGTGTTACTAGCACCCAAAGTACATTTTCGGGAACAGAGGCTTCCAGTCTCCATTTAGTTATCTGGTAGCTTTCAATGTCATTTTAGTCACTTAAAATGCCACCCCTATTACCTGATATATACTCATCTAATATTCTAGTGCAGAACAGCTACAAGGTAGTATGACTTAATTAGCTTTATACAGGAGGAAACAAAGCTGCAGTTATTTTGCTGTGTAATTGTTGTGGGTTTATAAGCAGTTAAATACAGCACAGCTGGTGCATGTGACTTCTTTAAGCTTTGGTGTTATGATGGTGTGTTTGAGTTTCAGAAGCACAATATTATTAGCATTTATTCATCATTTGAAAATAATTTTTTTAAAGAATTTTTTTTCCTTTACAGATCCCAAAATATCGTAGAGCTTAAAAAATTTTTCCCCGAAGGCAAAGTTTGCTCAGCTTCCATTCTTAATAAACCTCTGTTTAATTTAAGTATGTTTAGCGCTACGTAAGCACCTACTGTCCATTGCAAAAAGCCTTTTTTAGATCACTGGTTTATTTTAAAGTTAAAAAGTCATGAAAATGGTAACAGATTCTTAAATATATATTCACTTTCAAGTTATAGCTGCCTTTTTTGTTTTAAAGTGATGTTAAGCACCAAAGATAAGAGGTAATTCCACTAATCTTTTGCAACAAATTAGGAATTAAGATGCTTTCCTGTGATGACAATGTAGCACATCTACAGTTTTTGTCTATTGGAGTCTTAAATAAATTTAAATGTCAGCATTTGTTATGTGTGAATGTGTTTGTTTTCCCAAAGAATTAATTTCTGCCTGGCATAATCAAGATTCTGTATTCCTTTAAAAGAATATTATCAAATTTTCTCTTCAAATATGACAATGTTTTAAATATTCTTCTGACAGGCATTGTTTGAATATATCTTTCACCATGAAAATGACGTAAAAAATGTAAGTAACTTATATGTTCCTTTTTCAGATTTTATTATGTATAATTCAGTTATTTCTGTCACTGTTCTGCTAAACTAAGGATCCATGTAGACCATCACAAGTACAGAAGTGAAGCATTAATAGTTGTTTGATAGGGAAAAATCCTTTCTTACAGGGGTGGTAATTTGGAATGATAATTGGTAAATACCTAGATATGGATTGCTATCTTTTTTGAGAAGCAAAACATTCTAATTCTTAGAACTGGGTCCCTCATTTATCACTATGATAAGGTCTCTGAATCTAAGGAATTCGTGTTAATGGAATTTATTGGAGCCTGTGTCACAGCTGAAACTTCATGTCAGTTAGCTGAACTGCCTAGAAAGTTCAGAGTCCTGAGGCTTGAGTATAAGTTAGAAAAGACTGTCAACAGAAGAAGGTGAAAATACCTGACGCAACAGATACTGCTGAACATCAGTTGACCTTTTAAGCTCCTTAGATGATTACTTATGCATTTGGGTGAATAGAAAGAAAATGTACTTGGTGAAAATACATAAAAATAAAATATCAATAGGACTTTGTATGCTTCTTCGAGAAATGTTAATCTGTAATGCTGAGGTGTTTTGTGATCACAACACAAAGATTGTATTGTCCATAGGTTTGTCTGTAAACATTTCTTCTTCAAATGTTTTCCTAATTATATTTTTCCTCTTAACCTATCCAGATCTTTTTTTCTGTGGTTCTTATGTTGCTGCACTGAATGGGAAAGATCAAGTTTGGGTACATATTGTTTAAGCTTTCAGAAAGAGATAAAGGTTGCAGAGGTTTTTTGGCAGTTCACCCAGGGAAAGAATCTCTTTATTCAATTAATAAAGTGTCAGTATATTTCGTTGCTATGTTAGATATATGCACCCAGTCGAAATGGAATCAAAATGTCTGCTTCAAGTTTATTTGAAAGAAGTTTATGTCAATAATGCATAGTTGACTAAACAGTTATTGAACTTCCTGCAACACTACTAGCTGGTGTGTAGTTAGGTCTGGAGTTAAACTCTCCAGTTAATCAATAGCACACAACAAAAATATTTTGCTGTTGTTGACATAGTGCATAATCATTTCCAAATGTACTGCTATGTGAAGCTTTTTAATCTAGTATCAAATGATTATAGTTGTACACGGTCAATTTATTGCATAGCATTCTTTTAAGAGGATTGAATTGTAATGCACTATTAATCCAAAATATCATTGAAACAGTACGTGCAAGTGTCAGAAATGTCAGAGGGAAATAGAAATTAACATTTACATATCCAATACTGAAAATTAAGGAAGTGCCTGGGTTTTGGCCCACTAGTAATTAAAAATTGATGTTTGTTACTGAAAATCCAGTTCACTGAGAATAAAAGGGTCACTTGATACGATGCTATGTGTGCCTACACTTCAAGGACATGCAGGATCTGTAGACTAGACATAGATTCATATAACGCAAGTAATTTTACAAGAACTCCAGAAAAAATTGGAAGATGTTTTTGCACTGTACTGCATGTGTTTTGAAGGCCTTGCTGAGAATACCAAATCACTGTCTTGCAGGAAAAGTTCTGTCTATATTATTTTACTCACCTGAGCTGTTTGAATAAATACCTGTAAGCAAAGAAGTGTCAGCTTAATCAGCACCATTTACGGTGTAATGAGAGGGAGATCAGTGTTTGGTTAATGATTGCATCTTGTTGGAAAAAAATATTGTTGTGAATTGAATTCACACTTCACAAAATGAGGTGTCTTTATAATGTAATGTATATCTCTGAAGAGGTTTTTTTTTAGCTGTTCAGTTTGCTTTCTCTCATTTGCTTTCACGGACTCTTTTCTTACATGCTTTCTACACCATTTGCAATATAACTCTGTTCCCCAAACTGTTCTCCCTTCCTTTTGAACCTCATCTGCATTAATTTTTCTTAAACGAAAAAGAAACACTTTAATGTCTGCTAAAATGTGGCTTCATCGCTGTTGATTCATCTCCACTAGCAATGGCATTTCACAAATTCAGTATCTTGCATCTCCCTGAAAAGAACTTGGTCACTTAGGGTTCATCAGAGAAATAGCGCATATGGTAACTGTTTAAAAGTTGATTTGGCTCTTGCTTGATCACTTGTTAGAACATTCACTGACATCTCTTGCATCTTTGTATTACCTACTGCTGTGTGATGTTGGACATTCTTAAAACCCAACACTTTCCTGCATAAGATGAGATGAAAGAGCTTGAAAGGCTTGGAAGCCTAGGAAATTGACTTAAGTTTGAAAAGTCTTTACTTTGGACTTCCTGCGTGGATAGAATATCAGTTCCTGCAGTTTTGCAAATAAAACACAAATCAGTAGTGACAATATCCTTTCTTTGTCACTGTGCTGAACTGGAACAGTCTGTACTGTTCTCATCTGCATTGTTATTTAAGAAACAAAGGCAGTTTTATTATTTATCTTCTGTTTTATATTCAACCAGTATATAGAAAGAAATAAAAAAGACTCAGCAATTTCAGTTGAGAAATGCCATTAATCAGTGTGCATTCAACTGCATAAATAGTGCTAGGAAATTGGTTCAAATTAAAAGTAAATACATCTGTAATCTATCAATTATCAGAAACAGGGGAATGCAAGAAGAACAGAAGAGCACTGAGCTTTTCAGCACTTGAAAATTTATTCAGAAGTCTTTCATCTTATGTAATGAAAAATTAAACACTTGTCTGAAGAAAATACTATTTCCATATCTATTATTGTTCTTGACTTGTTTTCTTTTGAACACATATGCTTAATAACTGACTTTCTGTACTCCTTGAGCTATTTCTAAAAACCATTTTATGGGCTAAATGCTGTAAGAGCAGGGCAGTTTTAAAGACTTGTCCAGAAATAGTTCTACTGCTGCTTTTTTCAGTAGACCGTGACATTGTATTTTGCCATTATTCACAGGTGGGTAATGATGATAAAACACTTCGTCCTGAGGAAGCACAAAGATTGCACAATCTATACTTGTGGCCAGAAGTCACAACCTCTCAGTTTTCCTTAGTTCTTCTCAATACTTTGTAGTTTATACTCTCTGATAGAAATCTATTTAAAATGGAATTATGTTAGATCTACAAAATATAGAAATCCAGAAGACACTCACCAAAATGTGCTAAATTGGCTATGGCTAATGTAATTTCCTCAGCTATCTTATGGACTATCTGGTGTTGATTTGTCTGCAAATAAGACTTCAGTTAATAATGGTTGTTGAGAAAATTGCTGCCATTCAGCAGCACATGAAAGAAGCAGCAGATGCTCACTATTGTTTCTGTCTGTCTAATTTCTTGGCACATACAATACTCTGTATGAAATTACTGTTTCAAACAACTGTACATTTACCAATTTAATTTTGCAATACAATAGTAAATTGCCACAACCCTACAAGCTCTTTTATACTGTGTTACAGCTGGTAGACAGTTTGGAAGTCTTAGTTATAATACAGTCTAGCTAAGGAAAGTAATGGTAAAGAAATGAAACTTAGAATCATGCTAAATACAATTAAAGAATCTACATGAATTTTCACTCTGTAAGAAAAACGTTTTTTGGGAAAAAAACCAGAAAATCCACCAAGTATCTGGGTCTTTAACATTTTTATTTGCACAAACATAAGAACTGAGAGTAAAATAATTTTTTTCTGAAAAGCTTCTCAGGGTTAAGACTGTTATTGAAATGGACTCTGTATACTTGAGTATGCTAAGTGCTCTAGACAGTAACAACTTCAGCTCACCAGTATGTCCAGATGATGAGTTACATCCTAAAGTTTATTAAAACTTTCAGGACAAGCAGTGTAGATTTTGAGCTGTTATTTGTATTAGAATCAAAAATCCTTAAAAGGACATACCAGTATCTGCCAATTCTAAATCTATCCTGTTTTTCCCTTCCAGTTATTAATATGACTACACCAACGTTCAGCAATGCACAGGAGTGCAGGATAGGCATATCACTACTGCTGGTATAAATTGCTTTTGAATTAACATGTTGTGCAGATAGAACACTGATTTGTACCCAAACTATGCAGTTAAAAACCCAAAGTTTGCAGCAAACTGAAATTTAAATATGCTAGCAGTTGGTATTGACATGGCAAGTTGAAAGCTTTTACTTTTAAAAGACTATTTTAATCCATTTACCAACATTTCAAGGGCCACATTGTCAAAAGATTTTTTTTGTAGTATCAGCAGAATTTTTTAACTCTTAGCATGTACAAAGCCTTCTCAGGCAAACACATTTTAAAAGTATTTGTAACTTTGGTAGTATTTTTTGATTGAAGTTATTGTAAAGTATCAGAAATAGGGTCTTCCCATTCCTTTCCTTTTTCATTAATTGGAAAGTATAAAAATCGGATTGAATTTCATAAACTAACTTCAAAGTGAAGTCATGCTGTATTTCTTGATGTTAGTAGAAGATCCCAGGAAGAGTTCAGGATCTGCATCGACAGATAAACTGCTGATGTTACTGTCTACTAAGCCTGAAGCAGTCTTAGTTCCCATTTTCCAATCACAGCCAAAATTGTTAGCCTTGCACAAAATAGTTATCAGAAGTAATTAGGGTACCAGAGAGAAGCCTGAATGTGTAGCTACAGAAGGGATCATTTTCTGAAACTCAGTCCTTCTTCTTGAGCCCTTGCCATCAGAGAACTCTGAGGAAAGCTCTTTAAAGCACGGTGTTTGCAGTGTGATCCTTACTCTTCTGAAGTGGCTGCTCCTACTGCATTAGAAGCAGGTGTGGTATTTGACAGTTGCACACATTGTTTACACATGTGTAAATGCAACAAAAGTGACCAATGTTTTAACATAAACTACTTTCACTGATTTTCCAGCACTGGGACAAAGTTGCTATGTACCTTTGTATGAAAGGAAGAATCTGTCCGCAAGGGAATCCAACAATTTCTGTCTTGAAGCAAGCTTACTCCCCACTGTAGTTGTAGCATCCAAAGGCCCTGTTGTGCAATTTGCAAAGACATTAAGAAACAAAGGGCAACCAAAATAAGAGCTGCCATCTAACCCCTTCAAGGATTCCACCTAAATTGAAGAAACAGTGAATTCACAGTTGTAGGTTTACCTGAGTTTTCTCTCTCCTGTCACAGAGGCAGGGAATGACAGCTGTCTCTTTCTCTTAGGGACAGCACTGATGCAGCTACTTATCCTGGATTGCTGCAGAAAACAAATTATTCTTTCTCACAAACCCAAAAGAGAGCAGCTTGTCTAAATTGTCAAAGCTCCAATGACTTTTCTTCATAATGTCAGATCTAAACCCATTGACTACGTGCAGTAGGAAGAGTACTAGGAGAAGGATCCACTGCAGGTATCACTAAATTGGGCTCTTACAGCATTTTAATATTCAGATTAATTTTTCCCGGAATTATTTGTTTCTCTGGTACTGAGTAACTGGTGCCCAGAACTTTTACATATTGTTCGTAATAGACAACTTGTTTCTGATTTCTTTGGTCTGCAAAATGTTTACCAAAAAAACCCAGGCAAGAAAGGTCGGTTCTTTGTTATAAAAATACTGCGTTAAAGCTTTTTACCCTACTTCTGATGATATCCTGAAAATACAACAAACACAGTGTAGCTTTGATATGTTCTGAGACAAAATGAAATTAAAAAAAAAAAAAGAAACAAGTGCTGCTGTGGTAGGTTGTGGTACAGAACAGACATATATTTGTTTAAACAGAGGTGTTGAAATTATAGCTAAAACATGAAAGGCCATAGATTCTGGCTGTGGTGGCTGATCAGAGCACGTTGATTAGCTTACCTGCTTTTCCAGTATACCAGACAAAAGAGATTTTAGACCTCCACCATCTTCAACAGATATCTATTTCTTAGAATATTTCTCTGTTTTTCCTGTAATAAAAGAATTATTTACATTATAGACTTTTTAAAGGAAGAAGTATTTCTTATTGTACACATTTGAGAGTTTCCAGAAGTGATGGCAACTTGATATTAGCAATGAGATGAAAATTTCTGCAGTATTTCAAACTCACTGAACTTATTTCTTTATTTCAGCTTGTTTTTACTTGGTTTTAACAACTTTCACCGAACAAGGTTGGGAAGCTTGGAAAGTGTTTCTGCTTAAACAAATAGTCAGTATATTCTGAAGTTGCACTGCAGCAGTCTGATCAAATTAATTTTCTATTTTCTCTTTGATTCAGAAAAAGCTGTTTGGCTTGCTTATTTTTATAGGGACAGCTATTTTATGCACTAAACTGTAAAAGTAATAAACAAAAAGCAGTGCCTGCTCCTCAAGTAAACTGGACTTTTGTTCAAAATTTTCTCTTTACAAAAATCTTCAGTGTTTTCTTTGTGTAAACTTTAATGGTATTAATTTTAAGATGATGGGTTTGTTTTGGAAGGCTCTAGATTTGGCAGCCCTTGCCACTGAGCACGCACAATTCAAGGACTGGTGGTGGAAAGTCCAAATTGGGAAGTGCTACTATAGGTAAGCCATTGTTCATTTCTTCTGTGATGAGTGAGTCTCAGTGCAGGACCTGTACTGCTGGGTGTGTTGTGCAATGCTGAACACAGAAATAGCTCAGAAGGTGTTTTGTTGGAGAGTGCTGTGCTTACAATTAAATCTCCTTTAATGTACAAGGAGACCACTGCTTGAGGTAAAGGCATCCATACTGAGTAAATGAATTAGTTGCAATTTTGCCTTTGTTAATGGATTTTAAAGTCATTATTTTAAAAGCCAGTCAATAAATGCAAAGAGCTATTGTTAAAACAGACCACATAAAATAAATATTACAGGATTAGTTTGAGAAATAACCTGTCAATCAGGGCTTCAGATTGATGAAATAATACAGAATAAAAAATTCATGTTAGACACTTTCTGCCAGAATTACATTGCCCAAGAAGTACCAGTTAAAAATATGCTGAGGCCTCAGGCTGGCACCCCGTATGCAAGCATCAAATCAGAGTAGGATAATGAGAAATATTAGCAATTCTTAAAACAACTCCTTTTCCTTCTTCTTGGGCTCAACTTCACTCCCTATTTTCTCTACCTTCTCCCTCCCCAGCAACATAGGGGGATAGGGAATGAAGGTTGCAGTCAGTTTGTCTCTGTTTCTCCTTCCTCCTCAGGGGAAGAACTCCTCACACTCTTCTCTTGCTCCAGGATGAGTCCCCAAAGGGTCACAGGTCCTGCCAGTAGATCTTCTCCAGTGTGGGCTCATCTCTCCACGGGGCCACAGGTCTTGCCAGGAGCCTGTTCCAGCATGGCCATCCCATGGGGTCACAGCCCACTTTGGGCATCCACCTTCTCCGGCATGAGTTCCTTCACAGGATCCTGCAGGTGGATCTCTGCATCCTCATAGTCCTCTATGAGCTGCAGGAGCACAGCTGCCTCACCATGGTCTTCACCATGGGCTGCAGAGGAATTTCTGAAACACCTCCTCTTGCTCCTTCTGCACTGACCTTGGTATCTGCAGAGCTCTTCTTCTCACAAATTCTTACTCCTCTCTCTGCCTGCCATTGCACTGTTTTTTCCTCCTTCTTAAATATATTATCCCTGCATGTACATTATTCCTATGCTAATTATGGAGGCGCTACCACCATCATGGATGGGCTCAGCCTTGGCCAGCTGTGGGTCCATCTTGGAACCTTCTGGCATTGGCTCTGTCGCACATCGGAGACATGTCAGCTTCTCACGGAAGCCATCCCTGTAGGCCTCCAGCTACCAAAATCTTCTCATGCAAACCCAGTACATGAGCACAGAGGTCATTCATTACTTTCAAAATTTTTATGAATTGTGTGGTAGAGACTAATCCATCCAAGTGGGTACATGGACTTCCAGGTTCCCAAAATACCTTGTGTCGCCATTGGCTGTGTTTCTTTGTTTAGCTGGCTTGTTCTTTTGGTGTTTTGCATTTCTTCAGCAACTATGTGCTCTTTGGCTGAAGGAAACAAAAGGCAATTTGTATATGAGAAAGTGTACTATTTTCTGTTGTTGAAATTGCACAGTCCTCTTAATTTTTAGTTGTGTAGCTTTTATAGATTACTGCAAAACATTTGACTGTAATTATGCAAAATGAATGCCTTTGAGATGAAATAGACTTCTGTGATGTTCATTCGCAGTGGAGTATATTTGTGTGATCTTTGCCGTGGCTGAGGAAATTCTGGTCTGAAACAGTTTGGGTAGAGTTGAGACATTAATTGCTCATTTTCTACTGTCTGTTCTAAGAGCAGGAGGAAGTCCTGTAAATACAAGTACATCGTTACTCATGTAGCACCAGAAAGCTGCATGTGTAAGAGGGGGCCAAATTACATAGATTTGTCTTTTTCATAGTTTTGAATGGTTGTTTTGTTTTCTTTATATAACAACATCTTTTTCGTTGACATGCACACAAATATGTGGTCTTAAAGTGTGCTTTCAGGCAGTTTATGTTTGATTTAGTGTGCGCTGCATCATTATTTAATAAGTTTTTAAAAAAAACTAAAAAAACCCCAACAAACAAGTACCTTCTATATGTATGTGTTCTCTCTTTAGGTTGGGATTATATCGTGAAGCCGAAAAACAGTTTAAGTCAGCCCTTAAGCAGCAGGACATGGTTGATACAATCTTGTATTTGGCAAAAGTAAGTCACAGATACATCATTGTGTTTAAAAGTGTATGATCTCCATGCCTGAGGCAATACATGCTAACAGTTGCAGTGGAAGTTGATAGTTTACAAAATTATTGTACAGCTCCCAGATTTCACAAACAAGATTTAAAAAAATCTCCTATGTTACTGGATTCTTTGTTCTGAACTCCAGTGAGGATTATGTAGCTAAAAAATTATTGGAGTTCCAGTATGAAGAACAATGTGGCTATATATGGTCTCCTAGGAAACTAATGCAATAAATCTGTAAATAAAGAGCGAAGCTCAAAATCCTAGTTTCACAAGCAAAATCAAAACAAAGTGAGCTTAGAGGAAGCAATCAGAGACCTTGAAACAGGGAATGTTCTGTCAAAATACAGTCATTAAAAGCTTTGAAAGAACAAGTGGCACAGCTGAGTCTCAGAACTGCTTGTTTACCAGGATACACATTAGATTCTAAACATTTTCTAAGACGTTCAAGAAAAGGTGGCCTGTGAGAAACTAAAACTGCATTTTTCTGCATCGTGTCCTAAAAGGAGATGAAACCAGTTGCTCTTTATCAGTTCCCTTTGAGCCAGGTGTCACAGGCCTGTCCAAAAGTCATCACTGATGGTGGATAATTCAGATATTCGTATGTGCTTTACATTTCTTGAGCAATTTATGTTTTGTATTTAAATAATCATTATTGCTATCTGGAGACTTGTCTTCAGTGCGGTGTTTGGAGTTCATTGATCCAAGCTTAGTAATTTTAGATTCCTGTCTCTACCATGAGTCATTCTGCAAAAGAGTTAGAATCACAAAATGGTTTGGGTCAGAAGGGATGCCAAAGATCATCCAGTTCCACCCCTCCCCCCCCACCCTGCCCCATGGACAGGGATGCTGTCCACTAGACCAGGTTGCTCAGAGCCCCATCAGCTTTGCCTTGAACACTTTCAGGGGTGGAGCATCCACAATTTCTCTGGGCAAGATGTTTCAGTGCCTCACCAGCCTCATAGTGAAGAATGTCTTAATACTATCTAATCTAAACCTACCATCTTTCAGTTCTAAGCCATTCCCCCTTGTCTGCCACTACATGTCCCTGTAAAAAGTCCCTCTCCAGCTTTCTTGTAGGGCCCTGCCATGTGCTGGAAGGCTGCAATTAGGTGACCCCTCTTATTCTCTTCTCCAGGCTGACTCAACTCTCAGCCTGTCCTCCCAGGAGAAGTGCTCCATCCCTCTAGCCATCTTGCTGGCCCTTCTCTGGACTCACTCTATGAACCACACAGAATTATTAAACTGGCAGAGTAACTGGATTAACAAACAATGATTCATTACAGGAGATTTGCATCCCCCCACATCAGTACTAGCTCATGCAGGAGCTGCATTTGAACTTCCACCTCCCACTCCATAGACCAGCTTGCTCAAGTATAAAACATTGCACTGCATGATTTAGTCACTGTCAGTGGACAGGCAATAGAGTAAGGCACTGAGATACAGCTCAATCTAATGGAACTGAAAAAATCAGACTTGAGTTACGCAGCCATTAGAAAATAATAAGATTGCATAAAGTTCAGTGGAAATATACTGATACTATGATACTAGTTAGTTTTGTTTATATTCATTATTGCAACAGCTGTCTGGGTTTTTAAAAATATTTTCTCAAAAGTGATCTCTCCCTTGAAATATAATTTACAAAAAGATGAAAGGCCAAAAGAAAAATGAAAAATTAGGAGTCTTTAAAGAAGTCAGGACTTACTGCAAAGTTACAAAGTATTTCAGGACCTAGAAGAGGTAGAAATGGGATATTTTTACCAGAGATAAGAGAGAGACCAAAAAGAGAATGGAGTCATTCTGCTTTTAGTATATAAACCATAATTACTGTAGCTGTGGTACTCTTAAAGAGCAGGTCTCCCCAAAGCAACTGCAAGTAGATGGAAATTGCCTCACCTGGTTTTTAATTTCTTTTGCCACTTATGTAGAGAGCAGCTCTACAGTCTGCGGAGATGTTGGGCAGTGTGGTATCACACTGGATATAGGAATTACATAGTAGATCACTGTGGCTGTGTGGTCTTAGCATCTGTAGTGAGTGCATCTTTGGCGTGAACCTCCGGATAAAGCAATAGAGCAGATTTAAGCCATTAATGCTTAGAAAACATACTTCATTTAAAAAGATAAAAATATAAAAAAGGAGCAGATCCAGGGGAGTTTCCCACTGTCCATTTTTTAAATTGAATGTGTCATTCATGGTTAATGATGTAATCAGTACAGTTCTAGTCTACTAAGTAACATGGCCTCCAAAACCTTTGCTCTTTTGTAGATTTTCAAAGAAAGCATTAGTTTTCTACCTTAATACAGAAAATGGGAGTGACATTAGCAGAGCAAGTGTAAAAAATGCCTTTATTTTTTTCGTTTTGCCAATGACCAACTTGGAATGGCAGTTCCTTTCTTGGAAGACACTCACAGTTGTCAGCTCTTTGACAATTAAGAATGTCATTGAGTGGTCATAGGAAAGAATTCTTTGCAAATATCTACAGCAGTGTATATCTATGGGATTGCAAAAAAACAATGTACAGTCTTGATTGTTGGCAGTCAGAAGTCCATGAAATTCAAGAGCAAAAGCAGAAATCATGGTTGGAGGTTTCTCAGGTATTCAGTTAACATTGATCTTTGTCTTACATTTCATCACACGATGTTTGGATCAGGATACCAGTCAAGGATTCTTTCCCTTTTTTAGTAGTATCAAGTAGTAGCTCTAATTAATATACTTTTTCTCCAACAAAATCCTTTTCCACCCAGTGGGAGATAAATAATTCTAGCCATCTAGTTTCCCAAAGTGTATGTGCAGGGTTTTTCCCTTTGCTGTGGCTGTGTTTACCATACCCCACAGCAGGAGGGCTTTACAGTGACAGCTTCAGAGGCGATCCCTATCAACACGTTGCAATACATTGGATGTCCAATTCTCACACAGTTATTATCCACATTGCACATTTTCATAATCAACACAGAAGCCAAAATCACAGAGACAAAACTGCCCTCTTCCCATAGGATTTTATTGTTTGTGGCAGGGGAGGTTGGTTGAGCAGTAAGGAAACTTGAAAGTTTCACTGCTCTGTGCAGTGCAGTCTTATTTGACTAAGTAAAACATTTTGATATTCCAGCACTATCAACCTGAAGATCCAGTTCTTTCAAGCCTAAACACAAGTTTTTGGAAATACATTAAACAGGGAAATAATCAATGTGATACTTTCACCTCAGTGTCAAAGTATATTATATATGATAATAAATAACGAGATATTTTTAATTAGTAATATTCAAATTAATAATGTATAGATGGTATGAGGTAAATTTAATTATCTTAAGTAGCCTGTTTTATCTTCATTACACAGATTTATTCAGTATTCACTCCATCATTTTCCCAGTATTATTCATCATCTCAGCTAATGGTGTACTGCATAAATGGAGGTGTCATCCCTTTTATTTATCTCCCTTGTTAAACAGCAGAACGTGTATAAAAGTCAGACATTTGACATCTATATACACTTTTTGTTTGCTTAGGTGTATTTGCGCTTGGATCAGCCTGTGACAGCTCTGAACCTTTTCAAGCAAGGGTTAGATCGATTTCCTGGAGAAGTGACTCTGATTTGTGGAATTGCCAGAATCTACGAGGTATGCCCCCACTATGCAATCCTTGTAGTGGCCAAATTTAGCTGCTTGAGCAAGAAAAAAGAGTCAGTAGTTGAATATAACTGCAAGGTCACCAAAAACCAATTGTGCTGATTGTCAGTGTCACTAATGCAAGGCAGGTAACTTTCCACAAAGGTACCAAGGTAATGTCGGGGGATCCCTGCAGGCTTATTTGTTTCAATGGTTAATCACACCAGTGAGATCCCATTTGCCCTTGGCATGCAGAAGCAAGTCCACATTAATTCAGGTTGTCCAGATGTTGTCCTTGCAGCTAGGGCTAGTTTATATATATTTCATCATACTAAAACTGCTCAAGTCACCAACTAGCAAAATTAAACATAAAAATAGTGTATTTGTCTATGTTGTTTTTATTAGCACTATGTGCTACCATTAGTTTCTTAACCCTTTGAGAACAGTTAGAATGTGAATGTTTCTTAGTTAGGAAGTAGATGTTGTATTAAATGGGATTAGTTTTAAAGTAGTTTCACTTTAGCTTGGTAACCATGTATTTTGTATTTTAAAATTGTGTATTTTCATGTCAAACAATGGACTTAATATTGTTTTTCACTGAAAGTTGGTAATGTGCTATTCCAGAACAAATGTTAAAACCAAAGTAATGAATTTCTTTTTTTTGTCTATATTCATGCTTGGCATTCTATCCTGTTCTCATCATTCTCATCTAACCCCTAAGCCTTAATCCATTTTCATATTAAATCCTTTTTGTCCTTCAGCAAGGAAGAAAACAGCTGCATAATTTTTGGAGGCTTTTCTTTCTGAATTGTTGAATAGTTTTAAATATGGATATTATTTTACAGAACCATAGATAGCATTGCATAACCCTTTGAGGAATTATTAAAGAGCAGCATATACTTGATAGAATCTAGTTTTGCACTGACACCTGAGTGCAGGATTATAGCTTCATTAGCAAAGATTTGTACTGCAACACAGGGCTGCTTTTATCACATAGATTCACAAGTGGAATATATGTATCAGGCATCTTAATCAGAGCTTTTCTTCTCTGTCATTAACTTTCAACAGTTTGAAGAGTTGTAAAGCTTTTTTGGTTTAAAAAAACCCATAATTTTTAAAGGGACTGCTTTATTACTATTTCCTTTAATCACAATAAATCCTTTTTTTTTTTGTAGCTGAATACACTGCCGAGGTTATATAAAAGCTTATTCTTGAGTTATGTTGGGAGCACATTGTATCTATAGCACACAAGTAAAAGTTATTCCTGTATAAACACAGAAGTGAGTTTGATCTTTTAATTTATTTTTTTTCTTGTATGGGGTAGGGTTCTCAGGGCCTTGCATCACTAAGAAACAGTGCACTGTTATTTACAGCAGTGATTTACCCTAATTCGTCTTCCAAGTAACAAACATCCAAGCACATATTTTTGTACCATACAGTTCTCTTAACTGGCATATCCTAGGTAGTACAAGCTTTGGTAATTTCATGATTCCTGTTTTCAAAGGCACATAAGAGATCTTCATATGCAATTATATTCTCGTTTGTGTTCAGAGCAATTAATGAGTTGATTTAAAAAGCACTGAAAATAAGTGAGACATTGACTGGAGAAGTAAGTCTATTCTGTGTTACCGTACTGGGAAACTGACTGCACAGCTCTGGGTATCTCAAGGCATTGTGCAAGAAGGGGCAAATGTCTACTGCACGTGGTGCTGCTCCAGCATGGGATCCCCACGGGGTCACAAGTCCTGTCAGGGAACCTGATCCAGTGTGGGCTCCTCTCCTCATGGGGCCACAGGTCCTGCTGGGAGCCAGCTCCAGCATGGACTTCCCACAGGGTCACAGCCTTCTTTTGAACATCCACCTGCTCCAGCATGGGGCCCCTCCACAGGCTGCAAGTGGATCTCTGTTCCCCTGTTGGCTTCCATGGGCTGCAGGGGCACAGCTGCCTCACCGTGGTCTTTACCACAGGCTGCATGGAAACCTCAGCTCCGGTGCCTGGAGCACCTCCTGCCCCTCCTTCTGCACTGACCTTGGAGCCTGCAGAGTTGTTCCTCTCCCGCATTCTCACTCCTCTCTTCCTGGCCACAATTACATCTGTGCAATAACATTTTTTTCCTTTTTAAATATATGTTATCATAGAGATGTTGCTGCCTTCTCTGATGAGCTCAGCCTTGGCCAGCAGGTGGGTCCATCCTGGAACCAGCTGTCACTGGCTCTGTTGGACATGGAGGAAGCTTTGGCAGCTTCTCACAGAAGCCACCCCTGTAGTCCCCCTTCAACTTCCAAACCCAATAAAGAGGCTGTCTCTTTTTCTAAAGATGAAAAGCAAATAAGTCTCTTTGTAGCTGTGGCATAGAGTTAATTTCAGGTACAGATATTACTAATAAACTAATATGCATTCTTGTCATGGATGTGTGTGTTGCTTGTGAAGATGCTGAACAGTGGCGTTGAATGGTATGATCAGAGAACTTTAAGAGCATATGTAATTAATCTCAATTAGGGCATAGATAAAGTACTCAGTACATTAACATTTTAATAAGTTCCACATTAAAAATAGGTGATAAACAGTAGAAGTAATTGGAATTTTTGTCCAATTGTATAGGAAATGAACAATATCTCCTCGGCTGCAGAGTACTATAAAGACGTCTTAAAACAAGACAATACTCATGTGGAAGCCATTGCATGCATTGGCAGTAACCATTTTTATTCAGACCAACCCGAGATAGCTCTGCGGTTTTACAGGTATCTGAACTTATGGAGAGGGAGGGAGGGGTAACAGAATATGTGGGAAGGTAATATAAAGGGTTGATTTTTGTAATGCAGAAAAATAAATTAATTAGGAGATTAGCATGGGAGGCTGAATGAGCATTTGGACAAATATCACCATAAAATCAGTTTACCAACTTTTGTATCTTCTTATACAGTGATAATTACATCACTACGTCCTTGTAATCGTTACATGAGGAGTATGTAGAAGTATCAACAAAGATTATCAAAACAGTTACCATTCAACTAATAAACAAGGGAAGTTCTTTCACAGCATGAGGCACTTTGAGAAGAGTGGATCTTGCTCTCAGCTTCAATTGCATACAGAAGGCACAAGGACTTCTTATTTAGCCCTTTAGCACTCCACCTGAAGTGACCAGGAGTTGTGACCACAAAATCAGAGTGCTGAGGAGCCTGATGTTCTCTCACTAAGAGCAGATTATGTCACTAAGAGCACTACCATCACATTTCTCTTGGACTTGAGCTCTTTTGTGCTTTAGGTTCAGAAACTCACAGTCATGCTGCAGACAGCAGCCCTCTTTTTCCCTAGCCCTCATAGCATTTCTGTTTTTCCTATAAATATTAATAAACAGAATTTTTATAATACATCTCCATTTTAAATGACAAATTAAGCAATATCAGTGTCAATCAAAATCTGAGTTATGGTTGTTGTGTAAGATTAAAGTAGATTCACATCTAAATGTACTATTACTAATTAAATAAGTACTGAAGGACAGGAATCAAGCGAAAAACGGAAGTCTTAAGAGTTATATAAAGTAACTGCAACAAACTACAGCTTGATTGATGTCGAGAGATTGGAAAGGGGAAACAGAGAAAGTCTGCTACATCTCTGTTTTACTGTAAAGTCAGATCATGTGACCCAGTCAAGAAGACAGAAGTTACTGATTTACACAGACTGTTTTACATAGTTTTGATTCTAATACAAAATACCCTGCACTGCCCCTCATGAAACTACCAAGTGTAAGACTGTAACACTTGTTTTTTATACCCTCTCAGAATAGGGAGAGAGGAGGAGAGAACTTTTGTCTTTTAGAGCAGAACTTCTACTTGAAATTAATAAATAAATGAAACAAATGTTTTCTTTCAATCTAGACGGCTCCTGCAGATGGGTGTTTATAACTGCCAGCTCTTTAACAATCTGGGCCTCTGTTGCTTCTATGCCCAGCAATACGATATGACACTGTCTTCATTTGAACGGGCACTGTTTTTGGCTGAAAATGAGGAGGAGACAGCAGATGTGTGGTACAACTTGGGACACGTGGCTGTGGTATGAAAAATATTAACAATCTTTCTGAATAAACATGATTCATAAAAAATGTAAAAAAAAATAACTAGGAAGGAGTAATTTGAGTAACCTGATAGTGTACAGGATAAAGTCCAGTACAAATGGAAAGTTTATTTGCACTTCGGTAGGGAAGAAGCAGCAAGAGAAGAAAACTCTGTACTTTACAGAATGTGGCTTTCTCCTGCTAAAAGATGCTCACTCCCCACTGTCTTTAACCTTCCCTTCTTTCTAAAAAAATTGCAACATATACCAGCCCTTGAAGGCCTTGGCTGCAAAACAAGGGAATCTGACCAAAAAAAATAGAATTCAAGATATTTTTCTAGGAACTGTTATTTGTTTTACATGGAGCATTAGACCAATTCTCTTGTCATAAAAATGCACATTCAACAGCAAGTAGCCAGTACTAAAGCACTAAGTAGGTCATAGTTGAGAAGGTATGTTCCTCTGTCTTAGAGGCAGCTGTAGAAATATTGTGTAGTTGTGTGATAAACTTCGTTAAGTTTCTACACAAATTTTCTTACATTCTTGCCCATTTTTGCAGATGTTCTTCAAGAAGTTGTGTTAGATTTCTCTTTAGCTGCATGCCCAGAATAAGTTTGCTGAATTAAGTTTTTGACAGCTTTCTAACATGAGTTGTCTTCAATTGCTGAGAATGATTGGAGTCAGAAACACAACTGTTTGTCTTGCTTGTACTGCAACTAGGATAAACACAGTAATTTATACTGCCTAAAACATTGAAATTTGAACTGATGTGCCTGTATTTTTCAGCATTTGTCACTTTTGATGTTTAACCTGATACTGTGTCAGTGTCAGTCATAACACTACAGTAGTAGTAGTCAGCTGCTCCATCTGAGAAGTGAATCTCCCTTAAGTTAAATATGTGTAGAGACAGAGAGGCAAGATGACTTCCTCTCTGGAGACATCTCAGGTTTTCTTACCCTGCTGTAGACAGTAGCAGATAGCATAATCTTTAGATGGCACTTTAGTCATCGTAAAGTTAAATTAGATGAAATGAGTATCACTTGGAGCATGGAAGTTTGTGCTGGAGAGAAATGATTCTGTCTAGAGAAAGAATAAGGAAAAAATGAGAGGATCTGGAAAGAAAGCACATGTGTTTCTGATCAGCATGTTTTTATTGTAATTTGCATGCCATTTTAGTACTTATGGGTGAAAAGATACTCCAGAAAACAAAAAAGATGCATGTTGTTTCCAACCTTTTCACAAATGAAAATGCAGTCTTACTTTTAGGGCATAGGAGACCTGAATCTGGCTTACCAGTGTTTCAAGCTAACGTTAGTCAACAATAACGACTATGCAGAAGCTTACAACAACTTGGCTGTGCTGGAAATGCGAAAAGGTCACACTGAACAGGTCAGTGCTGAATCTCAGCCTAACAGAATGCTTCATTTAGCCCTTTTGTATTTAATAAACATGTCATTTCTCTGTGGTGGAAGCATCATATGAATGTCTCACTTACTGTTACAGGCAGAAAACATGGATAACTATTATACATGTTCCAGTGCAAGCTTCGTATGGTCATGCCATCTCCCATTAAACTGCTCATTCTTTGGTATATCCAGGTGAATCATTAAAGACAAGCAAGGTTTACAATGGCTTTGCAGTTGTTGAGATTGTTTTTTTTTAATTGATACCCAAAGCAAACCCCATGACTTTGTAATCATCACTTAAATGACAACTTTGACTGTACATTCAGTTTATAAATATAGATAGCATACTTTTGTCAGGTGGCAGAAGAGAGCAATCAGGTTAGCTCTTGATAGTTGGGGTTTTTTTAGCAAGGAGATTGCTTTACAATTTTGTCACAAAGCAGCAGGTTCTTGATAAATACTTTTGCATCAGTAAGCTTGGTGGTTCATCTTACCTGATGTGAGTATACTAAGCTGTATTGTGCTTAGATGTATAATTGACATGCATGGTGGATTAAATGTAACCATTTTTATACACATGCAGGGAAAGTGAATATGTGTTTTTTGGACAGTTTGAACTACTGTGGGCCTGTTTTAAACCTCATGAGAGCAAGCTAATTTGATGGATTCATATATACCTCACAGAGCTACAATAAATTATAAAGACTTGTAAACACCTTCTTAAAGAGCGAATTCTCTTAGAAAGAAGTTAACTTTATTCAGATAACCTAGCAATTACCATGGAAACACTGAAATGAACCCAGGAGTGGATGTTTCCAGTGACAAATAAACTGTGGGTTTAGTTTCGGTTTCATAATCAGTAAATTTACAGACATTTAATTCCCCAGTGGAGCATACCCTCAGTTGTGGAAGTTGTGATTGCTCATAACTAGCACTGCTCATAACCAGCACTGCAGAGTCTTTTCATTAGAATAGCTTCCTGTCTACTTTAGTTTTTTGCTTAAAATTCTTAGTTTTCTTCCTGTATCACATGTATAATTGAAAATTGGGATCATCTTGGCAATAAAATTATGCACAGAAAAATTAAAAAAGGGATGATATTTTGCTTATTTTTGATTTTATTTCATAATGTTCTTTCATAAGTACTGTTGCATGTACTCAGATTTTTCAGATATAGGGAGTTTTAATAAGTTCCTAGTTCAGTCTTGCCACAGTTTTGTTTTTAAAAGTTTTGGAGTTTTCCCCTCTAAGTTCTCCATTTTTTAGTAAAATCTTTCACAAGTGGACCTTAATTTTGTATTGAATTTACAGCATACATTCTGATACTTAGTTTGTTTTACTTTTTAATGCCTCTATTTTGCTAGTGAGAAAAAAAAGGCTGATTTTATTGAAATGTTTGAGTGTGAAAGCTGTCATTTATATGATAAAATTTATGATTTCAGGGATGCTTAAGACAGAGCTGTCAGAGACAACAGATAAATACAGCAGGGTGTTCCTTAAATACTTTGGGTTTTATTCAATATACTTGATATATTCTCTTCAGTGTTTAAAATTGAATTGCTTAATTGAGTATGTCCCAATAATTTTTTTTATGACTCAACCAGAAGTCTCTATTCATTTCAGTGCTATCTGACTGTGTTATGCCTACACTGTTGGAGTAACCTTGTTGAAAATGGCTTTCTTAGTAAAGACTTCACAAAGAAAACATAGGATGATTTCTTTCAAGAATATGAATGTTGCATCAGATTCTTGTTACTCTCCCTCCCAGATTTCACTATATTATTTTTTTTATTTCTCTGCATAGGCAAGAGCTTTGCTGCAGACTGCTTCATCTTTAGCACCTCACATGTATGAGCCCCATTTCAATGTTGCTATACTCTCAGAGAAGGTAATGCATTGTCCTGTTCTTGTAATCTAAAAATTGAGCCTTGGTGAGGCAGGTGGATTTTTACTGTTATTACTGAGAATTCCAGATAGATAAGACAAAAGAATACAGACTTCATAAACTCAAGGAAAATGCTAAAGTACATTTTCATTTTAATACCTAGAAGTGTGTCAAAGTAGCCATTGCAGTGTTTGCTTTTGAGAATAAATGAGGCCAACTGGCTATGAAGTAACTTTATAATTATCCAAATGCCTTGAAGATGAACAATTTGTTAACAATTCCATCTACAGTCTGTACAATCATATGCTTTTTCAGAATGTGAAGTGAAATAATATCAAATGATTTGTCAGTAATGATAGAAAGAATATCCTTTGCTGATAATATCTTACTGATCTCAAAAGGAAAGTCTGTTACTCAGCTTTACAACCTCTGAATTTTTTGTGTTAACAATTTTTTTTCATTCAGACTGTATTAAGTGTCCAACGTTCCTGTTAATAAGAGAAACTTGTACAAGTCCTTATGTTTCTCAGAAGAAAAAAATTGCTCCTTTGCTTGTGCCTACACCTTCATGATTCTGTTATGATTCTGTGTTGTGTGGGCAGCTCCACTCCTACAGATACTGAAGTACGCGCATCAAGAAGAGAATAACCCATTAATTTGTAAACGTATCCTCTCCATTGTGAAACACAAGAGGGTGTTGAATAATTGCATTTTTTACTTAATGATTAGGGAGTAAATCCTAGTCTGCAAATGTCTTGTTACGTAGATTTTGCACAAGGAACCTTCATAGGTTATGGGAGAAGACAGACAGCCACATCAGCCAGGTGTTGGTGCAGTGGGATAATGCAATCCTTACATTCGGTGTAAGGCCGTGGTTTACAGAACGTGGCTTCTCTGGCCCATTCTCCTTCAGAGAATTCCTGCTGTGCTGAAGCTCTGTGTTGAGTTATGCACAGGCAAAAAAGGCCTCCTGACTCTGTCCATAGCTTCTTCCTTTCCATTCAGGAGTTATCACTTTTACTAGATGTGTTCCCAGACACTTGAATTCTTTTTTGCTGAACCCACTTTCTGAGATGCTTTCCTTTTAAACCTTCAAAAAAAGCATGGCTATTTAGGAAAAAAATGAAGTTCTCTAAGTAGGAAACAATTCCTTCTAAAAGCAGCAGGGGAGCACCATTAGTTCCCCTACGCTGTTGTGCATCTTTGTGAGGAAGCAGGAAATCACAGAGTTGTGTTTTTTACAGAGGCCTGATGGGTTGTGTTTTGCTTGTATATACAGTAGCGCTTCTATGGAGTTTAAAAGCAAAACTTCTATTTTTTATTCCTCCTTACTTCAAGCACTGGGCATGGTGTGTACCTTGTCCATTCTCCAAGAAGTCGCATGAAATGGAATATGTTAAATTGATGTCTTGAAGCATCCCACCTATTAAAATCACATTTCTGTCTTTTTCTTCTCATCCCTTGATGTAAGTGCAACATAATTCTGAGTCCAAATGTCTTTATTCTGACACTGTTCACTCTTAGGACGAGCTGTGTTTAAACATTTGTGAGCATCAGAAATGTACTGCACAGAGTGCAAAGAATATGTGATGCAAACACTGCAGTGCTTGGATTTTCAAAAGTAGTTTGTGTGTTTCTTACAGGTTGGAGATCTTCAGAGAAGTTACACAGCAGCTCAGAAGTCTGAAGAAGCATTTCCAGGCCATGTTGATACACAGCAGCTCATCAAACAGTTAAAAGAGCACTTTGCTATGCTCTGATGAGCATATTTTTTATTATGTAAGAAGTTAGCCAGAGCAAATGTCCCATACAGCATTTTGAGAACACCAGCTCAGAGTAGATGAACTATACTTAATGCATTCCTGTGGCAAAGCTTGAGTTACTTTGAGTAGCAGGAAAAGATTAAGTTTCAGTTTCTTGTCATTGTAAAAGAGAACGCTTATTCAGATGCAGCTAGAACACTTTGCAGCTATGTACACAAGAGATCACAGAAAAGGGTTTTTTTCTGACTTTTATGCAGAAAAAAATTGGTTTTAAACATTCCCATGTGACAATCTCTGAAGTAACAGAGTAAAAATACTTCCTAACTGGTCTTTAAACTTGGCTGTGGATAGTATACTTTCTTACTGAATGTTAAGTTTTTAAATTAAAATACTTGCAAAGAATTTTAAATACATATGTAAAGCAAAAGTTCTTATATTCCTTGTTGTACTGTATGAGTTAAATAAATTCAGTTTGTATGGCTGGTCTCATTTGTTTACGTAAGTTAAATTACATCCTCATTGCCATGAAAATCTGGGTTGGTAGTCTTAACTAATGAGAATTACTGGTAACGACCAGCTAACATTTTGAAAGAGTCCACAGAACTGGTACAAAATCACATAAATGCAAGTGTTCCTCTCTTTCCAGGAGGGACTTTATTCTGGATCTCAGTGGGGGAGAACGGTATTTAGAAGTTTGCAGACTTAACAACTAATAGTTGAGAACAAGGCATTGATGGGGTGATTACATGTGCTACCACATAAACACTGTTGCTAAATAAATATTTGGATAAATCTAACTGCAAGAATACTGCTGCTAACAACAAATGAAGACTTTGTGTCATACTTTGTGTTTTAGCTAAACGGAATAAATTTGCATGAATTCCGAACCTGACCTTTTTAAAAGACCTTTAAGAAATGTGGGATGCTAAGGCAATCTGAAGCAGCACATCCTGAAACAGACCTTTGAAATCTTTTCATGTTTCTCTGATACATTAAGGGAATGTCTTGCCTTAAGGAGCAACACTAAACATGCTTATGAATCTTATGTCGTTTTTTTTACTATTTGTTACTTCTCCACCCTCCACCCTCATCTCTGACTGTTGTAGCTGGTGAAGGTGGATGCTGGGGAGCTTAGAGAAGTGTGCCCACAGGTTCCCCCACAGAGCATTCTGTAGGTGGCAGAAAAACTCATCAATTGGCTGTCACATGATGTGAAGGGCAAAAGTATTATTGGCTGAATAGTTGCAGCATGTTTTATGGAATTTTATTTTGTCCATTTTCATTTTATACTATCAGAAATTAATCACAAACTATTTAAAAGGGAATCTTAGTTACCAGTAATTCTCATTAGTTAAGATTTTACCTGCTGCCAAAAAGCAAGAATTTAGAGGAAAGTTTCATCCTTTGATCTGCTGTATTCATGTCTTTCCAGCTGTCATTACTAAACTTAGAAAGGTAAGAATTTAGAAAAGAAAATTGTCTTAGCAGTTTAAACACAACTGTTGAGAATTTTTGAATGTCATATTAGTAACTGGAAGTAATTTTCAAATTGCATAGTAAATAAGCCTATTTCTGTATGAACTGGAACAGAAATGAGTGGTGCTACTTCAGATTTTAATCTAGTGTGGCAGCTTGATAGTTCCTCATAGGTGCTTATAAGATGCCTCTTACTACTTTCACTGCTCAGGTTAATGATCTGATTAACTCTTTTTCTTCTAGCAAACGGCACCCCTTAGAACATGGATCCGACTTTATTATTCTTTTATTATTGGGGAATGTATGAAGATTGAATGGGAAAAGGATTATGTATGTTAAGGAATCCTTCACACAATATGCTTGTGCAAATTTGATATTTTAAAAACTCACCTTCCCCCTCCCCTCCCCCCAAAATATACAAAGTTCTAAACAAGGATTAAAACCTTTTGAGCTCCCTACTCTGCAGCATCTGCAAGCCATTCCAAATTTATCTTACGTGGTGTATTTTGATTGTCCCAAAAGGCAGCAGCAATTTGCTTTGTTGATCTTTCGTGCCCCAAAGCAAGGGCCTGACAGTATATTTTTCACAATTAGCACTGTACAAATGAAATCAAATGTGGTGATGAGTACAGCAGCATGGTGCAACAACAGGTGAACCAGCAGGCTGTTCATCCTGGAAGAATCTTCCTATTTCATTGCATGTTAATTCGGTGTGAGCTGCAGCAAACAGCTGAATCGGCAGCCCCTGGGGCAAAGCGCCTTCAGTTAATTGAGGGCGACACCGCACAACAAAATGCATGGAGACCGTGTTCATCCCTGCAGCAGGATCGTGTTGGAGCAGTGTGACCTTAATATTGCAAGCAGCATTGTCTGTAACACAGAAATCATTTCTCCTCTAACCTGTAGCATAGCTCCATGTATGTCTGGCCAGCATTTACAAAGCCTTTTCAGAGTAGAGAATAAAATACAATTTTAAAACCCACATTTTTTTGATTTACAGTGCTGATAGGTCTACAACAAAGCTGCCTGCTCAAAGCAGATGTCTGGGGGGTCTTGAAGTTTCTGTGTCCCTGCAGGAAAGGTGTGTACAGTTTATGGCTGTTGCCATCAGTTTCATCCTTCTTCTTGACCATCCTTTTTGCTGGGGTCTTTCTATTCAATTTCTATTCTAATCCAATTCAAAGGCAATAATGTAGGGTTAGGTTGTTAAAGGAATTTGATTCTTCTGCTAGATGTTACAGCCACAGCTGTTATAGCCATGAAACTGTGGCTGAAATCAATCACAATTCACACTTAAGGGCTGTGGATCATTTTGGCTGCAAAAAGCAGCTTTAGAAGTTGGATGGGACAGAGACAGTTTGCCATTAGGTGCCAGTTCAGTCAGTGTATGACTGGATAATGATCTGATTTTGTTGTTGCTGCTGGTGGTGGGTTTTTTCTTTGATTGCTTCCTGGCTTTGTGGGGTAGAGGGAGAGATTTTTGGGTCATTCAGTCTGACCCCTGGTATGACATAGGTCAAGCTTTTTAAGCCAGGAGCTCTTTCTAATGAACTCATTTTGTACTTGAGTAGCAATTACCTGCTGGAGCAGCAGCAAGTTTTGGTACGAAAATGCTTCAGCATTTTGTGAAAGATTTTGTATTTAGTCACTCTCACTACCTACCACACATTTGTGTTCTTTCTGATGGATACTTTCAAGTTCATTCATGTCCTTCCAGGCTTAGCCCACCCTCAACTAGTGGGTACTCAGAGTGGACCACAGTTTAGTACTGTACTGCTATCCCACCATCAAAGGGAACAAGAGAGCAGATGGCAAATGTAGAATGCCCAATGCCCCTTTGTCTGCAAATAAAAACAAAACCTAAATTTCTCTTTATGCCTTAGAGGATGAATAAAGCAAAAGTTAAGAGAATTTGATATTGTTTACAGACTTGTATCTCCAGTCACTCTCCAGTAGCGTTTGAATTCCTGTGCTGGTCAGATGGTGTTACTAGTTTCCCTGAAGAGTGGAGTTTTTGAGTAATGAGTGCTCAGAAGCTGCAAATACTCAGAAGCATCTGTAGCAGGTTAAATCTGGAAGATATGCCACAAAAGCAATTTTTGTTGCAAAATTATTGAATACACATACCCTGAATTACGCTGAGTAACTGAAGGATCTGTACTATATGTACTTTCTTTGTGCTGATTACTTGCAGCAATTGCTTAGTGCACAGCCCTCTCTTTGTGTTTGCTATACTAAAAGGTCATAAAGATTTAGTTGAAAAAGATTTCCTGTTTAGAAACTAAATCTGAATAAAATATTTTTTAAGAAATCAAGTCAATGAGTGCATTGTGAAAAACTCTTCCCAACACATAGTGCATTATGTTAATTGTGTATAAGAATATATCAGCCCATACAAATGTGGGGGTTTTCCCCCATTTCCTGCTTGCTTTTTGACAGGTATTTCCAGTGAAACCAATTATAGTGTGACAAAGATAAGTCTCGGAGCCATTAGAAATGAGACACAATAAGAAACAGCAGGATGCAAACCTTGCTCAGCACTATGGAAAGGTCAAAGTCATTAAGAGTCAGGAAGCTTGGTTCCAGCAAGTAGACTACCCCAATAGTTTAATCTCATTTTCATCTTATTCAGTTTACATACCCATAAAGTAATTGCCAAGATTCTACCTTTTAGCTTTGGTATCATTTTATACTACTATCAGTTCCATATTTTTCTAAGTCTGTATACTTTAATAATGCCAAGCACCTTTAAAGCTATTACACACGTTAACTAATTATCCTTTCCAGCTATAAATATAGATCATGCTAACCAAGGGTCATCCTTCAAGAGACTGGACTAATTGTACATGAGATACCAGCCAGAAGCCAACTTAGAAACAGCCCTGGACTATTTTTATTCCTGTGAATTGCCATAAACTAACAGTTCAGGGTTCAGAGAAAAACACAGTGTTCTAAAATATATGGTCACTGACTCTTTTGAATTGGTAGAACAGAACCAGATGCACATATCTGTCCTAGCTTTCCAGGATGTAATTGTTAGTTCTTCCAGAGATACTGATGGGGGAGGCCCAGTAGAAAAACTTTGACATCCCCCAACTTCTGCCTGCAATTCTGCAATGCCTGATGGATAGGCTTAAAATGTTGTCATTACTAAGCATTCATTTCTTAAGGTATTAAATGGTAGCTACTTGAGTGAATGTAAGATTTGAAATTCAGTATAAATCCTGGGAAGGTAGGCTAATAAGCAAAACAACCACATAAACCAAAAATCTCTGCAGTATATACATGGCTATCATTATTGCGTATGTGGAAGACATCCACAAATAACCTGTGTCTTTAAGTCAGGAATTAACTGTAGACAGTGAAGGAAATAATTCTCCAAGGGTACCTTAGACCCCAGTCTAACAGGACACTGAGAAGTGTGGGTGGAATGGGAGATCCTGTTTTGCAGGGGTATATGTATATTAGCAAAAAATAATTAATACAATAGTAAATAAACATAACGTGGCTACTTATAAATGACTGACGTACTTTACACTTTTCAGCCACACCCCAACAATCTTTATAATCTATATTAGCCAATGTGTATGTATTTATTAAACATTAATTTTTAAACAATTACAAGTGAGGTTCACGATTTATCAAACCACTGGCATTAGGTGACAAGTCTCATACAGTCTACCAGAACACATCATCATCTTTAAGGAAAAAGTTAGATATACTCAGCCGTCTCAGAAAGTGACTCTAATTAAGCTGAAGCTTCAGATGCTCCAATGCCTTTAAAATGAAAAAAACACCACAAACAGAATAGACACATTTCCAGTTAGATCAAAACTTAAAACTCTTGAAAAAAAAGCCTAAGTAATGACAGATATTTGATTCTGAAGGGAAAAGAGAGTTGTTTCTTGGGCTCATGTCACATCATCACCTGCAACTTCATGTCATGTTATCTTGGTGAACACTACTGTGCTGCAACATAAGCCAGTGGCACATTGTAAAGTAACAGAAGTTGTAAGCAAAATCCCTTCAGGCTAAATAACTGTCATTCCTGGGAAAACAAGGTAATTCGGGCACAAATCTCTTGAATGAGAAAGAGTAAGAGAAAGCTGGAAAAGTGTTACTTGGATTGGAAGCAATATTTTCATGTAATACTAAAAGGCACCTTTGGGTCTCTTGGAGTTTATCCCATAGCAACATAGACAGCTCTGTCAGGATGAGGTTCTGTTGCAGCTCAATATAATCTATAACACTATGCAAACAGGCAAACTTTACCCATACAGGTCTGTTCAAGCACCAGGTCTGTTCTCGTTACATGGGACTCTAAGATGTCCATACGACAAATAAATTCTCCTTCCTCCTCTGGAAGTCCCACTTTAGCTCAGGTTTAGAGCAGCACAGCAGATAGTTTGACAGGCTTCTAATAGTTTGTGGTTTACCACAAATCTGTTATTCTTTAATGGATCCCCAGAGTACCACGTTCCTGGGAGCAGTGCCATCCTTGTCTTTGTGACCATGGATTTTTGAAAGTCAGTGCTAGACGTGGTCATAACATTTTTCTCCCCTTCAGGAGTTCATATCACCAGACATGCTGAGTATATCAAATCTGTTTCAACAATAGCAAAGGAGCTAAATACAAGAAAGATGAGGGCTTCTTTCATACTCTTTTTTCCACTCATATCCATAGCAGGTGGTCAGTGGTGTGCTTCCCATCAGCTGATTATACCCGTATAGTAGAACAATTTTTTTTCATCAATCCTGATTTCAGGGGTTTGTACCAATGTTTTCATCTCTACTTAGATGATGAAACTGTTTACAACAGAGAAACTGTAGATATAATAGCCCCTCATAGCTGCTGAGAAATGAGAGCACTCTCAGGCTGAGTGCATCTCACCAGGCAAGAAGTCAATCACCCTGTGGTGCTCCCAGCTGCAGTCAGAGCTGCTCTCTCACATGGATAAGCTTCAAGGCAGATTTTGATTAAGCTTTAAGTAGCTAAAGGTACACTTGACAAAAACCTCAACAGACAGCCCAGGACCTTGTTTTAAGGCTTGTCTTACCCTTAAAGTTGTTAAGAAGATGTGGGTGCCCCAAGGCTGTGCATATCTCCCAAAGGCTTGGAGGCTGCCACTTCCCTTGGCTGGCACACTGCTGCCACCGAGGAAAGGAAAGGGAGCTGTCCCCCTCTCCTGGGAGATACAGGCCAGCTGTGTGGCTGCACCAGGCTGACACGTGACAGACAGCTAATGTAAGAAATTCCTTCAGTTTCTGGAATAATACTTGCAAAATCTGAGTTTTCTTTAAAAGTGAGCTGAAAATGGGAATCATTCTGGTCCCTGTGAAATCTGTCCCTGGACCAGACACTTGATCTGAGATGCCAAGTAACCTGGGAATTGCTAATGAATGGAAAGTGTGGTTTCTCCTCTTTTCTCAGATTTTATGAACCAGTTTCATCTTTTCTCTCAGGATGTGTTCATCCTGCCTTGCTGCACTTGCACTCTCTGTGACTTCATGTTCTGTTTTCAGGCAGTTTGGTCTGTATGACCGCAAAATATTCATTTCCTCTTCCAGCTGCTGAATGTGTAAGCCTGGCTTTTCCCAAAGAATTGCACTCCTCAGACAGGCTTCAGCTCCATCCACTCAAGCTGTCACCATGCCAGGGACAGCTTTGCAACACAGCTACCAATAACTCTGGAAGTTGTTCAGATTTGCCATTTACTCGCAGAGAAATGAGCACAGTCCATTTTGTCTGGGCTTGTCATCTGGAGGCTTTGGGTTTGTCCTGTGGATACATTTGGAAAGCAAATTAAATTTCATTTAATTGATCATGCTGACTAACAGGAATTTCATCCTTTTTTCAGCCTGATAACCTGTTCTAATCTGATGTCCTTTTCAGGTGTTCTGGAGGTTGAGAAGACCACAGCTGTAGACATGAGCAGTATTTACTTTTATCTGTCTCAACTGCCTCCTGCCCTAACACACTCCAGAACACTGAAAATGTCTGCAGTTTCTACAGTGTATGGTGAGGATAGAGACTGCTGAGAGTAATCTTCCCTGAGTTCACGGCAGCCCTGTCAAACCACCCCTGCTACGCGTTGGACATGCGATCTGGACACCTTCCAGCCCCATCTCCTCCACAGTGCATGTTCACTGCAGCAGAGCAGCTGCCCAGCCAGGGAGCCCCCACAACCTGCACGAGCCCTGGAGGCTGGGGCTTCAATGTGTTGTTCAGATTTACAGCCATGGGGCAGTATTTTCCACAGGTCATATGGGTATGTATGACTTACACAGGGTTCCCCAGGCTTCTTCCATGTCTGGTGAGGCCACAGCATCCATTCCACTTTCTGTTTGACAGATCTCGTGTCCAAAAGGAACAGGAGCTGAAACATCAGTACAGGGTGGAGTTAAGCGCAGTAGCCTTCGAACACACTAACGGGATGTGAAACAGGGCTTGTGTGAGCTAAGGGATACAATCACAGCCACTGAGCTGCCGGGGGAGGAATGTTCATGCAAAGTGCCTGATGCTTCTCAAGAGGCAGCACAAATATAACCTGAGGGTCAGCGAGGATACCTGAACCTCGAAGACCTCGAAGTTTTAGCCACATTTAATAAAGAATATCAGGGAGCAATCACATGTTGGGATCACAAAATTTGGTCTAGTCATTAGAAGAGAGACCTGGAAAGAGGAAGATGGACATCTCAGGCCCAGCTGGTGCTCCCAGCTGCAGCAAATTGTGTTTTTCTGTGTCTCCATTTCTGTATGTGTAAAATAAGGCTGATGGAATTGTTGCTGCTATTATAATTATTAGAAATGAATGCATTTTCTGTCAGCTCACCCAGTTTTTCAATGCTTGCACCCAGTTACCACTGAGGTTTTTCCATGGATAGTCCTCCCTAAGCAATGGTGAGAGGCAGCATGCAGGCCGGCGACAGGACAGAATTCTTAAAGGATTTTGTCTTTGATTTCCCTCAGTAACACTCACAAGCGCTGAGAATAAAATCTGTGCATGAAGCTGGAGTGCTGCAGGCACACTGGGCTCACAGAGCTTCTCCTCCTCTTGGACAAAGGCAACATCTTCCCTCGCCTGCCGTCACCTCCCATTAATGTCAGGAAAGTTCACTTGCTGCAGCTTTTGGAAGTGCAAAGCTAATATGCTCGTGAGGAGGGAAATGAGGCCATTTATTTGTCTAATAAGATAATGCTAACACCACAAATGGCAAGTCGGGTTTCAGAAAACAGCATTTATTTTTGAATCATGCAGGAGGTCCTCTTCATTTTATTTATTCACAGAGCCTGAATCAACAGCTGCCCAGACAAAGATATTTAACGAGAGCAAACACAAAGGAGGTTGTTCACCCTGGGCTCCAGATACAAATACAGAAGAAAAAAGAAAATGTCAAATCTGCATAAACCCTGTATGGCTCTCTGGTGGGTATAAAAATACCTCTTTTGAATACCATCTTGTAATTCCAAAAAGTTGAGGTAACCTTTTCTTATTTTCAGCAAATATTTCCCTTCTAATCTTAATGTCATGTTTCACGTGCTAAAATTATGATCAAATCCCAAACCCATACCTCATTCTGTTGTTTAGATCTTACATCCATTCTATTTGTTAAAAAAAAACCATAAATGTTTTCTTGCTATATCTTTATTTAAAAATACAGGAAGTTCATCCTTTTCCAGCCTGATAACCTGTATTTAATCTGATGTCCTTTTCCTGTGTTCTGGACTTTGAGAAGACCACAGCTGTAGACATGAGCTGTGGAAATGTGTAGGGCAGGATGGCAAAATAATTGCTGGTGGAGTAAGAAAACTTCTAACAAGGGATTATAAATGATGAATCCTGATAAATTAAATAAGATTGTTGCTAGGAAATGAGAAAAAAAAAATATAGGAAAAGAGCATACTGCCCCAGAGGAACAATGTGCTGCCTAGGTAACTTCTGCTGTTGTAGGGATACAAGACTTTGTAAAGATACAAAATAGTTTTGTGTCAAAGAAATTATTCATATGGACATTACTTGGCTTGATGTAATGTAATCATTTCAGGGGTTTGTACCTATGTTTTCATCTCTACTTAGATGATGAAATATTACATTACATTTGATTGCTTCTCTTCATGCTCTTCCACAAACTCACTGAGATAAGAGTCAGCTGTTCACCAGATTATGAAGAATATCACAATATTAATTAAATCTTCAGAGAACTTACACTGGAGCTCAGGGAGAAAAAGAGAGTGTACCATCTCTGGAAGGAGAGGCAGGTAACCTGAGGGGGACTACAAAAAAAAATTCTCTAAATAAATTGGCAGCAAAAAAGTGGCTAAGGAGATTCTCCATTCTTTGCTGGATGTAGGGGATAGCATAGTGTCAGGGGATGAGGAAAAGGCTGAGGTACTTAATGCCTTCTTTGCTTCAGTCTTTAATACAAACCCAGCTGTCCTCAGGATACCCTGCTGGAAGTTGGTGGAGGGGAGTTGGGTGAAGCCCCCAGGAGGAAATGGTTAGTGACCTGCTATGCTAATTAGACACCCACAAGTCTATGGGCCCAGACAGGATGCAACCTAGAGGAATGAGGGGCGCTGGCAAAAGAGCTTGCCAAGCCACTTTCAATCATTTGCCAATAGTCCTGGTGAAAAAAATAAAACAGCTGTGAGAAGCCCCAGTTGACTGGAAGTTCCAAATGTGATGCCTATCTATAAGAAGGGTGGAAGGAGGATCTGGGGAACTACAGGCCTGTCAGCCTGACCTCAGTGCCAGGGAAGGGTATGGAGCAGATCATCTGGAGTGCCATCACAAAGGCTGGACAGGACAATCAAGGGATCAGGTCCAGCCAGCATGGATTTATGAAAGGCAGGTCCTGCTTGAACCAACCTGATCTCCTTCTGTGACAAGGTGACCCACTCAGTAGATGAGGGAAAGGCTGTGGATGGTGTTTACCTGGACTTCAGTAAAGCCTTGGACACTGTTTCCCACAGCATTCTCCTGGAGAAACTGGCTTCTCCTGGCCTGGATGGGTGCACTCATTGATGGGTAGAAAACTGGCAGGAGGGCTGAGCTCAGAGAGTGGTGGTGAATGGAGTTACATCCAGTTCCTGGCAGGTCACTAATGGTGTTTCCCAGGGCTCAGTTTTGGAGACAGTCCTGTTTCTAACATCTTAATTGATGATCTGGACGAGAAGATCCAGTGCACCCTCAGTCAGTTTGCAGACAACACCTAGCTGGGCAGGAGTGTTTGTCTGCTGGAGGGTAGGAAGGCTCTGCAGAGGGATTTAGAGAGGCTGGATTGATGGGCTGAGGACAACCTGCAAGGTCCAATAAGGCAAAGTGTCAGGCCCTGCACTTGGGTCACAACAACACGACACAGCACTACAGGCTGAGGGAAGAGTGGCTTGAGAGTTGCTCGACAGAAAGGGCCTTAGGGTTTCTGGATAAGAGCACCTGAACATGACCCAGAGTGTGCCCAGGTGGCCAAGAAGGCCAGTGGCCTCCTGACCTGTATCAGCAATAGTGTGGCCAGCAAGGTTTGTCCCCCTCTCTTTGGCACTGGTGGGGCTGCACGTGGACTACTGTGCTCAGTTCTGGGCCCCTCACAACAAGACAATCAGGTGCTGGAGAGTGTGCCCAGAGAAGGGCAATGGAGCTGGTGAAGGGTCTAGAAAACATTTTATGAAGAGTGGCTCAGTTCCTTATGGGGGTGTTTAGTCTGGGGAAAAGGAGGCTGAGGGGAGACCTTATTGCCCTCTATAACTATCTGAAAGCAGGTTGTAGTGAGTTGGGGAATAGTCTCTTCTGTCATGTTTCAAGTGAAATAACAAGAGGAAATGGCCTTAACTTGCACTAGGGGAGGTTCAGATCAGATATTTTAAAAAAGTGAAAGTGGTTAAGCACTGGAATAAGTTGCCCAGGGAGGTGGTGGGTTCACCATTTCTGGAAGTGTTCAAGAGGCCTCTGTGTGTGCCATTTAGGTATGTGGTTTAGGAGTGATTGTGGTGGTGCTGGGTTGATGGGTGGACTCAATGATCTTGAAGGTACCTTCCAACCTTGATGATTCTGTGTTTCATATAATCTATTTTATGGGCAAGTTTTGCAGCATACGTAACACCTAAGTGAATAGAAGGCTGCAGAACAAGAGCTAACGAAAAATTTCCTGTGAAAAGGATGGTGCTTTGAGAAAGGAAACTGTTTATTTAGTGCAGCTAAAACTTACGGTCAGAAAATAGAAAACCCCTTGTGAGAACCAAAGTTCATCCATCAGCAGCTGCAGTCCTGACAGATTTTCTACTGCTATATGAATAGCAAATCACCTGTTGTCACCATCTGGATCTCAGTTCCTGGAGGAAGCCTGCTGGCCCCAGGAGAAGGTGGGCATTCATCATGATGATCCTCTTTCTGACACTCCCTGGGCCCCTCACAGACCAATGCTGGAGACAATTTCCATGCATCTCTTGCCGAATGTAGTCAGAACAAGCCTCTGGAACAGCTTAAATAGCAGCAACATGAGAAGGAAGCAACATAATTTGACAGGATCTTTATTTTCAGAGATTGGAAATGGAACAGGTTCTTCCTACCTGCTTCTTTATCAAGAAAGCCCACCACTGGGGAAGTGTTTTAAATGCAGAAATACATTGCCTCTTTGAAACGTGATCTGATAAATGCACACAATTTTAGGAGGAAGGAAGAAAGGCTCACATTTAAAGTGCAGAACCAAAAATAGCATTCTTTGCCTTCAGGATCTCTCTGCTGCTCCCTGTGTGATGCAGTGAGCAGCTGCAGAAGGTACCAACCACAGAATACCCTCATCTAGGCAAGGGCAGTGGTGTAAGGAAAGGTTTAGATGTGTTGTTTCACAGAAGGATTGCCACTGCCCGATAAGGAGCGCGGTGATAGGATACCACAGGTACAGTGCAACTTGATTCAACTGCCCATACGAAATAAAATAAGGCTGAAAGCTGGGAAAAGAAAATATCTGCCACTTGCAAACCCAAGCAGTGCAGGGGAAAGGAGGGCAAGTCACGTTCTCCTGCATTCACAGGGCTCAGATTATCTACTCATTATGCTTCCCAAAATACTGCTTCCCACAGCACTCTGCAATGCAGTCTACAAAAGTGGAAGTAATCTGGGCTGCACAGTTGACTTCAGCTCTGATAGAGCACTTGGTTGTGTTATGTGTAACGTTCATGTTATTGTCAGTGCGCCAGCAAATGTCATTGCTTTTTCTGGGAATATACCATGTCAGAAAATCATTTGGGGTAGGATTTTAATTTTCCATTGGGTTCAGCAGCAGCTGAATGTTTTCCTCACCACATGTCAGCAGATCAGACAAGTCCATCCTTCTGCTTCCCATCAGCACGCGGCACAACAGCTTCCAGTCTCAGCAGCTGCAGCTCCCCCATCCATGAGTTAAATCAGCATTTGTGTTACAGCCTTTTTTTGCCTCTGCTGTGCAGCACTATGACTTTTCAGGTTTTAACAACAGTGACAGAAGTCCTCAGCATCCTGTCACAGCACTGCACTGTGAAATGTCTTTTTGGCAACTCTTGAGTTTCAGGCTGATGAGTTCAACAGCCCAGTTCCCATGGAGTTAGAGGTGCTGGGTCAGTACCTCACTGAGCAAATCTGAAGACCCCACTGGACCAGACTCCAGCTAAATCCAGGGTGGACAGACAGAGAGTCCCAGCTCCAGAAGCTATAACCTGGAAAACCAACCCAGATGCCTGCCCACCTTATTTACCTGTTGGAATGTACTTTGGGGAAAATTCCCTGGTGTGACACCACTTTAAACACTTCACATGTCAAAGTCTCAGTTCTTTGCTCGTAAAACTGACATGGCATAGTTCCTTCACCTACATGGAGTTGTGAAATTAATTATAAATGGATTTGAGTTCATTATCTGAGAGGAGCTATAGAAGTGTGACTTATTTTTAATAATGCATAAGTAATAATTTATTTAACATTTCTCTGTATTCCTCATCAGTTTCCTGAACCCAACTGTACTTTCCTGCTCTGTCTGCAAGTTCTCTCATGAAAGCTGACAATAAGCTTCAAACTTTTTTGTTGATGGTTTTTTTTTAGGGTAATGAGATACTGTGTCACAGTCATTAAAGTTGCGGCACCAGTTCTGTTAAAAAATAGGATATCAAGTTTAAATGGAACGCGATATGACAAGAAATCCAAAGAATCAAACAACTACTTTGTAAACACAATTTGTTAAATCCAGTAACTAGAATTAGTGTTATTTCTCCACAGTGAGTTTATGCTGTGATGTGGCACCTTTGTTTCAAGGCTACAGAGTCTGGATGCAGTAAAATAGAAGTTCAAACACTGAATGCTGCATGCTGCTCTCTCTGCAGAATCAACCTGTGTTTCAAAATGACACAAAAATACAGCAAATGTTTATTTAGACTCCATTGAACTACACAAAAGGAAAATATTTTTCCAGGAGACAAAAAAAGAAATAACAATGTGTCCTCCCTATAATCTGCATTGCAGGGATACATGTCTGAAGTGAAGCAGGCAAATATTCGGAGGCTGACGCTGGTGAAAGCTGGTAAATAGAAAGCTGTTTGGATCTATGATATTCTAGGTATTCTGCAGCTTTCTGTCTTCTGTAACAGCAAGAAACATCCTGCAGATTTGGTTTCAAATGAAATCTGAGCTTGTTCTCTAGCTGAGGGCAAATGGCAGCCCCTGGGGAACACCAAGATACCATTGAGTTTGTGGGAACCATGGCTTGCTGTGCCTGGCACAAGTGTAGGAGGGACTGGTGGCCATCTAGGCTTTAAATCCAGGTAAGGAGAGCATGTGTGCCATTCCTTGGGTTTACCCTTCCCTGGGTTTAGCCTTCCTCATGAAGGTGCACTCACTAGGGGTGTTTGTATCTCCATGACTTTTGCTTGGCAGCACCCACAACAGCTAAGAAGCTGCAGGTTCCAAGGGGAGCAGTGCCAGAGTCCAAGAAAGAAACAACTAAGAGAGGTTTCTGTCACTGGGAGACAATTGTTCAAATTGCTGCTCGCAGGAAGAGTATCTCACTATCCTCTGTCAATGACTTTGAAGCAGAAAGACACCTTACCTGGGCTTCAGCCTCCCCTTTAACAGGGAAAAGGAACAAGGAGAGGAGGACAAAGGAGCACAGCCAAACTTCGAGGTTACTCAAGTTGGTGTGAGAAGCAGTCCAAAGAAATCACTTATTGAGGTTGATGTACTAATGTGACAGGAGCTGCTAAGAAAATGGTTGTGTTACAAATATATTGTGTGAAACGATAATTCTTTTGAAAATATTTTCTAAGCAAGGCTTTGAAGCTTATAAACTGTTTAGAGCACAACTGCAGTGCTGGAAATAGGAAAAGCAAACCACAGACTGGAGCACTGAAGATTGCACTGGAACTCATTAGAAAGTAATTTTTATTTATTTACTAGTAGGAACAAAGCAAGGGACAGTGTTCTGTCCAGATTTCGACTGGGGAGGGTTTTTTCTTTGGCTGGACTCAGGGAAGGCATAATTTCTGTCATTAAATCTCCAGTTTAGACATATGGACTTGCTGCTTTTGCCTTTTAGCCTTTCTCCCAAAAGGACTTCAACCACCTTTCTCTGTTTCGAAGCTCTTCCTTGCCTTTATCCATAACAGGGACTTCTTACACAGCTCAGGAAGCACCATGCTGTATTACTCAAGGGATATAGCCTTTCACAGCTGGTGCCTGAGTAGCAACCTAAAGACAAATAATAATTAAAAAAAAAAAAGGCAGAAACAGCCTAGAAAAAGAATTTGCAGCAAAAAAGAAAAATAGCAGCTGCTGCCTTAAGAGTATTTTTCTTCCATGTAAATGTAATCAGAGCTGCAACACCGTGCTCCCTGGCAGTCTCCAGACGCTGGTAACTAAACCCGGGCGGATAACCCTGCCACTGGTTCTGCCAGGGATGGCAGAGGACTAAGCAAGGGTCAAAAGTTTATGAGAGGCTGTGTGTGTGCTGACACGTGGAGGGGAGCATGTTCGGGCGGCACACACGGCTCTCTACATGCGCTGGAAAGGTCACTGCCGCCGCCAGGCTGAGCGCAGCCCCGCGCCAGAGAGGCCGGGCGGGAGCTGCACCGGGAAGGGAGAGCGGGACAGCGACGTGCGGGGACACCAGAGGGGGCTTCAGTGGGAAAGGGGCTGCTGGGACACGGGGAGACACGGAGGTGGGAAATGGAGAGACGGAGAGGCAATAACGGCAGAGGAGCAGCACGGCTGGGCTGACAATAGACTGGTCTCACACAGGCAGATGTTATGCTTGGTAGGGCTGGGCAGGGGACTTGCTTGGTCTCCCAAGACTGGGAAAAGGTCAGTAGCACAGAGATCATCCTACTAACAATATGTCTTAAGTAATTGCTTTCTGTCTGCAACCATTTTGGAAAGGAATAACGAGAGCATGATGCAGGGAAGCAAGCTGCACAGTAGCTGCTGTACCATGAGGAGGGAAGCACTGCTCTCTGCTGCTTTTGTGTCCAGAGACAAACAGCCCACACCAGAGTACCTGTTCAAATGCTAAGAGAAAACCCAGGCAGCTGGGGCTTGGCTGTGCGCAGCAACCCACAGGCTGTGACCTCCAGGAGGCACCTCCGGCTGTGCCAGACATTCTCTTCACACATAAAAACTTGGCAATAAAAGTTTTGACACCAATGACTGCAATGGTGAGAAGAAGACAAGATGCATTTGGGAAGGCATCCCCTCTCCTCTAAAGAGACAATACAGAAATGCCCAGTTTTATCCCACCCTTGGTTTTTATACTTTCTTACCTCCAAGCAAATGCAGGGCAAGCTAGAAGTGCCAGCCCATGATGCTGACATCACCCTTTCTTTGTGCATCAAGTCTTAAGTATGAGAGACTAGCAGAAGAACCAAAGTCTTCACTATGTTGAAATGGAATTCAACTGAAATTCAAATGAAATTAATTTCAGTCTCATCTTTGGCTTCATTTCCTGTGGTATTAAATAAATCTTCCTACTAATACCAGAGGAGCAATGGAAGGCAGAATCTGCATTATCTGTATCTAAGAGAAGAAAAGGAAGATTAGTTATCGACCTGATTGATCCCAGTGTTATTGTTTCATAGCTAGCAGGATCCCTCAGCACATTAATTGCCCCCAGTGTGGAAGAGCCCTTGACTCAGCTGAGACTGGTACCCCCTGTGCTAGGTACAGACTGCCTACGAGACTGTCCTTGTCCTCATGAGTCATCTAAGTGGATAAAACAGTTCAGAAAGGCAGAGAACACGCAGTACTGAGCACCAGTACTAGACAGACCGTATTTCCCAAGGATATTTTTTTCTAACATGACTGGTTTTTTGTCACCTTCTACAAGGTGACCTTGTAGTCAAAAGTGCGTCTGCATTGTACAAAGCCATTACAAAGAAAAAGCCTCTAAAGAGGCTGACAGCTTACTGCATGGACACCAAAAGCAGTCTTTGCAGAGCAGGACAGAACAGAAGGCAAAGTGCAAAACTCTTTCAGTTACAGATCACTAAGCTGGAAGGAAAAATTAAGAAAAAAAACCCCAACAAAACACAAACTCCAAATCCTCTTCAGCTCTGAAGAAAACTATCACCCACAGAAAACTGATCTTTTAATATTTACTTTGTCCAAGTCCAGGAGAATAATTTGTGCAGTAGATCCAATACCAGACTAAGACAAAAGCACTGGAAGTTGGTGACAACTAATTTCACTGTCATTTCTATGGGCTTCCTTTGCTGAAATGATGTAGGCTGCACCTAAAAAAAGAACCGTTTCCATAAAAAATTGTAATTGTAATTTGTTATAAATATATCATAATATTTACAAATATAAAATATATAATTTGTTATAAATACTCCATACTAGGCTCCCCAGCATTTAGTAGCAAACACCAATCTGTTATGTACCACAGTCTAATGTTTGTAAATGTGTTATCACTAATTATCACTTTTAGGTGCTAGATATTTCAGCTTTGGGATCAAGTGGGGTATTTAAATGACTCTCAAGTACCACAGTGAGGACCACTGTACAAATGCTTGTAATCAGATCAGGGATCTCAGTGAAAGAAGAGAGAAAGAAAGGTCTTTGGCTTAATTACAGTGGCACTAAGCAGAGCTGCAGTGTTGGGGCTGGAGTGCAAGGACAGGCTGGAGTGCAAGGACAATGCTGCACCGTGTCTGCAAGGGCAAACGCAGCTGGGTGGGATTAAAGGTGAAACCCCCTGAGCCAGGAACCTGTGTCACACCCACACAGCCAAAAAAGCCCAATGGAGTCTCCCACGCCTGCAGCGTTCTTGGTGATACTGAGGGTAAAATATAAGATACACCACCATGAATGGAAGGTAAATTTTCTTGGCCATTATTAAATATCTAAACCCAATGAACATCTGCTTTCTGACATTTTTACACCAGGCAGGTCCCTTTCTTTTTGTGAGACCATTTTGAGGCTTTTGCATGATGAGGACTTTCTGTACCTTGTAATGACCAGGGGTGCAGCCTGTAGTTCACAGACCCCATGACATTGAAGTCTCAGTGATCTTCTGAATACCTCAATTTCTCTACCTGTGAAACAGAGCTGAATATATTTGTGCCTATTTGGAAATTTATTGTCTTTAAACTGAAAGTACTTGGAGATTTTTCAATCAAGCCTTACAAGTATGAAATTTTTGAAAAGTCAAATTTAAAAAAAAGTAAAATAAAATAAAGTAAAACAAATCAAATCCTCAGCTTCCTTTTGTCAGCATGTCAAGTTTAATCATGAAGCATCAGCAGCATTTTACCATACTTACATAACAATGTGTTTATTAATTTATCCATCCGGCTGGCTAACTCATGTTCCCACTGAGGAATACATAATCCTTAGCTATTATTTAGAACCTTTCATCCACAGATGTCAAAATACGTTACAAATGCTGCAGTGCCTTTTGTCAATGCATAACTTTTATTAACATCAGTGGGAAAAGGATTAAGCCAAATATGTTTCCTTGAAATAAATATTTATTAAGAAATTACCTTGTTTGTTCCACCTCACTGTCTTTCAAACGTGAGTGTCATCATAGCATTCACTGTCTACCCAGGGGCAGTGACTCATCCCTGCTCCGGAGGAGCTCTCGGAGCCCAGCACTCATCTTCGGCAGAGCCCAGGGAGCACTGCAGGAGTGACTGCATCCCGCCGCCCATCTCCACTGACCGCAGCCTGCGCAGCAAACAAAAGCACAGACGTAAATTAATCACACAATTGCATTAGTGCCCTCTGAACCAGCACACTCAGCTAGTCCTCCTCTGAACTCTCCTGTACCGAAAAGACCTTCAGCTGGATTATGCTTAAGCAAAAGCATTAGCACGGAGTGCAGAGCGGCACCCTGCTCCCTCCCGCACGGCCTCTCGTTAACCCAACATTGCTGCAGAGGCTTTGCTCTGGTGGCAGCGCCTGTGAGTGCTGGGACATGAAGTAGTTTGGGGTTCGTATGCCTTCTGTCAGATCAGTATCTGGCAGCCAGCAGGCAGCCCACTGGCTGAGAGGACATGTCAGTGGCGAGCAGCTGACCCAGCAGCACGAATCCCCTCCCCCAGAGCATCATTTCTTTGCAATCGCTTGGTGCTGCTATTTCTGCCCGGCAGGTGAAAATACACCTCACAGCCAGCCTCATGCAGCCCAGACGATTATCCTCTTGCCCTGCCTTGGTGTCAGGAGGAGGGCAGCTGGCCCTCAGGTACTCTGTTGGGAATTCCCGCATGGTATTTTTGCTACTCTCCTCTCCCATCCTCTGGATGCAAGACCCAACTGACTTTACATAGATGGGCTCTGCTGAGGTGCACTGGGAATCTGAAACACCTCCCAACAGGATTGCTGCTAGACAGTAGGTTGAGGAGTGGAATCCTCCAAGGCACAAATGTTGAGAAGGGGTGACAGAAATCTGATTTTCATGCCCAAAAGGCATTTCTCTGTACCCTAAGATTAGGGTCAATGCAAACCCGGTATGCAAAACTCAGCACCCACTTTGGACTTTAACATCTGAGCCGTCCTTTTCAGAATAGGCTATGGACTTGTTCTTTTAAAGCACAGACAACACTAAACTGTTGTTACAATCTCTAGAAAATGTGGATGATTTCTCCCCATTCTTCACTCAGCAACACTGCTACTGGCTTGAAATTAAATCAATCTAAATTTTCTCCTGCCCTCAGGACAGCAGTTGTCTGTACTAGCTATGCCAGGCAGTGGATGCATGGTTCATGAGGATTAAACTGAAGAGATTCCAATTTCTAATCCAAGTGCAGAAGTGAGATAAGCATGGAGATGTACAGCCATGTACCAAGGAAGGCATGGGCAGTAGCAGAACCTTGGAAACCTCAGTGGCAAGAGCTTAGGGGCTTGCGACTTCTGAGTGTGCAGGACACAGGCAATGGTCACGGGGCTCTTGAACTTGAATACTGTTGTCATTGTGAGAATATGGGTTGGGTCACTGGGCTGCAGCTCAGTAATGCAGACTCGAGGAGTTCAGCTCAGGTGCGAAGCACGGGGTTGTCTGTTTGAGCCATACTGAATCACAGAAACTGCTATGTAGACTTGATGCAGCAAGAATTCTGTTTAATGATAGATTTTTTGCAACGTCTCTATCGTGAAGGGAAGACTGATCTCTTAAGTCCTCATGTCACAGAAGTGTCTGCCACAGCAGAATGAGATTTAATACAACTCTAAAGCTTTCTTTGCACTGCAGATGTTGAAGGTGCAATATAGAAAGTGAAACACAAGTCAACAGCCTTTTGATCCCCATTTCAGTGGAGTTTCAGCCTACATCAATATTGACCTAAGAAAGGTAGTTTATTTCAGCAACAGGTTTATCTGTTTATTAATACATAAACTGACAACTGAGGCAAGAAAATTCAACTCCAGTGAGACCTACACAGTTGATTTTACTCGTAATATTCAGTGTTGCTTTTGAAAGATTTTAAAGCAGTGTAACTGGGCCTCTGGAGCTTGCCAGCTCTTATTAACCTTGATCAGCAGGCAGGCAGGCAGGCAGAACTAAGAGGCCCTCATGATTCAACGTGGCAGAATCTGACCTCTGTGTTTGCTTCCTGTGCAAATTCATGCAGAACAAATTAATGCTTAAATGCTGCATCTCCACCAGAGACACGGAATTCCAAACACAGCCAATTCTCCCTGAGCTGTTCCCAGAGCCTGAAGCCCAGAGTGGGACTATGCAAGCCAAATATGCAAACCCCACCTGGGCCAGGCACCCTGGGTCTGTAGGAAACTTGTGGTCAGTGGGCACTGATTGATTTTGCCAGGAAAGCCTGTATGGATCTGGAAGCAACAAGAATTTCTTATGCTGCCCACAGCGCTGTGGGCGAGAAGCTGCTACCCCTCCCCAGGCCAGAAAGGGCTGTAGCTGCAAGACAGCAGAGATGGGCACACATGGGGTGTCAGAGGTTTTCGCGAAGGGCAGAGGGTGGCACAGGAGGGACGCTGGAGGAGGGATGGAGGGGGCTGCAGCACCGTCTCCTCGCTTTGCCGGGAGGGCCGAGGGACACGCACAGGGAAGCGCCCGACGGCGTCCCCACCATCCTGCAAGGGGCCCGGAGGAGTTGCCCGCAATGTGTCCGGAAAGGAGGACATTTAAGCACCCCGAATTAATTACAAGGCCCGATGGCACAGGCCGCCCTCCACTCCCGCTGCAGCAAGCGGCACCTGGCGCTGCGGGGCTGGCAGCCGCTTGCACAAGGAGAGGCAGCAAGCAGCCGGCAGCACCAGCCACAGAACGCGAGCTCTGCTGGTCCTGGCATCTCTCCAGAGAGAAGCGAAGTAAAACAATATACAAAGTGAATCCCTGTGATTCAGTCCTTGACTTGTCCTAAAATAAACGACTCTCTAAGCCTCACAAATCACACAATTAGAAAAGCCCCCGCCGACCAAAAGAACATATATTCGTCTCCTTTGAATTCTCCACTATGCTTTCAACAACTAAAACCTGGAATAAATTTTCACTGCTTTTATTTTGTGAACAATAAATCCCTTCCTAAAATATGTATAAACACAGAATGGGCAGCATGTTTTAGAAAAGGATTTTTAAAAAAATATTATTAATGGTTTTTTCTGCATTGTATTTCATATGACATTATCATATTAAATTCAGTCCCATATGAAACTGTGGCATTTCATACTTACCTCTAGGGTGTGCCTGCTTATTTTAAATCAACATACTGTTTTTTAGGTTTTAATATTTAACTGGGAGCTAGGGTTTGCTTTGATCAACTGACTTTTCTCACTGAGCATGTTAATGCTCCAGACTGACCTGAAGATTAAGAAATAAGATGTAATTGTATTCCTGGAACTGTGAAACATCTTTGGTCTTTGCACAATATTTAATTTTTTATACAGAAAGGCATAAATCTGTAATTTTTTCTAATTAATCATTGTTTCTGCTATATATAAAACATGTCAGAGAGATGATCTTAATATATAAAGAGAGAGAAAAAAATCTTGTTTGCTTTAATGAAGAACATTTTTTTGAAGCATTTATATAATGGTAATGTCAAGGGCTCCACACATGTACTTGATGATAGCAGATGCTGTACAAATAACAAGGTAGAATCAACCCCTGTAGAGAAAGAAGATTTTAAAAATAGGGCTTATTAAGAAGCAGGAGGGACATGGAGATGTTTTTGAAACTGTGACCTTTCCATTTTCCAATATGCCTAACTTTCTCCTTCCCTAAGGTTGTGTCTGTAGCTCCCAATCAGCTCAGGTTTTGGGGAGAATTAACACCTGCACCAGGAGCCTCTGCAAAGGCAGGAATATGTGCAGAAAACTTACACAGTCACAGCTGAAAAATGGGACAAGCTGGGTAATATATTTACCATCTGTGGTACAAATAGTAAAGACTGAAGACCACATCTAAATTTGCTGCCTGAAAATGACCGTGGGTGAGCATTTGGCTCACGTTTAAATGCAGCACCATAAGCCTTCTCCTCCTCCTTCTCCCTCCCCTCCTCCTCCTCCTTCTCCTCAGGTGAAAGCTATCTGCTGGTTATCTGTGCTGCCCTCACATCCCCATCAGTGACCTCCACATTATCAGGCTGTCCTTTGCTTTTCACCACGTGCTTGCATTTCACCCCTCCTGCCTCCTTGCCTGGGACCAGGTGCTGATGGGCTGGAGCACCTGCACAGGGCCAGCAGATAAAACGTGGGACCTCTGGGAGACCAAGGGACATCCTCTACAGCATCATGGCCGACACTGGGTCCCTGAATTTGGGCAATGATTGCCACACCGTCTTGAAAGAGCTGTGCAATTTCCTGCTCTTTCTTGTCCAGATGCCACGTTTTATCCAGAGATGGCTGCAGCTTGATTCTGGATGGACTGAATCCCAGCACCTCACAGAGACAAGCATCTGCCAAACCCTTCTTTCTCATTTAATTGCAAGCCCTCCACAAATGGGCCTAACCCTACAAACACTGACTGCATTGGAAAAGAGTGGTGAGTACTCAGTGGGTCCTTGGCTGAGGCACAGCACCTGCATCACTGAGTTGGTATCTCCATGTGAAAATCAGAGTCTCCAGTTTCCACAGAGACAATTGTCAGAAATACTTGTTTATTGATTATTCTCTTATTTATCTGACATTCCTTGTAATTATCTCACGCTATATTTATTTATTTCATTTTGCTTTAGTTGTAAGTGTAATTAGCAGCAAAGCTGCTAGCAACACCTTAATGTTTCTGTGGATATTGGAAAGAATAAAATGCTCTCAATCTCTGAAGAAATCCTGGCACCACTGATGTATCTGCTACTACAGATGGCAATATATGTAACTTGCCAAGAGAGCATGAGTAACTCATTTTTTTAATTAGTAACTCCAGTATGGGTCAGAGCTGTCGTGCCTGACTGACAGATTGTAGTCCATTGCTTTCCATCAGAGGACAAGACTGGGTTTCTGGTGTTTATAGGAGACACTACTTTATGTCTGTCCAAACCTTTTCATATCTGGGCTTCAAAGCAGCCAGTCTGCAAGAGCAGTCCCGGGTTAAGATATCCAAGTGCTCTGCACACAAGGTAAGAAATGGGAGTAGGGTTAGAAAATCTCATCTGGGATGATCAAGCAAATATTTCAGACCCAGTAGCATCTGTATATAGAGCTATACCACAAATGCAACTAACTTCAAAATGAGTTATAGATCTTTGCATAATAATTACATTTGTACAGTGATGAATAAGGGCAGGTTTTACAATGATAACTTTTGTCGTGGTTTCACCCCAGCTGGCAAACAAGCCCCACAGAGATACTCACTCACTCCCCCACCAGCAGGACTGGGGAGAGAATTGGAAGGATAAAAATTGGAAAACTCATGGGTTGAGATAAAGACAGCTTAATAGGAAAAGCAAAAGCCATATACACAAGCAAAGCAAAACAAGGAATGAATTCACTGCTTCCCATGGGCCGGCAGGTGTTCAGCCATCTCCAGGAGAGCAGGGCCCCATCACAGGTAATGGTGACTTGGGAAGACAAATTCCATCACTCCAAATGTCCCCCCTCCCTCCTTCTTCCCCTCACTTTATATACCAAGCATGATGCCATATGGTCTGGAGTATCCCTTTGGTCAGTTTGGGTCACCTGTTCCAGTTGTGTCTCTTCCCAACCTCCCATGCACTCCCAGCTTCCTCACGTACAGCGTGGCAGCATTGAAAGCAGAAGAGCCCTTGGCTGTGCAAGCCGTACTCAGCAATAATAAAAACATCTCTGTATGATCAACAGTGTTCAGCCAAATCCAGAACATAGCCCCATATTAGCTACTGTGAGGAAAATTAACTCTACCCCAGCCCAAACCAGCACATTCTACCCCTTTTTCCATACCATTTACCTCCTGCTCAGGTCCCACACTATTCAATACAACTTCATTCACCACCCCCACCCTTGCCATTCTTTGATAAGCAACAACTTTGACAACTTTCAGCAGCTCCCATAAGATTATTGTGAATTTCCTCAACAGAAGATGAAGTCAGGTGGAGACACAGATCACAACTGATATTCCTTAGAGCATCTTTTCTCAATCAAGCTTTTATGCTGAATGGAATCCAGCTGTTATTATGGAGACCAGACAACCATCACTGAGGACATTCAACTACTCCCTTGAGTGTTCACACATGCTCCCAGTTGCCTGCTGGGAGCAACATCTGCTTCCTCAGACAGAAAGGCACATATGACACACCAGTGGGTTCAGCAAAGTGCTTGGGGTCCCTTGTTTCGCTAGGCGTGTATTTAAGCCTGTAGTTTCTGTCTGCAAATAGCAGCCACTGCCTTTTCAGATGTGCTCTGAGTTCACCATGCTGAACACTGGTGGCTTCAGACAGATTCAGCAGCCCTTTTGTGCCCTGAGTTGATTGGCAGTGCAGCCAGTCACAGTAAGAAGCATTCCTATGTACGTGCCCACAGCGTTGCAGTGTTTTCAGACGTTGGCAATTGAAAGTTGCCATAAATCCAGATGTATGAGGAAGCAGAGAGCATGTTCCTCCTGTAATCTCTGTGTTTCCTTGATTTTGGCTGCCTAAAATCAAAATCCTTCTGTTCTCCTAGCTGAAGGAGTGTATTTTGGCAGGGAATATAAATTGCATTTTTGTCTTTGGTTGGACAGCCTTAAAATAACTGTCAGCCTTAGTTCTTTCAGAGACTGGATAGTGTGGGTATTTATAGTAAAACTGATTTGATGGGTTAAGACTGAAAAATTAGAATCTATATTACATTTCAAAATATTACTGTACAATTCTGAGATGCTGCCATGGAGACTGCATCATTACTCTGCTTTACATGCACATTCAGTCACTAGGTCTCCTCAGGCTTTCAGAGCAATTCCGCCACAATCCTCTTCCAGCTTCCAACTATGAAGCTTCAATTCATTCTTCAATGTAGAATAGGTATGAGAGCCACTGCAGTAGCCCAATATTAGCTCTCCAATGGCTCCCCGTTTTTGTTCTTCCCCTGCTCTGAACCTGGTGGTCATGATTAGAAAAATACCGACTTCCTTTCATGACCTCCAGAGCACAAAACAAGGGCTGGCAGCAGGGAGCTGCACAGCAAGTCACACACAATGCCTAGAGAGGCAAATGCAGGGGGTCTGAGGACAGCAGGAGCACCCTTTTTTTTATTTTCCAATCTCGCCACAATTTTGCCACAGTTTCCAGACTCTGAAATTTTACAGTTATCTGGAAATATACAGTTATACAGTTTTCCAGTTACCTGGAAATAACTTCATGCGATAAGGGCAGGTACAATCTTCTTTATTACCTGTTTGAACAATATTCACCCTTGATTTCTGGTGAAGTCTTACACACCATCAAACGAGTAAGACGTAACATGAAAGCATACAACCTAGAAGTCACTGAACTACAAAACTATACAATAATCTAAATCAGTGGGATTATGGCTCTAATACTGCTGGTGACCTCAACAGTGATTGGGTTAATCACCTACAGCTCATTATCTCAATGAGTTTCCCAAGCTTTTTATTTTTGAAAGGTTCCCTTTTAGCCCAGTTTACACAAAATTTCTTTTCTGCAATGGTTTAGTATTACGGTTTAAGAAGTAAGTGCAAATCTCTCAGTGCCTGTGGATAGCCATGAAGCTTTTGGGTTTAAACCTGCCATTTGAATATTTTTCTAGAGGACTATTACTGCCTAAATCAGTGGGAATGGCCTGGCACACCCTGCAGTTTGCTCATGCTTCCCACACTCACTGCTGGGCTGTCTCTGAAGCACTCGGCTGTGCATCAGCTCTCAACAACCGAACGTGAGTTTCTGATGCAATGGCAGTGGAGGTGCCCTGTAAGAAAACCCTCTCCCCAAGCCGGCACGAAAACAACAATTTGCTGTTAAATGAAGATGCTTCAGAGCATGGGTCACTTGCCTAACTGCAGGTAGCAGAGAGGATTTAATAACTGCACCAGTTGTTGCCTGAGCATCCAATATATGTCTCTGTGGTGGGGAGAGGCAATGCTGCGTCAGTTGCTCTCAAGCTGTGTCACATCATGTCATGCAGCACACGCTGATGTGACCTGGTGCAGTAGGTAATAAGATCTGTGCCAAGTTACTGAACAGAAGGAGATTATTTTAACAGGCTGAATACTGCTGTCATGGTGGGCACGCTTCTAAGTGCTTTTGTCGCCAAACAAAGCATTGTCTATATATACGGTTTTTTTCCACAAAAAAAAAGAGAAGCAGCTGGCAATTACTGCCATGGCACTGGAGATTATCACCTGCCCTTATGGGGTCCGTTGTCCAAATGCCAGTATTTATGGTTTCGTCTGGAACCTCTAGATTAGAGCTGTGCCACCAAGAGAGACCTCATGAATCATCACAAGTGAAGCACAAGGCAGTCAGAGCTACAATGAGCAATCTCATTGTAATATCTTCTTTCTTCATTCCTAGCCTGTGGATCTGTAGGGGACATGAAATAGGAATCCTAGTGTATTCAGTTGCATTTTGTGCATGAAAATCCCGAAGGGGCCATCTGCTACAGCACAGTTAGGAGATGGAAACTCTTGCTGTTTGGGTGTGTCTTGCACATATGTTGCTTTTGAACTAGGACTGCAGAACAAGCACCTCTAATATGCTTGAAAAGGGAAATTATGAAAATGTGGAATGATGTCCTGTTTGTATGTCAGCACTTTGGTCAGTACAGCAGTCTGGAGTACAGTTCAGTTCTGGAGAGGACAGAATACCTGGGCTTCCAGCTCTAGGGGATGTTGCTCCTCTGCTGCACCACAGCTGCTTTGTGTATGCAGTATCTCACTGGCATGGAGCAACTTAATTGTCCCACTGCAATGGGATTTAATAAATGTTTTCAGTAACCATCCACATACCTTCAGAATCATTAACAAAACCAGTACCTGAGAATTTACTTCTGGCTGCTTCTTGGCAGAAGAAGGAGCATGCTGGGTAGTATTCAGAGCATGAATACAGTATGGTCACGTTCCAAATGCAACCACATGCACCCCAACATGCTCAATGTGCAGTGCAGTTTTCATTTTTTTTGGCTTTGACCCACTTTTTACACAAACAGAAAAAACCCGAGCCTCTCCCATGCCCAAACACACACGAGAAAAAGAACAAATTCCGCTTAGATGAAGTGCATTGACATGACATACTTGTTGTCAGCCCCATAACTCTGGGGACTGGGGGGGATTCCTCACTTGCACTTTTTGTCTAGCATTTACTAGACATTCTTAGCACTTTACACAGTTCAGAGACTCAGCAAATTTCACAAGATACTGGCTCCAGAGCAGCTGGGAGGAAAGCCACCCAGAAAACTCTGGCCCAACATCTCTCCTAGCTGACGAGATGCATTAATTTGTTCTGAAACCCCAGAGGCCAGAGTAAGAGGACATCAAAGTGGACAGTGCTGCTTCAGTACTGACCCAACAGCACAAGCCCTGATGCAAATCCCATCAAATCAACTCAAGCAAAATATGTATCTCTTATAGAAGGTACAAGGTCCATCCCACATTCTGAAGATCAGTCACTGTTCGCAGACATGTCCAGAAATTATGCCTATTGACTTAGGCAGAAGACTGGTTGTGGAATCATTGGGACACAGCATTACTACTGATAAGTATCAAAAGGATTTGCATCCTAGATATGTCATTGCTAAAAAAATTCATCCCTGTTATTTCCTTTAATGCTATCTTGAAGATGGACACAGCTGATATTTCTTCTCATGGACTGTGTTGCAAGGTCAGGAAAACCACCAAACTCAAGGAGCTCAGGACATGACACCTTACTTGATTTCCTGCTCAAAAGAAAGCTCTAGGGCTTTCTAAGAGCTCCTGCTAAGCTTTTGCTACTGTTGTCAGATAGTCTAAAAAAATTCTTTGTAGCTTTGAATTATGATCATCAAGAAAAAAGTACTGCCTAAAGCTGCAGCTTTATGATGATGGGTACTGGTGCTGTACAGAAGTGCTTTCCACATACTTCAAGAAATACACATAACTCACCTTCTCTTCTGGGCAAGGTATAAAGAACATTCAGTATTTATTGCTGGAAATTCCATCTACATCAGTGCCTTTTTCCACCATAGCATCATACTTCAACTGTGTTGCAAAGGGAAGAGGAAACTTTTGGGTAGTAGCTGTGAACTGCCCAAAATACACACGTTACTGTGCATGTTTCATAGATTCAGAATGAGCAAGACATTTTCTCCACGATTTCAAACATCAGGAAAACTGTTTAAAATTTTCTGCTGATAAAGAAAACCTCTGTGAAGTATACATGCAAGCTGGTATGACTTCCTCAGGTTAGCATATCATGCTCAGCGTCCCTTTGGAGCACAGCAAAACAACAGTCCCCACTGTCAACCTCTTCACCTCTTAGAGAACAGCAGGGCTGAAAGATGACTGCAGCCAGCTACCAGTGCAGCTAACTCCTTTCTTCTTCCTTCTTTCTTGGCTAGTTTCCCTTAAAACAGCACAGGGAGGATTTTACAATTGATCATCCTCATGAGACAGTCTTTGAAAGAGGAACAATATTTTTCTTAATGCCATTGTATAACATTGTCATGACTTGAATATTTTTGACAGTGAAATAAGCTTACCTAATAAAGTGGGTGCTGTGTTGACTCTTCTTTCCTCCCTTCCTCAAAGGTAGGAGTATGCACAGTACAGAGAGAAGGTATTTGCTGCTCTTCCTGATTTTCAGAAATACAGTGCTTAAAAAGATCTACCCGCTCACGTAGTCTTGTTTATCTCCTCCTACAGGTAAATACAACATAACAGCTTATTCAGTGCTGCAAGGATGGCAGGCAAAGCAAGATCAAAGAAATTAATTCAGCCTCTTCAGTTTTCAGGGTGAAGACTGATACCTGGTGGAATTCATCCCTTGCCAGCAGGACTCACATGCAGAAATGTGCATGTGAAAGAGAGGCTTACTGGGGCATTAGAGTTCCTGGGCAATGCTCATGGCCACCAAATTACTGCCAAAAAAGTACTAACCACCAAGTTTCTATGCTGTTTAGCTCTCTATCTTGGAACAAGGGTGCAGGCATGAAGACCTCAGTTAATGCCAGTTTTTCCCTAGTTTCTTTCCGTACCTCTTTAACAAGCCATTTTGATGTCATCTAGTCAAGCAGCAGTTAGTAATAACTGACTTTGAAGAACTTAGACACACGGCCTAGCTTTCATAATCCTACCATAGTTGCTGATTCGCTAAAGGAAGCTTATGCAGGGGTGGTTTCAGGCATACTTTTAAATATTCTAAACATTTTTATCGATGATTCATCCCATTTGCCTTGGAAAGCTGGTTTTTTTTTGCCAGAGGGCATGGTTTTAAGTTTGTTACATTATTCATCCATAACGTCAGTTGACAGTGCTTCCAGCCAGGTAAAGTATAAGAACTAACTGGCATATGAACTGTAATGCTTAAGCAGGATCCTTTCAGCACAGGAAGATTCAGACATGACATAAGCAGTAAATAGTATGCCTGAGTTCTCCTTGCTTACAAGGACTTGAGTGATAGTCTCAGCATGTCCCGTCTCTCAAGAAAAAGAAGAAAATTTTTTATGTTTGTCTAGAATTATTTTCCTGGCCTGTCATTCAGTAACTATGTCTGGTTCCATGACACTTTACCAGAAAATGTGATTTTTGAGGTGTACAGCTCTGGTTGGATGATAAGCACTGAATAACAACTTCCTGAGACACAAAGCTTTGGTCCGGGCACCAGAAAGCACATACATCTTCAGGAAACATAAAATCAGTATTTGGATTTCCCAGCTTATTTGTTACAATCAGCATTTGTATTTCTCCTAGAAATCCAGATGGACATCCAGATGAGGAATTAAGTCAATTCAGACCATGTTTATTGCTCATAATTCCAAAGAATGAAAATTATATAGGCTGGTATTAAATTTTCTTTCTCTTCCCTGGTACCTTAAAAAGTGGTGCTCCCTGAAGGAAACAAGGGAAAAGCATCAGTCAACAGTCTCTCTGTTGCTGGACAATAACATGGTAGAAGAGTAAGTCCTTCAGAATCAGGGTCAGAAACAACACACAGGGTCAGGGTCAGGGTCAGGAACAACAACACAGACCTGTAACCCTCCTAATTTCTTAACCTGACTCACCCCTACAGTTTTGAGCGTGGTTCAAGTAGGACTGCTTTCCTTGTCCTTAATATCTCAGAATAATTTCACAAGTATAAAGCTTTTTTGGTTTTTCTTTTACCATGCCTTCATCAGGGCCCATCCCTCATGGTCTGTAGCACGAATAGCACTTCTCCATGTACTGTATCTGAAGCACTGGATTCGGTTGCTGAAACATCTACAGGCCATAGGAAACAAGGACTGTATCTGTGGAGTCAAATGGAGGCCTGGCAGCCTGTCCAAGGAAATGTAAAATGGTATTAGAAATCTAAGTCTAGGGGGTTGAATCCTGCCCACACACATGTAGATACCAAAAGGGTACTTGCTATAAAACTTCCTCTACTTCCTCTATTTATCCATGACAGTTAAGCTGCACCACCTCTTTGGAAACAGTTAAAGCTTGGAAAGGCAAGACTCCAAGGGGAAAGAGTCTTTGAACAGATAAAAAAAAAATTATAGGTTTAATGAATGCCCTGATAGTGCTACCTAACTTATTTGAACTTATGCATATCCATATTATGGCAGTTATAAGAACACAGAATAATGAGGCTGAGATCAACACAGGAGTACTTTTCATTAAAATGCTGAGAATTCCTTTATACCCGCTTTTTGACAAGGTTTTGTGTGGGGTTTATTTGTGTTGTGTTGGGTTTTTTTAAGAAAAGGGAATAATGTGTTTTGTTAAATGCAGCAGAGTCATCAGAGAGGATAGAAAAAAGCTGAAGGTGAGATCAAGTGGTCATGGCATGAGCTGGTGTGTGAACAAGCCTGTCTCAGATATGGTGCTAGCTAATGATGAGCAATGATACACAGGTACAGTGAAGGGATTTTTTTTTTAATACCAGGATAAAAATATACTTTGATTTAAGTGATAATAGAGGTAACAGTCATTAAGAGGACTAATCTCAAAGTTAACCTTGCATAAATTAGCTGAGAATTCGGCCCTTGATCTGGATCTATTTGAATGAAGTAGATCTAATTCAAGTTCTAATTTTATCTTCAGTCCTGTGACTGTAACTGACATTAATTTCCAGTCATCTGTAGAGGAAGAAATCTTGGACCAGACACACTGTGCAGTGCATCAACACATAGCAACAACTCACCTATTGCCAGTCATACAATCAGAGGGAAAATCACCTGCCTGAATGTTGATTTTTTCATGGAAGGTTTCTGTATTTCATACACATTGGATCAGTAAGTGACCTTCGATTGACAGTATAGTCAAACCAAGTCTTCACTGAAAAACCCACCTCAATGGAACCATCTCACCAGGAATCATTCTGGAGCAGTGATGACCTTATCAGCCTCATTTGAACTGCAGTTTCTATTTGTTTGGAGTGAAACCCAAACAACAAGTACCTGATTCTTAACATGGGCTCCAGCTATAGGGCTTGCTTTAGCAGAAAATGTGGATAATTAAGGAGAAAATATTAAAAAGAGCAGTAGTGAAAACAGGGGAATTATGGGGAGAGATAAGGAGCACAAGGCAGCACAAAGGAGCACATGGTGGCACAGACCCTGGGGGGAGGAGGTGTCACAGGGCAGAGCCCTGCAGAGAGGAGCCTGCCAGGAGCTGACAGACAGGTGAACAGCGCGTGATCACCCCACAGAAGGACACTTAGAAGGTGCGTTGCTGACGTGGCAACATGGAATAGGTCACATAGTGAGAATTACCATGTAAGGAAATACTGTGCCTTGGAGAAGTGTAGAAAACCAGCTCGTTTCCTTTGAAAAAACAATTCAGATCCAGGATCCAGATCCAGATTCAGATTCCCACCCAGCAAAGTCTGAGTTTCAGTCACCGACAGGGAATCTACCTGGCCTCTAGCCCAGGGTGGTGAGGCTGGAGTGCAGCCAATGCTATCCAGAAGTCCTGAGGAAATCTGCTGGCAAACAACCAGGAATGGTCACCCTGAGATGACACATTCAGGTGCACACCTAGACATGGTGGCTTGGAAACATTCCTAAGTCCATCTAGATGGTTCTTGTTTCTTTCATTTTCTTATCATCATAATTGCAAGGGGAAAGGGGCATGGCCACTCAGAGGGAAAGACCAGTTTAGCAGCACAAGGTAGAGAATCAGAGAATCAGAGAATGGTTTGCTTTGGAAGACACCTCAAAAATCTTCTAGTTCCAACCTCCCTGCCATGGGCAGGGACATCTTCCACTAGACCAGGTTGCTCCAAGTCCCATCCAATCTGGCCTTGAATACTTCCAGCATTGGGGCACCCATGACTTCCCCGGGCAACCTGTTACAGTGCCTCACCATCCTCACAGTAGAGAATTTCTTTGTAATATCTAGTCTTAACCTGCCATTTTTCAGTTTAAAGCCATTACCCCTTGTCCTTATCCCTACCTGCCCTTGCAAAATGTCCCTCTCCATCTCTCTTTTAGGCCTCTTAAGGTACTGGAAGGCGCGATAAGGTGTCCGTCCCCACAACCTTCCGTTCTCCAGGCTGAACAACCCCAGCTCTCTCAGCCTGTCTCCAGAGGAGAGGTGCTTGAGACCACTGATCACCTCTGTGGTCCTCCTCTGGATTTGCTCCAACAGGATCAAATCCTTCCTGTGCTGGGAGTCCCAAAGCTGGATACAGTACTCTACTTAGGGTCTCCCCAGAGCAGAGCAGAGGGGGACAATCACCTTTATTGACCTGCTGGCCACACTGCTTTTGATGTAGCCCAGGATGTGGTTGGCCTTCTGCTCTAGAGCAAGGATCAGAAGTGTTTTGACCCACAACTGTTTCACAAATTGACAGCCACAACTAAACCCGGGAGTTGAATTTCCATGCTCTAACTTATAAATCCTGGATCTCTAAGACAGGACAACACCTTAATGTTAGTGAGGTACAGCAGACCCTACTTTAAAATTGCTGGAAATATACGTGGTCAAAATACAAGACTAGAAAGCAGAAGTGCTGTCTTTCTCTTCAGACTTAAGCAAATGAGCAAGTTGCATGGCCCTCTTGCTCCTCAGTTTCTCTCCTTTCAGAGTAACTGGCAAAAGCAGCCTACCTTGAAGATCTTTTATGGAGATTCAACACTTCCTTTTCATGAAGCAATTTGAAATCCTGTGCTCACAGATACTAACAAGCCCTCATATATGATAGTATACTTGATTTTAAACCAGAAGACAATTTATGCCTTTTCAGAACTCTCATCCCAACATGATTCATTGGAATAGCTAATAAATGACATGCATTTTTTATTATTCAAAATTTCTGAAGTACATTTTTTTCTCATTTACATGAAGATATGTAGTGAAATAGTCAATAACTGTTACTGCACCCTCATTTTCAATTTATGATAGAGCTGTAGAGGAATGCAGGGAATAGAAATGCACCATCATTACAAATTTTGAGACAAGTAAGTCTTATATACTTTTCTCAGATTCCCCCAGCTGCTACAGTGGGGATTCTCCAGTGCTTTCCCAAGAGTGTGTCTTGCCAATTACAGAGCACAGATCTTCCAACATCAGGAACTTTACAGTTCATTGGGTGGGAAACTGGTGAATCCGAAGTGGCATCACAGTATACACTGCAAAGGGTGTTGAAAATGATCAATCACAGTCAAATTGCCCGAAACTTGGAGAATGAGTCCTAAGGTATTGCTTCACCTCTCCTCCAAATTCATTTAGATATGGTGGGAGTGTCCAATATCAGAAGGAATCACGCCTATAGCTTTTCAAAATCTAGAGCCTCTTGAAGCACAGATGGACAAATACCACAGTGCACCCCACAACTAAACCTCTGCCCTTGCAGGCTTAGCTTTCCAATGACATATTTTGACCTCTATCAATTTTTCACCACTGAAGTATAAAGCCTAGGAAGAACTGGCAGAACCTTCCCTGTGCAGCAGCAGCACAAACACTGCCAACCAAAATTCATTTATAAGGGCTCCCCTTCCTCTGCCCTTCTATTACCTCCCAAATGGAAGCTGAGCTGACGAGCTCATTTGCCCTTTTTTCACCTTTTTTCCCCAAGCCTGTGGCACAGAACCACAGGGAAGAGGGCTGGCAAGCAGACATGTGGGCCTGAGCTGCTATGCCTGAGGACTGGGAAACTGGGGAGAACTGCAAGAGGAGCATGATTGTCTCCTTACTTAAAGCTGTTCTTAGAGGGAAGGATATAATTTAGTGAAATGTATAATTTTTGAGAATTCCTCTGAGACATGGATTATGGTTATGGCTATGGGGAATGCATTTTCACTGTTCCTTGCACTGTCCTAAGGATGTTGAAGCATTAGTATATCACAGAAAAGTTCTATTAGCAAAAGTTTCCATCTCTGAGAAGCGCAGCAGAGAAACAAAAGAAGCTCTTGGTTTGTGTCTGTTACTACTGTGACCTTGGGATATGGGGCTCTCAAGATGCTACATCCCATGTTAGGCAAACTGCAGTGGAGCTGACTTCTGCAGTACAGAGAGGGCAATGTCAGCAAGGCAAGGTGCATGATAAATTATATGAAGAATCTACCCTACCTCTGCAAATGTCCCCATGTTTCTCACCCCCTTCCTGTGCTCCCAGAATGCTGGCTGTCATTCAGAGGATTGGTCAAGGTAGTAATTTATCTGATGAAGGGGATCTTTGTTGATGAGAAAAGTTAGACTGCAATCTTTTTATAGCTGTTTTACAGAGACATGAAGGAGCCTAAGGCATAAAGTGGCTGTCATGTAACTAAGATAAAAAGAACAAATTAGAAATATGAAAAAAAAAGAGGAAGAAAAAAAAAGATAAGACTTTTGTGTCTTTGTGAGCCCCTGAAATCAGAAGTTCTTAACTTCTGTTTAACAGAAGAGACAAATGATGACTCATTATTTTTCTACCATCTTTGAACAGAGAAGACATTTTTGTTTCCTTATCTATACACCAGCAACTTCCCATACCTAGACAGCACCTGAAACTGAATTATACAAAAGGAATTATTCCTGAATTGGCAGGACAATTAACGTGTGCAGGTAAGATAGCAAAGCCAGAAAGAGAGCTCACCTGAGAAACCAGTGCTTTATTGTCAGCTCCTTCTTGTTGAGGAGCCTTAGGGCTCACTGAGGCTTGAAAGACAGTCTGCTGAGATGAGCATGTCATAATATCTCCACTGAGGAAAGCTCCCCCTGTTCAGAAGTACTGCAGAGTTTTCCAGAAACAGCAGTTTCCTCCAGCCTCTAGCCTACACCCTCTGTATTGTTAATATGGCCAAGAGCAATACATGCACCACTTGACAAGATGGAGAGACTATTTAATTATTTATGCACAGTTACATCTCCTAGACATCAGTATTGCATTTAGATACACCCTTCTTATGTATTAGCACCTTGAAGATGTACTTACTGCCTTAGATTCATGATACAGATACTTAATTTGCAAAAAACCCTAAACCCTTTGGAATATTCAGTCTGTCTCATTGACTATTATTCCATGCATTGCCTGCATCGGTCTGGAAGCTTGCTCTCAGAGTAATATTTTTATCAAGCTAGCAAAAAAACCCAAAAAAAACAACAAAAAAAGCGCTGTATTTCTCTGAAGTTCTCATTGGCTCCTGTGCAGTTCAGCAACACACAGACATGCTCAATGGCCCACTGTTTGTAGTGCTTTTCCCCACCTCTCGTAAGAGAAAGAATTTCCAGTGAAACCAGATATTTTTCATCTAAAGCAGACACAGCAACAGAAGCTGCTAAGAAACTGCATCATTGCAATGAAAACAAACCCTCTGTCAAATCAGACAAATAAAGCAGAAGGTGCAAAGCCATTAGCAAGACTGGATTTTGTGCAGATTTCTAGCTAACCCCAAGACATTTTGCTTATTGCAGTTGTAGCTCTACTTACTAGGAAAGGGTGATATTTCATACTTGATGAATACTCTTGGTTCAGTGGTCCCGGTTATTTATCACTACGAGAACTGATGAGTTTTGAATACAAATACTAGCAATTAGACAATGACCAGGTACTTTTAATTAAGGCCACCGAGTCAAAGGTCTTTTGGGGAGATTGTATAAACACTGAACATAGCTGGACATGATAGATAATTCTGTAGCATATACCTTCTATGCAAATATCACACTTTTCTGCTACACCATATTAAGGCTCCATGTGGTGGAATCCATGGCTCAAATGCTACAGAGTGGTCTGAGGTCTCGTTCCTCAGAACATTTCCCTATGTTGTTCCTTTTTAACTCTAACTGTAGATGAGGGGCAGAAATATTTCCACTTAAGCTTTTCATTATTATTTTGGTAAGCCATAATTAGGCTGTCGCTCATTCAGATCCATCTGGCAATCTGAATATCTGCGTTCATTACGGGAAGGAGTGATTACGATTTGTTCCAAATAACTGCTGTTTCAATTAACCAAGATGACACATAAATGCAGATTTCCTCTGCTTCAGAGGCTTTAGGGGAGGTTTAAAGCACAAAGGCTGTTTTTGGAGATACTTCTCCTACACTTAGCAGAGAAGGCGCAGTCCTCTAATGGGCATGTTCCACAAATACTTACTGCTAATTCAGTATCAACTGAAGGGTGTATCTACACTAGTCTTTAAGTTCAGATCAGGAGGGCACTTTGGAAGGGAACTCTTAGTAATGCTCACTTTACTGTGGTTTTGGTCACACCAGAAATTTGTCATGGCACACACAGCCTAGATTATGGATGAACCACTAACAGGAACTCAGTTCTCAAGACTGATCTAGAAATAGACTGAAGTGAAATCCCCTGAAAGGTTTATAGTGTGGACAGCTGAGTCATAGTATCAGTGGTTTTGTTCTAGACTTCCATTCTCATCATGCTGTCCTATTTGGTAGGCAATCATTCCCTAAAATGCTGGGTTACTGTCATTTGAAAAAACATTTGCAGAAAAAGCACTAGATAAATCTGGCAGCCAATGTGCTTACCTAAACCTGATTCCTCCTGCCATGAGCACAAAGATAATTTTGAGCTATGAAAGTCATAGCTATCAGCAAATATACTAGAAGGAGTCAATCAGTTTTAAAACACTTTCCCCCTTATATTTTCCCTTAAGGAAGAGCCAAAACATTAAACAGAACATAATATGAAGGCTATTTTACAACAAAAAGTTCATATAGATTACTTCACCAGGCATGTTGTACGAGTAAATAATCAGTTCTCATTTTGAGTAAAGCCTGGTCATAATGATTTCCAAGAAGCTGTACTGTATTATGCCCTGATTCACAGGATGATAACTATTATGAATAACCTGAAGTATTCAATGGGTTTGGCTGCTCACCATCACACACAAAGCCAGTGTCTGAACCAGTAGCAGAGCAGAGCAATTTTGACAAGAGTTCTTGATTGCTTTAACCATAAATGTCACTAGTTAATGAAAAAAATCCCCCAAACCCAACAAAACCCCCAAACCCCTCATGCTTTAAAACCTTTGCTCGTATTATTCAGCAGTTAGTGGGGGAAAGTAGAGAACTGATCACATTCAGGCTCAGATCACTCTCTGCCCTGTTAATTTTCTTCCCATATCCTACAGAATCGTATGAGTATTTAGCAGGATTCACCTTCCTCTCTGCCAGCACTACACCTTCACTCCAGATGGCTGCTCTGGCTCCAGTCTTGTAGCATATATTGTTTGACAGAGCTCCTGGCCTCCGCAGCACAGCCAGTGTGGCACTGGGAATGAAGCAAGGTGGGTGAGTTCCTCCATTCTTCCAAGTGGAAAAAAATCTTAATTTTAGTAGCTTTTATCAAAGGACTCCTTCTCTTGAAAGCGCTTTCTAACCTGAACAAGTAGCTCCCTGTTCAAAGACACTGTGGTGTCACTATCACTTACCTGTATGTGTAATGGACAGGAGAAGCACCTGAGGTGCCAGAAGTGGCTGGGTTTATGATCTCCCATCATCTCATTACAGTGAATTAATAAAACAATAACTTGAACCAAGCAGGGAGCTGTATCAGTAATTGGCCTTGATACACCCTTCTTTTAAACAGGAATGTTTAAGAACAGGGATTGCATCACGATGAGAAATGTTGCTCTCAATTTAGAATCACATGTACACTGAATTTTACATTCAGGTATCTGGGCACAATTCTCTTGCTGCCCAGAATCTGGACTTTGCCCCATTAAACTCAAGAGGCAGTTTACCAGAATACAAGGAAAGTATTTCAGGATTACTCATTGCTTTCTCTCTCTTTGCTTTGTTGTTTCTCTCCCTTGCCTTCTTGCCCTGCAAAGAGCTTTGATTCAGCTGCAGAAAGACAAGTGGTTACCTTGGACAGCGTGTACATTTGGGAGGCTTTGTCCATGCAATGTCAAGTGCTGCTGCAGGAGCTGGTGCTGACACCGAGCTACTGCCACCTCTGATCACTGGCCTTGAAAATCTCAACCTCACACTCCAATGGAGAGATAATTTGTGTCACTTAAACAACCTCATCCTTCACTGCTTCCACTGCAGGGACTGAGATAAGAGTTTCCATGGTGCAGAGCAGCTCTGCGCATGCCTCAGTGAAATCAGAAACACCCCCTCTTTTCCCTGTTGGGTAAGTCCTGCTCTGCAGCTGTACCTGCTGATCCATTAGAACGTTGCCTCAGATCTTCAGAGATTACTTTTAAGGTGCATATCTTTTTCTTTTTTTTTTTTCTTTCCTGCAGAACAGAAGGAAATATATGTGGGTTTAATACGGAACTTAGGGTAACTAATTATACTGAAATTAGTACAGTGAATTATGCTGATGGGGAAAGTGACAATGATGGGGAAAAAAATGAACGGAAAATGTTTCTATCAATGGAAAACCTTCCTGTTAGCCAACATGGCATGTTCCCAAGACTGGAAGGGAACCAAAGGAAAATATGAGCTTCCTGGTCCAGCATGACCTCTCTTTCCATAAGCACTTAGCACCAGTTTCTACACTATTTCTTCAGGCACCAAATAAAAGAAGAAAACTGACCCAAAAGGCTACTGAATCAATGCAACTAATTTTTGATATTTCAGAGAAACAAAATTAAAACCCAAAACCATATAGTTTGATCAAATAAGCATGAGCAAGTATTTTTTGTTCACCGTAGCAAATAAATGGACTGTATGATCCTTCACAAAATCAACTGCCATTTGATTCTGGAAACACATCTGTTGCTTTGACTCTTCCCAAGACTACTTGGACAGCTCTCTGTAAAGACCTGAATGCTGCAGAACATGGCATTTCCATAGGTTTATAGAGACAGACCACAGAGACAAAAAGGAAATCCTGTAATAAGAAATCTTAGAGGACAAGTTTGCTGTCCTCCTTAAGTATCAGTCTGTTTAAAAAAGGAACCTGAGGAACTGAATGATGCATTAAGCTGACTGTGCCTCAGAGAGCCAGGCTGTAGATGGACATGCTTTTTTCTAGACCTTTTCTGTGTAATATTAGCGTACCAAGTGGTAAATCAGTCTTGTCTACGTAACACCCATGACATCATCGCTGCTTGTGAATCAGCCCCTCTGGGAGATAATTTTTTTTTCAGAATTTCCAGCAAAGATGCAGCTTCAAGACATTAAAGTCCATCAGTGTGCAGGGGAGAAATCATTGCACATGAGGACGTTTTGCTGTGAATCATGCTCTTTGTGTGGGAGAGATAAGCAAAGATTAAAGAAAGGTTAGACGCATTTTTCTCCACAGTATTGCACCTGGCAAATTTCCAGAGAGAAATAAACCCTGAGATCTAGGAGACAGACTGAAAACTTCTCAAAGACAAAAATGAAAAGTTACATTCCACTCCATTAAAAAAATGACACTGTATTTGAAGAAAGGCAGATTATGTATCTAGTCAGAATGAAGTTAGGGCCTGACTAAAGGCTAAATTTCTCTTGTAGATTTTGTGGCTTTGTACTGCTATCACCACATTTCATCTACAGCATAAACATAGAGAATACAACCTTTGACACCAGGCCTAAAACAGATTTAAAGTTTTTGAGCAGTGCTTTTCCAGTAATCTGTATGTATAGTATCTGCAGATTTTAAACACTGTCCATTAGACATACAGTTCCACAAAATGTTCTTTTTTTCAGACAGACTAATACTTCAGCTGCCTCACAAAATCTTCTCTTTTAGGATTTCTAGTGGAAAGATTTCCTTTTTTATCACAATGATGTCACAGATTAGTGAGGGCGGCTACTTCCTCCCACCCCCGTTATCCAAGATTTTGTTGTATGTGTTTAGTTTCATTTTTCATCCTCTGCTCTCAAAATTAACTCAGCTGTGGATGAAGACATATATCCTATTAGCTCTATCCCTTTGGGGAATGCCTACAACAGCTGCAGCTGCCATTTCATTTCTCCTTAATACCCTTGTGTCCTAGAATACAAATAAAACAAATCTTGGTATCTTGTCCACTGCACACTCCACATCATATTTTTTTAAACAAACTGTACAGCTACACAAAATGTCCCTGATAAGACATTGTTAGTCACTTGCAATGAAGCCATTAGAATAACAGTTTGTGCCTCCATAATCCATCCTGGAATAATGAAATTCCACACTGAATACTGATAAATGATCCAAGATCTCATAAGCCTTCTTAACTCTGAACAGTGAAATATGAAAATAGTGCAGAAACCATGGCAGCTGACAGGTAGAGTCATTAGAAAAATGTATGCAAATCCCACAGCAAATGACACTGCATAAAGTAAAGGAGTTTACAGCTAATGACTTGTACTGATGCACAGTCCCATATTCTGAAAATGTCTAACGTTTACATCGATGACAAGTAAAACATTAATATATTTAGATTTGGATATCTTTTGTCCTGCACTGAACTCAAACTTGGGAGATAGACTTAAAAACCTAATAATAGTCTCAGATCTTGCTTATACTTACATTTTGACATGCCAGTTTCTGCATTTAAAATTCAGCTAAGGATAAGAATACAGCATATCACCAGCACTGAATTTCCATCTGCAAGATACCTTTACTGACGGAAACAAGACTGTCTCTTGTTCCTGTGCAGTGAAGTAGCAAAATAAAATTTGGAGTCTTTGGCTGATATTGTCCCAGATTTGCTATTTCTCTCTCCTAGCAGTGGTACACTAGACCAGAAAAGGAGCTGATGGTAACCAGTACGTTAGCAGGGAACTTAAGGGCACGCTCAGTGAAGCAGCAGACATGACTGCAAGAATTGAGTTCAGGATGCTACATTTCCTCTGCTGCAAATGGGGATTTTCACACACTGGGACTGATGACTGGGATTCACAACCAAGCACTCCTGAAAGGAAAGGATGATGAGGAAGAACAGCCAAGTCCAGCTGAGAGGACAGGTCTTGAACCACATCCTACCTAAGAATGCACAAACCCCATCATGCACAGAACCAAGTATCATCCATCCCTTAGCATGACTGTGCCAAGGGCTGCATTACTATAGCACCTTCAGCTCAAGTGCAATGAATGTTAAGGAATTTTTTTTTGTAATACTGAAATAAAGGAATGCTATCATTCTCAAACTACAGCTAAGGACACCCTGACAAGGAAAAGTGCTGTTCTAAAGTGTGTCCTAAAGTGAACATATTTAGTCTCTGGCAAAACCAAGAGTGGGGGCAGTTTTAAAGTTTCAGCAAATATATAGTTCCTATTGCAAAGCATATAACAAAGACTTAAAAAGGAGAGAAGCAGAGGTCTATCAATTATCTTTCTACTAAAAGTGAGTTATATTTGTATTATATAGAACCTTCAGATCAAAGTAAAACTGATCCAGAAATCTAGCCTCTTTTAACTGCTTTGAAACGATGGTATTAATTATAATAGTCTTCCTCCAATTATATCTGTACTTTCCTTGAACCTGATTTTAAAAGTGTACAAGATAGTTTTAGTAGAAAAGTAATAGAAAATCAATACTATGCTTAATATAAAGTCCATTCAAAACTGCAAAGTAAGACTCCATTAACATTTCTTTCTTCCATTCAAATAGCTTGTACCTTGCAAACTGGTATCATAGGCATCATCAGCAGCAATCTCAAACATGGGTACCTCCCTGCACTCACCAAATCTATACAAATTACCTAATAAGGACAGTTCCTTACGAATTAAAATACCTAAATGCTTTAAAAAACCCAAACAAACCCAAACCAATATCCAGGGAATATTTGTTCTTGAGATTCCATTTGTGGTCTTCTCAAAAGACAAAACATGAAGCAACTGTAATAATCACTTTCCTTCAGGGGTGTATGGCTTGGGAACTTTTACTAGTCATCTCAAAATAATCTGCAAACAGTGGTACCAGAAGTGCTGCTGGTTCCTGCCAGGGCTACCCCTGCTCATTGGGTAATAAATACTCTGTACTTCCATGAGTCACTGTCAGTCCTTGGTGATGGCAGGGCCCTACAGGATAGGGGGGAAGAGCCAAAACGGATTCTTTTTTGCCTTTGCTATTCAAGCATGAAGCAGCTACATAGTCTCATGGTAACTGGCATCTCTAACTTCTCGTTATTCAGAGCTCCTTCTCCACTATACGTGTTAGCAACTATTCACAAAATCAGATGACCAAGTCTTTCACACAGAAAAAGAAATAAAGAGAAAACGACACACAGGAGGTATGCAACCATTTTAATAGTTTGGAGTCTTCCAGTTGCCTTAGCTTTGTGTGTGTCTTCTAGAGCACAAACTGTTCATGACTAAGGTAACTATAAGTGTTTCAGCCATTCCCTAGATTGTCTCTACATGCCCAGTGAATCTGCTAGATAGTTTTGGCCAAATTTCTATGGCTACATCCACAGCACAGCTGGGAGGGTGATGCTGGTGATGATACAAGATTTTCTAGCCTTGGAGCCAGACTGTAAGAATCACATTCTACCTTCAAGAAAGCACCTCAAATGCCAGATTCAGGAACTGGTTAATTATTTATGCAAAGCGAAACAGGTCAGTCAGAGGCTTACCTATACAGAGAGGAGGAAAACCAGAAAACATGGGATTGATCCTGCTGAAAAGGGTAGAACTGAGTTTCCACCATCTTGGGAGAAAATACTCACCACACACTTACTGGCTTAGAGGCTTCTGTCTCCAAGACTGCAATGGTAACTCATCACCTTTTTCGGCTGCGCACACCCACAAAGTGTATTTTATTGAAGATTCAGTGGAACACACCATGCAGAAATCCAACTGTGATTTCAATGTGAAACAATTCCATTTCAAAATATCATAGTCCTATTTGTTTGGTCCATTTTCCTGGATTTATTTGGTGATTGAGTAGTAAATAATCACTTGGTCGTTCATAATGTAATAAACCTTCAAATGAACTGCAGAGCTTTCTTAAAGAGGAATTTCGCAAGAGGAATAAATAGGCAGATAAACCAGAACTGTTATCTCTTTAGCTTACTGAATATACCAGACACCTGGAAATGTAGACCAGGGGAAAAAAATTATCCTTTTCATCAACTGCTTTGAAGGTTATTCTTTCTAATCTGCTAACGAAGGAGCTGTATTGTTCCTTGAGTTTGCAGAATTCTTCTGGGCATCATAATAACAGATCAATCTCAGAAACATAACCTTCCATTTTACATGAAATGAGGATATGGCATCATTTCCACTCTTGGTTGTGCTGATAGTATCCATAATCAGCAAAGCGATTCCCAAGGAGAACAGAAGGCAGAGAGCTTGCAATGAGAAACACGCAGAAACCACAGATAAAAACAAGAAATGGATGGGCAATGTGTGTGATGAAATATGCTTGGGTCTCAAGCAGTGATGTATCATGTACTTGAGAAATGACATATGGCACTTGCCTACAACCCTGGCTGGCTAAACGCCCAGTGCGATGTGGATTATACATAATTGCTTCACACCACTGAAAAGTCCCTTCTGCACATTATAAACATATTAATATTAACTTCTTACTAATGAGACAGGAGGTGTTGACACAAAAAAAAAAAAATTCAGAGAGGAGTACCATGGGTTGCAGTGCAACTGGTGCAACATTTTATGCAAGATATTACACTGTCTGTCTACATAGCATATCTTGAGACATGTCCAAATAACAGTTTCTAGTTTAATGCTCTCCATATAAATATGTATTATCAAATAAACAAAAATCCCTTCTATATATTGTGCAGGAGCAAGTGATTGTTAAAATATTTCTTACTGGATACAAGACAAGACCCCATAGCACCTGTGCAGGCCCACAGAGCAGCCTTCCTCAAATTTGCCTCAGTGTGAAAAGAAGAAAACAGTTCAGTATAGCTATCTTATCAATTTAAACCAGAGCTGCTGCAGCAAAAAAGAGAAAAAACCTGTTGCTCCCTACTTCTTACTGATTCCTATTTCATTTTCCAAAGTAATCTATTCAGAGCCACTTACATGCCTGCAGCCATCTGCCAGCCTTCAGCTCCAGTCAGAGGACTCTTGTCCATATCTCCTAAGCTAATTATGGGCCAGGCACACTTGAAGTCCATTTTACGTTACATGATTTTGTCTAGGATGTGTTCATCGTGTGTTATGTTTCGAAGATTTCCTTCAATGGCTTCGGGGGACATTGTGGAGCTCTGGCAGCAGGGGGATGCAAGCTCTCAGCTCTGCTTGTTTACTGAAAAACACTTCCATCATCTCCTCCCAACACCACCAGTTCCTTACCTATAATTATGCTATTCGGTTCCTACTATAAAGTGCTAGAATTATAGGAATAGCTCATTTGAAACGTGCAGATTGTTTGCTTGTGAAACATTTGGCTCTGCCCTTGCAGGAATAAAGCTGTTTTATGCTCTAAATAAGGAGTAGGTTGCAGTGCCACACGGCTGCTCATTATCACTACATGAAACTAGCGGTAATGAAATGCACATGCCCCATGAGTTAACTCCTAAATGGATTGGGCTGGAATTCCCTGACACTTCCATTTCTACTCAGCTCAACGTGTGTTTGTGAGACATGCAGCAAGGTGGCAGGAGGGGTAGGACAGATGTCTGCCACTTGTCAAAAGGAACCAATGGCAGGAAGGTCACTGGATTGTCATCCAAATGTCTTCAATTGCTTCCATGAACTGTATCCTCTGACTTTCATTATATATGCACTTGCAGCCTTTGCTGCTTGTCGGCTGCTCCTGGTATACATCTGGGTGTTGTCAGGGTTCATAAATCCGTCTGAGTACTGCCAACTGTTACCCATATGAATTCCAAAAACCAACATCATTAGATTCAGATGTATCAGAAAAATAATCTGATCCTATTTCCAGAAAAGTCTACCTAATTTCTGTCATGGATATCAAGGGGAACAAATCACCTGGAGAAGCTAATCATCGTTTTGTAAATATGCATGCATTTGAAGCCACTTTTTTTTAAGGAAGTCTCAGTTCCTTCCTGCCATCTTATTGTGACTTTAAAAAAACCCAGAGAGATGATTACCGATTTGTTTACATCTTTGACATACAGGGTATCTATGATTGAATTCTCACTGCTTTATTGGAAAGCCATTAATTTCCTTAATCTCATTCCACAGACAAAGAAACTGAGGTGCAAAACTGGTCAGTTTTATCATGTGTATTTAACTTGTTAAATTCCTCAAGATTTGCTCATTACACTCGAGACTTTAGTCCTTTGTTAAATTTTATATTATTTTTTCTTTCAACATCTTCAGAAATATTTTGAGGTTTTTTAATTAGTTCTTGAACAGAAATAATCTCACAAATGCACCAGTGCACCTGCATCTGATTAATCCGTTTCCCAAATGTCCATGAGCAGCAGGCACTGAATAAGAGATGATAAATAAAACTTTCCACTGATGGACCAAATTTAGTTGATGTATTAAAATACTTTACAAATATGGACAAGTGAAATGTTCATCTTTCTAGAGAAACTAAGGAACAAACAGATTAAAAAAAATTAGACAAACAAACAGCAAAATGTGGATGAAAGCCCAGATTTCCTGATTTTCATCCCATTAGTCATTCAATGCACTAAGTCAGAACAGCCAGACAGAATCCTCATCTGGCTCTTAATTGTTAATACATATGCAGAAGCATTTGAAATTTCAGGCCTTTTAATAAATTTGAATAAAAATGTAGCATAAGAATTCTATCTTTTATAGTGATACACCTAATACTGCTCTCTGGTACAGATCCCATTTGAGAATTTCTCTCAGTATTATGTCACATGAACAAACAGTAAGAGGGACATTTTAAGCCGTGCACACCATGCTGTGAGGCTTTTAAGCCATGATTTACCTCTTTATTCTTCAGGGTCCCAAATTAATAATCTCAGTATTGAGAAATGTTGGAAAATGCTTCATGAACTGCATGTATAACACTGCAGATGCAAAGTGCACACGTGTGCATACACAGACACAAAGCTCAGACCCATGCCAATTTGCAGATGAAGAACGATCAGTTTGATGAACTCACACTAATACAGAAGCTGCACCTGCCCTGGATGCTTCCAGGTATCTGAGATCAAGAAATACTTTAACCAGGTCTTTACAATGGCATTTTAATTTTTTTTTCCACTGAATGGTGAACAAAACAGATGGGTCAGGCAAGTGGATGACTGCTGCTGATTCTAGCTCCATTTGCCATTGAAAGACCCAACTATCTGAACTTTGTGCAGAACTGTGAGAAATGTGGATGGCTGCTTCTGTGTAGGAAGGGCTTATTGGTCCCAGTTTGTATCAGACCAACAGATATTTGACCACTTTCTTTATACCAATTTAAGAACCTCTGCCATTTTGAGAAACAGAACATAATAGACAAAACAACACTGAGACTTTTTAATTATGGACACTCCAAATATCCAGCTTTCAAAAGGATTAATGATAAACACAAAGCCCACCTGCTGTATCTTGCACATAGGCACTGCATATTCTAAAAATCTTGACTAAAGGGTAAAAAACATAGGAAATCTAAGAAATCTTTTTTTCACACTCGCCTGTTGTGGCAAGTGCATATAAAATTTTATTTCTTTATGGCCAATTAATATGCAAATAGCAGCTGAGTGTGGGTCCCATTCATCCTTTCTAACACTACATTTGGTTTTATAGCTGTATGAAAAGCAGGTAGCTGCCGTATTTTTAAAATTGTTTTAACCTAGCACAACTCTGAGACACCGAGAAAAATTCTAGGAAATAGATAGGTCTCAATTACTGATAAAATGGGATAAAATGTCACCAGAAAAGTTGCAAAAAATGTCAGTTTTGGGAGAAGAGGTCTTCCAAAATCAAATAATGAAATTTGGAGCCATAACAGAAATATCTGGAAATACATTATTTTCAGTCCAAAGATATAAATCTATATTCTTTTTTTTTCACTTGAATTTTACTGACCTCTTTTATACCAAATTACCATTCAGTGTGTTACAGGAAGCTCCTGTGAAGAGAGATCCCGGACCATTACATTTATATCAACCAAGTTTAGCGTGAGCTGAGATAGAGCAGGGCATGACACACTGTGTGCCAAGCAAAGCAATCATGTGGAGTACCAGCTTAGCTGCATGAACTACCCAGGCCATACTGGGAAGAGGGAAAGGAAGTCAGAAATCCGCACAACAGTTTCATCTCCACTTCTGCATTTACCAGAAGCCATTTACCAGAAGCATGATATACAACTTTAAGTACATGTCAGTCCAATCCAATCTTTTTTTTCATTGGCCCTTATGAAAAAAAAAAATTCCTGCTGAGTAATTCTTGATATTGCTGAAGCTCCTGGTTGAACCCTGTTGATCCTTGCAGAAAGAAGAAAAGCTGTATTTGGTCCACAAAGAGCCTCAACAGTATGATCCTTTGTTTAAGCTGTTTATTCTCTGCTTTCTGACTTCAGAGAAGCAGCAAAATCTCAGAAGTTTCCTGTGCAGGAAAGTCTGCTCTCTTCTCTCAACTTTGCAGGTCTCTAACAGGCCTGGGTGGCCACCCAAAAAATGACCAGATCAAGACAATCAGTAACTCCAGCTGTTCCCTCACTGTCAGCAGGAGCCTGACATGCCTCACTCCAGGATGCCCCTTGGGGATTAAAAGTTCAGACCTTCACAGATGTCATAAATGAAGGAAAAACTTAAATTAAAGATCACTAAAGTAAAAAATACATGGAGGAATCAGCTGTGTTGGGTGTTTTGAAATAAGACATATTTTATACAGATACGCCAGTTAAGACAGGGACCAGCCCCACAGGACAAACAGTTTTTTCATCCTACAGGGAGATCTCCCTGCATGTAACACATGAAAGAGTATTCCCAAATGTGCTTTATGCTGACCCTTCTGGTAAAAAGAAACACCCAGTTGCACTTCATATTTTTTTAAGAAAACCCAGTGTGAGCTGGAAGTGGGACTGACAGGACATGGTGGGGTGCAGCCATAGCTGACATCTCCCTGTGGCGTGGGGTGTCCCAGGGTAGCAGGGCAGAGCCTGGCAGCCTGGGCTCATCCCACTGCCCCAGACAGAGGCAGGGCACTGGGGACACCAGGAGCAGCCCTGGCTCAGCAGGACCCGTGGCTGAGCAGAGCAGGGCTGTGGCATCACTGGGACACGGGTTGATAGCCCCAGGGGGTTGACATGGGCTGTTGGTGGGATGAGCGAGACCACAAACTGGGTAGGCTGGGGCCTGTAAGGCCTGTTACAGCTCTGACAAAGAGCTCCTCATCCATGTTTGCCTGTTGCTAAATTCAGCAGTCCATGTTTGGGAGCAGGACGTGCAGGGCAGAGTGTGGTTTACTGAGAATTCAGACACTGGGACCTTGAATCTGGGTTGATCAGAGCTCCATCCCACCCTTTCCTGTATCAGGCCAACATGCAGTTCAAGTTCAAATCATGCTAACGACAAAAGCAACTGAGTCAGGATCTCAACAAGGTCACTGAAATATCCAAAACAAGGTTTGTGGCAGTTATTATGTAATGTCTATCAAATACATTGGTGCCTTCCTCATGGCAAGGGGATTTCCACCTCGCTATTACCCTTGTCCAAGGCCAGGACAAACCTACCATGCTGTAGCTAATGGATAGTTTAAAATTCTTTGACTTTAAAATTTAATGAACCACCTACTCTTTCACAACAGTAATTGTTTTCCACATATTGCTTATTCATAAAATATGTATCTAATCCTGACTCTTCACTTCCTATTTACTCTAGTGAACAGATCCTCTGTTCTGCACAGGCAGTCCTGTCACCATGCTTTAAGTCTGGGGACATGTGCAAAAACCTTTGTACAATAATTATGTGAAGTGGGGTAGAAGGAAATGTTATCATTATCTTTTGCATTAGAGGATGCGAGGAGAATATAAATAAATCCAGACACTGCAAAAGCTTTGCTGCAAGCTAGGCGATTAAAGTATTTCAGATTCCCACAAGTCTATTTAAAGCAACTTAAATCTTTTTGATGGCCAGTAGTTCACGCCAGCCTAGCTGCTTGCACTGGCTAAGCTTCCTTAACACACTGCACAAAGTGCACAGGAAAATAGTTCAGCTCCCGATGCTCATTAATACAGATGAGACACTTGGTTACGGACAGGTCTTCAGAAAATGTTCTAGGCTACTTTTGTTTACTTTAGAAATACACAAGTTCCCTTACAAGGCTTAGTACTGTTTCACAGGCTCATATACTTCAGCCTTCACTCATATTGGTAAGACTTCCACACTCAGAGCTGCAGCAGGTCAGAAGTTAGTTTTGAACAGCTTGTAGAGATTTGGAACAATTTAATTCTCTCAGTCAATAAGTACTTCCCAGCATTTGCTGACAATCTTGAAAATAACAGCTCTGCCACAGCTGGATTGGCCAGGATATGTGCAGGCTATCTGGGAGGTTATAGAGTGCTTTCACTGTCTGAGTGCCTGAAGCTGCTCACAGCCACTGAGAAGCAAGCTCAGCTTACACGCTGCCAGGGAAGAAGCCTAGTGCTAGTAAGGAAGGGGATAGGGGATGGAAGTGGTTGGAAGGGAAAAATATTGTTTGCTTGCATCAGTTTAGGCATATCTAAGAAACCAGCAGAGAAAAAATTAGTATCTTGCACTTTACAGCACATTTCTCCCATCACCACTCCATCCCACCAGGATACAGTGCAGACCATAGTCAGCCTCAAGAAAAATGAGAAATGTAAGAGTCATTAATCTTCTGGGATAAACCTAAGGAAAAAAGATATTACCTTAAACCCAGACACACTGCCTGAAGAAGTCTGGTCAATAATTTGAACGTCTCCTGCATGCAGCTTTAGCAGGGGCTGGAGAAGCAGGGGAATTCAAGAGGAGGAACACCAACAGTGTTAGAGACTGCAGAGGTGTAACTGATATCACCCTAGGAAAAGCCTAGAAATTCAAGAAGCAAAATTTTGTGACAAAGTACTATTTTAATAAGTTGGAACTAAGAGACTACTAATTCAGAGAAATATTATTTTGTAGATATTTTTTTGTAAATAATCATAACTGCATCAGAGATGTCAGACTCCGGTAAGTTACAAAAATATTTATAATGCTTGAGAGCTCTACACTCCCAAATGATTCCAGCGCATTTTATAAATTCACAAGTAACTTCATCTAACTAGTATGTCGCTCCCACAGAGATGAAAAGCAACAGCTCATTTAATAGCTCACACTTCCACTCCACAAGGCGTTACATAGTAGGGAAAACAACACTGTGATCCACTGAAACAGTGGGAAGTGCAGACAAGCAGGACAGAATTACAGAACTTAGAAATGGGCCCATGCATCAAGCTAATGCTCTTTTCTTAGGGAAGGAGAGGTAGGCTTTGTCTGGAGCCTGCCAACACTGACCTCAGTATTCTGGTGTCTTGTGGAGTATATTCTCCAGTATTCTGGAGAATTGGTACTACACTGATAAGAGAAAAAAGCTGCAACATTAGTAAAGTTTCAGCAGTATCCTAAATTTTCTTTAACTACATCTTAACTGAATGCTAAGCATGCCTGACCTTGTTTATCTAGTGGTATCTGACAAGAATCCAGACCCAGCAAGCATGTTTCAGTCCACCTAATTCATGCTGAAGAGGGGAGGAAAAGCCAAGCAGTTATAATTTTAATGTGGATAGTGTAGGCTTTTCAGACTGATTTACAAAAGAGAAAAAAACCATTTGATTCAATTTTCAAATATTAAAGTTTGAAAGACAAAATACTGGGGACTAACATTTTCCCACAACAAATATAACTAAGGTATTACATATTACTACCACCTTGAACATATCAAGATGCCAGGTACTAACTGTCCCTACTGGGGGATATTTTTTAGCATTTCCTTTACAGGGTGGACTGTTGGGCCTTTAACAGCAAAAACAATAATTAGACCTTTTCCCCCAACTAAATGTTTTTCTTTAAAAGGAGTCAAGCTCTTCTTGTGGTGCCAAGTAACAGGACGAAAGGCAGCCCCAGAAACTGATGCACAAGATGTTCCTGAACCTGAGGAAGAACTTTGCTGTGCAGGTGACTGAGCACTGGAACGGGTTGCCCAGAGAGGCTGTGGAGTCTCCCTCACTGGAGATATTCCAGAACAGTCTGCATGCAATCCCGTGCTGGGTGCTCTGGGATGACCCTGCTTGAGCAGGGAGGTTGGACCCTACCTTCCAACCCGACCCATTCTGTGATATGCTGAAAACAGGCAACACAAAATACCAAAGTGTTTTAAAACAAAACAAAAGCAAGTCCTTTCACTTATTCAGCATAATTTCCTCAGTATTTTTGATTAAAAACCATGAAATGCATAGTAGAGTAGAAACTGAATTTCTAACCTATAAACAAGTTTTCTTCCTTGTTTTTGCATTTGTGTCAAAAATAACTTGAGGACAAAGTATTTTCAACATTTTTCACTTTCTTATTTCCTGTCTCTTTAAATGCTCTGTCAAAATTGTTTCAAACTTGTGTTGCAAAGAAAATCTAAAGAAAAAGTTTTTATTTTATTTATACTCTCATAATTTTTCTTCCTTCCTTTCAATTGCAGTTCTTACCAGCTTTTATTATACATAAAAGGAACGAAAAACTTGGAGACAGGCTTTGTGGTGAAAAGTCTCACACTGCTTTCTAAAATGATCAAGGCTAATCATCTAACAGCTACAAACTGAAAAAAAATCAGCTCTAGAGATTCTAAAGTGAGGGAAACCCAACCAAGTCAGATAATCCTAAGAGGTCTGGTTCTTTCAAGTAACAAAATCCATTTGAAGTATTTTTATTTCTTTCCCTGTGAAATTTAGTGATAACTAAGGGGGTACAGGGTTTATATACAAATCATTAAGGATATTTTTGAGATCAGTCACTATTTCTTGCTCCTTTCCCTTTGCACATGAGAGCAACGAATCCAGCATCAAGCTGAGTAGCAGCAATGGGCATCAGATTTAAAACTCATTATATGGATCTTTTCAAGTACAAGTAGACTGAAATTTGTGAACAAGGAAGTAATCCATCTCAGTCATACAATTCAGTATCTGTAGGCTTAATAGAACTGTTATGGTTTCATTACGTACCACTTGCACAGATTGGGGGACTTTATTTTGAGGAGATCTATCCATGATGAATAATACAGATCTATGGAGAACTTATGGCTCCAGTCAGGAAGAGCCAGAATGCACACTGTTCATGTTTTCTGCAGCTGATTTTCAATAGCCAGTGGAGACCCATACTCCAACATTTTTATTAGAAATATTATTACATGGCATATTCTGCCCATTGTATTTAATCTAACCATACCTAAATGCTTTGCCTTCACTTTGCTAATCTCCAGGTACAGTCCAGGGATATCAGAGTACCATCACAATTAGTTCAAAGTGTCCACTAGGAGAGTGGAGACTGTTTGGAGCCAGGGAAGAGCATTTTAGTATCAGCACAATGCAGGTTTTGGCAAAGGAACACAAAAAATTTGACAGCATTGCACTCAACAGTATTAGCAGCCATAGCTAAACTCTCCTAGAAAATAATCAAGCATAACTAAGAGCAAAGTCAATAATCTACAAAATCAGAAATTTATCAAGAGCGGTGGAACTTTGTATTACTTAAATCAAGACTGAGCAATACTCACAGAATCACATGACTCTGACCAGCTTCAGCATAAGCTCTAGACACTGACCTGGAACAAAACTCAGGCATAATTAATGTTTTCAGTAATGTAGTATCTTCCAAGCTTATGTAATCATCCTTTTCATTTCCTTCAACACCTTGCTCTCTATGGTCACATTTCTCTCATGTTAATCCCCAATTTAGCTTTGCTTCCACAATGTGTAACCTTGGCAATCAGACAGATTCTTTCCGCATGCAGCCTTGGTATTTGTCTTAAGCACTTACAGTGTAATAACTTTCATATCTAAATATATTTTTTACAGCTAAATATTTTAACACATAGTAGGGTTGGCGTGAAGTATAATGAAAATAGACCAACCAATCCAAGGTAGCTCAGAAAAGTAAATAGAATACAGTCAGGGAAATGCAAAAGGCTTCAAATTTCTTTCTGTGTTTATTTCTTAATTTGATTTTTCAATCTTTTTCTGATAGTCTGCAAGCTTTTTTTCAATTGAGATGCCAACTGTTCTAAGAAACTCATCTGGGTCCCATCTGGACTGAACCACAAGGCAGTCCGATATTTTCAGCTGCTTTGAGCAGTGAGCTGACACAGCTGGTTTAAAGGTCAGAGTTAAGACACTCCACATCATGAGCTGTGTCGCATGTCAGTCTGCCTCAAGTGCATCCGCAAAGCTGAGTGCCTGAATAAAAACCAAATGCCCTCAGAAGTGACTGTATCTATCATAACATGAGGCACAGAATCACGGAATCACCTGGGTTGGAAGAGACCTTCAAGATCATGGAGTCCAATGTCAACCCAACAGGACCATCATCACACCCAAACCATGTCCCCAATTCCAACTGTTAAGACACCACCCAAGTGCAGGCAGCAAATTTCTGCCATTGAGAACCACCTCCTGTGTCTTAACAGGAAGGGTCATCCCGAAAAGCACAAATTCCCTTGTGCTTTTCTTGAAACCCAAAATTTTGGAGCCCTTGGCAGCTGACAGTCACTCTTACACAGCTGGAAAGTCCATGGCTTTGAGCCATGACCCCGAGGCCACCAAGCTCCAGAAGGACCCACTGACATCCCCAGCTCACCACACCAGATGCTCCTGGAGCTCCAGGAACTGCTGCACTCGTTCCTCCGAGGAGCTGTCCGAGGAGCCGTCGCTGCCGGAGGAGCTGTCACCGTGCTGCCGCTGGATGAAGGGCGGCCACCTTGGTGGGAGATGGGACTGCCACTGGAGAAGAGGTGAGAATCGCAGGCTTCCTCCAGCTCATCCAGCGTCTTAGCAAAGCACGTGTCAAACACATCGTGTCCTGGAATGCCTGTTGGAATTGCAGGAAGCTATGAACCATCACCTCATCAAGCTGACTGAGAACATCTCTTCTGTATTTTTAGAGATACAAGCCACGGTATATAACTAATCAGAGAATTAGCAGAATTGAACATCATTAACACTTACTGCTCACATCTCAGTCATACAGGTATTTTTAGTTGTTAAGTTAGGTTCATTTTAACTAATGCTAGACACATAATATATTCCCTGTGGGGAGTATTGTGTGTTTTGGAAGTATTTATTTTTTATCAAACAACTGATTCTCGGTGAGAAAAATATAATTTGCTTTCTGTCAGCCATACAGTGTTCTCCTGACAGTCTGAGCTATCTGTATAAACCAATATACTTGGTCTGACTTTATCAACTCTCCATATGGCTATAAGCTTACTTGGGTTTGTTACTCTATACTTCTGATTACATCAGAAGAGCTCAGCATTTGGCTCACATACTGTGTACAGCCTGAAAGGAGAACTAACCCACTGGAGCCTGCTCAGAGTGTACTGCTCTCCATCGCCAGAGTGTTCCAGAGTGCACTGCCCTGAGCCCTTAACACCATCCTGCCCTGCCAAGCTGCACAGCAAAAGTGCCCATTTATATTTCATTTTCTACCATCACTGCCAGGACTGAGGTAGCATCAGCAGAGTCGGTGGCATTCACCTCCCTGCAGTCACCAAAATGAGCCATAGGATCTGCTCTTCCAAGAAGACTGGATCCAGCCGGATCACGTAATTCATTTAGAAGAGATGAGAGCTGTGCCTCAGTGTCTGCTGTGAAACCTGAGAAAATGGATGGACTATTGGTGACAGTACAATGCTGCCCTAGCAGGAAAATGAAGACAGCCTGCCAAACTCTACTGATTTGCTAATGATGCTTATCTGCTGTAACCATCCGGAGAATTGGAAGTGGCAGAGTGGCGAGATGAAAATCCTCAGGGAAATCAGTCTTAGACAAACTTCTGGAATTAGCCAAAGGAGTAGGAAGGCTCTAATTTGTTGAAGACTCTTATTAGAGTTAAAAGTTCTCTTAAACGAGGCAGCAAAACTTAGAGGTGATTTTCCAGGTTTTGGCCATGGGCTGTCTTTAGAGCTGTACATCTCATGTACTATATCTAGCGGCAAAATGGTTTGAATTTAAAAGAGCTTTTATACAGATGTGCAAAACCTAATGAAACTTCCAATCTTTGAAAGATGTGATTATTAATCAGAGTATCCATGAAGGTGAGGGTAGATATGTTCTGTGGGAGGATGACCTTAACCTAGCTGGGGAGTCAGCACAGCTCTCAGGGCTGAGGACAGCTGGACTGTGGGGCTCCACGTACCCAAAGGAAAGCAAATGAGAAACCCTCTGCCGTGCCAAATTAAGAACAGGGTCCGTTGTGGGTCACAGCCTGTGACTGCTTTGTCACTTCAGTTAAATTCAGAAGTAGAGTGAACCTCCAAAACAGCAATCTAACACAGATTGTAACATGCTAGAGTTACAGTCTATCCAAATTATGTAATAAAGAATATCAGGAAAGAATTCAGCAGATAATTAATCTGTAAAAATCAGATATACATCTACTGGGCCTAAGCTCTACTCTTTCCAAAAAAACCATCTTCCACTATTTTGACAGTTCTCATTGTCTGATTTGTTCTTAGTTGGACTTTCTTACATGAGAAAATTAATCACGTTACCTAGAAACAAAAAATCTGAACTGTCCAGAAAAAGGGTACACAGTTAACGTATAAACCCGGCCTGGCAGATTATCAGGGGTAACTAGGGCATATAGAAGAGGTTTTACACAGTTATGCCATCTGGTACCACAGTCCTAATGATCTGCATTCCCCAGGGAAATGCCTTAGGGCACAATGATTGTTCCTTGATATGGAACTCCCACATGCAATTCTATCCTGCAGAAGGCAAGAAGGGCTTTCTCTGCCAGGTATCTGTTGTCAGTAAGTCTTCAATAGCATTGCTGTAATGTAGCATTATCTGATGTTCTGCTCATGTTAGATATATTCAGACTGTTTTTATTTCCTCTTTCCCCTGTTCCTGTGGATGCTGCACATTTTTGAGGCACTGGTATTAAAATAGCAGCTGACTGCAAAAAGTTTGATTAAATCTTATTTTAGTCTTGTATGCAGTCTGTCAAAATCCACATTCTTCTGAAATGGGACTGATTTCCTACAATTTCTGCTTTATAAAATAAAATTGGAAAAAAAGATTCAGACAGTATTGAAATACTCAGTTGCCATTTTTGGAATAGAATATAGCACTTTTCTATATTGAAAGAATTACAGGTTATTCCTCTGCAGAGGAGAGATAAGATATATTGTAAATGCTCTACATCAAGAACATCAATAGCTTACTAATGACCTGAAAATCAAAAATTAACTGTTTAAAAATGCAAACGCAAATGCTCACTGAACATAAAGTAATTTGCAGATAACATCAGAAAATCTGAGGCATAAAATGAGATGTAACCAGCAAAGAACATAAAAGAAAGTGAGAAAAGCTTTTATAAATACAGTCAGGATAAAAGACTGAGAACATTTCACTGGTCTTAAGCAGGAATGCTGAAAAATTTTTGAAGGAATGTAAAAGGACTAAGTTTTCACTGCCTGAGCCTCCATAAAAAGAGTATCTGTGATCAGACTCTTAACACATTTCAGTGGTGTGGAACACCAGCTACAATTAGGAGAGAACAGATAGCAGATATTTAGTTGCAACACGTGTGCACGATAATGGAGCCTGAAGAAATCCACCTTGGAAGATTAAGAAATAATTGAAACAATCTGAACTACTTTGAGGACACACAGAGAACTGACAAGAACGACTGTACTGCTCCTCCACAGAAAGGGAAAAGGAAAAGATGGAAAACTGTAGGCTAGTCCGTCCAAGTTTAATACCTGGAATGATACCACAACAAAATGTGAAACAATCTGTGTATAAGCATCTAGAGACATAAACATGGTAAGAAACAGCAAGCTTGTATTTATAAAAATAAAGGGTGTTAAACCAAGCTAAGTTCTTTCCAAGTGAATAACTTGGCTTTTCAGAATAATTTGCCTTTTTGCGTGGAAGAAGGTAAGTAGAGAAAATGGATGTTCAGTTTATTGAAGTTGTGGCAGTCTCAGACAACCTTCTCCAGAAACAAACTCACGGAATATGGCTTTTGTTATATCACCATAAAATAAGCCTTCCAGCTGTGGAAAAGACCAGCTTCAAGAACAGTCAATATTATTCTCAATTCCAGTTTGAAATACTGAAATCCTTCTTGTTCTCTGCACAGCTGTAATGGGAAGGGGTGATTTCCTGCCAGCAGCGAGAGCAGCCCTGTGCAGAGGAAGTGTGCCAGACCTCATCTATGCTTATCACTGGACCAACCGGTGAAGGTTGAAGCAGAGGGTTCATCTGGAAGCAATAAGACATCTCTGCAGAGAGCTGCCACTAAGACAGTTCTCTGCCTGTGCAGGTGACTGGTGCTCCCAGGGCAGAGCGAAGTAGCCACGGCTGTGCTCCAGTGACCCTGACTGCCAGTGACTGTCAATGCAATTAGCAGTTTTATCCCCATCTGTAAACCAAACTACTCCTAGGAAATAGCGATTGGTATGGTGCTACATCACTGTGGCATCTGGCTGTGCTTGAGTGTCTCCTCCCTGGTACCTTTTGTCCTGAAGATCCTCTGACTCTGGCAGGTGGAAAAAAACGCCTCTTTGAGATGGCACCTCAAAAAGCATCTTCTTCGACACGTCAGTAGAAAGGAAGGACACAAATACTTGTCTCACGTCCTTGAGGTACAGCAAACAAATTCAGTCTGGTTGTACCAGCCCTGTGATGAATGTCTGGTAACACAGTCCCAGACGGCAGAGGCACATGCCCATGTAAGTTCACCCAGCTGGTCTTTACAGTTTAGAATTTGAAGTAGCTGCAATTTTATCAAAATATTCACCAATTCACAGACTGTACAATAATATATTTATACACACCCACAATGACTGAGTTGATACTTTCAGGTCATTAACTACAAGTCCAAAATTTTGATAAATATTAAATTACCATAAAATAGATAACTTGGGAAGAACGAAGGGACTTTTTGAATACACAACATGCATTGTTTTGCACATGTATTTTTTTTTTAAAGATCTGTACATTTGTTTACACAGAATATCAGTAAGTTACTTTATTATATGCCTAGGTTAGTGATCTTTATCAACTGACATACACGAACTGAGCAATTGAGGCATACATGCAGTGCCCTATAGTAACTTCAGCTGACAGGCTGCCATAGTTAATTGGATCACACTGGATTGGCTCATGTGCCTAAGCCCTGTATTACATCTGGATATAGTTCACTATATTTTTATTTTATATTTTTATTTTTATGTATCTTTCTTAGACCTTTCTAAATCTCTTTATTAATATACAATAACAGTCTTTTAATAGTAAAAGCAGTTAAGACTGTTTCTTTTCTCCTCTTTAAAAACAAGAGATCAAATTGTAGGTTCTATTCTTACCATGAAGTAAAAGTACATCTTTAATAATAAATATTCTGTGACGAAAATGTTTCTTTTTCTATCAGCTTTCTTATGGGTCATTATCTTTCAATAAGCAAGGTCAGGGACAGCTACTAGACTATGCAAGAGTCATATCTCCTTCAGGAGGGTTTTAAATTATAACTTACCTTATCAGATCTAACTTCAAGTAGAAACTGATCTACAGGTTCTCCTTGGGGCCTTTGTGGAGCCTGGAAAGGGTTTGTTATGTCTATCTTAGCATGAGAGAACAGCAGCTAACAGGCTACAAGACAGCTCAGAGTTACACACTAGGAATACAGAATTTGAAAAATGTAGGAGTTAAAACCTTAGGCATCAACGTCACTTGGTCTGTTCAGCCTGGAGAAGAGGAGACTGAGGGGAGGCCTCCTAGCAGTCTAGGACTTCCTCATGAGGGGAAAAGGAGGGGCAGACACCGAAACCAATTTAGTACTCAAGCAAACAGCATGCAACTCAGCTGGGGGAAGTTTAGGTCGGATATCAAGAAAAAGTGTTTCACCCAGAAGGTGGCTAGGCACTGGAACAGGCTCCCCAGGGAAGTGGTCACAGCCCCAAGCCTGCCAGAGTTCAAGAAGCATTTGGACAATGCTTGATGCTGGCCGGGCTCCCTCAGCTGGAGGGGACGCAGCATCCTTCCTGCAAGTGTCAGGAATGCAGAGCTGCTGAGCTGACACCACAGAGCCAGCTCCTCAGCGAGGGGAACAAGCCCTAGCCTGTAGGTCTTGTGTAGAAGTGTCTCCCGGAGGCAAAGAAGTGAGAGGGGTCTTTTGTGAGGGTTCCAGAACTGTTATTCCTTGGAGGGTCCAGGGACAAAAGACAGGGAAAATGGCAGGGTCCAGGGTTCTTACACTAGAGAGAAAGGGGCGAGGAGAAGAGTACAACAAAGGAGGCGGAACAATAAGAACAGCAACCAATGGGGATAACATAGAGGCGGGAGCTAGAACAGAGAGCCGATGGGGTATCAAACTGGGGAGAACTTTCTAGAGGGAGGCGGTGACCCTAAACCTCAGAGCCGCCCTCCAATCCGCCCTCAGGGCGGTCCTCAGCATCTTGGTGTTCCCACCACTGGAGAGCCAGGGCTCGATGGGCATTGGACGGCCGCAACCCACTCGAGGGCTGGGTCACTGCAACAAACGCTCTCGGCACGTGGTGTGACTCTTGCGCTGTCCTGTGCAGGACCAGGAGTTGGACTCGATGGGCCTGATGGGTGTCTTCCAACTCAGCATATTCTGAGATTCTATGATTCCCAATTCCCATGTCAAAGAGCAAGTGCTCTGACATCTTTGGCTTCTTAGATTCCTGCTCTCAGCTTGATGAGGGTGAAAAGCAGGGAAAGGAATAATCTTCATCATGGGTCCAAACTATAGCCAGTATTCACTCCATTTGAGTCAACAGCAAGATATTGTACCAAACTTGCTTCTGCATCCCCCATCAAAGCAGTACCACCTACATTATGAAAACAGCTTTACATAAAATATAATTTGTTCTGTGGGGCTCAGAGGGGAAGAATAATAATGACAGGAGTCTAAAATTTCTATGCCAGGTTATTGCCCAACCAAAACAGTTCTTAGATAGAAAGGAACTGCTCCAAAATAGGCAGTAGATCAGTAGGAAGATAATAGAAAGCAGTCAAGAGGTCAAGGGGAAAGGGAAAATAAGCCCCTGGTTTTGCCCACTTCTAGCATTCTGAAGAAATCTTCTCTGGTGTCTTCTCCCTCATTTGTTGATAGCAATGACAGAAGTGCTAATGTAAAAACAGCTTGTGAGTGCTTGTACCACAGGCTAAGTTGATAAAGGTGACAGGTAGCTTTTTTTCACTGTGCTGTGTGCTGACTGAATGTCAAGGCAATAGAGAGATGCAGCCCCTGAGGCACTACAGAGTTCACTATCGATGACACCACTGCTGAGACCTCATTGGGGAGGACATGCAGCTCAGAAATGTACCAGTGCAAATGTGTGTCTGATGTCTGGATTTAACAGACTCATCAGTCATTCCTCTATAGGACTTTTCTCTTTGTCCACCCAACCTCAGTTGCCTCTTGTGACTGGCTAAAATTGCAATCAGCTCTTTCATCAACTTTAGGGCAAGAGAGCTCTGGACTACTCTTTACAATACTGCAAGGTCCTGGCATTTGCCAGTTTGTGTGGAGTAAGCTACGCTAGAATTTAAGTTTGAAATGCAGGCTATGTATATTAGGAATTTAATTCTAATAACCTCAAGGATAGTGTTTTGAATAGTTCTCCTGAACTAATTAGTTGACTGGCTTTTTAAAGCTTTACTGATAACAATTTTATTGTCACAGATAATCTGGAACGCAGCTAACAATCACTGTAATTAGATCCTTCAGTAATTTTTCAATAGGTAAGCCTTATCAAGATAATAGGTCTGATCTTTGCATTAGGTGGCACCTTGCACTGTTACTGGGCTTTGGAAGCCTCAGGGGAAAAAAAAACTGGTTTGGGCAAACACACTGCAAGGTTTTGTTTTCCCTTTTTTCTTACTATCACTCTTTCCTAATACAAAATTCTCTGATGCTAACTCTCATGTATTAGAAACTTCATGCTTCTTTCAGGACAAAAACTATTGGCTAGCATTAGAAAACACAATTTCACACTGTAGGATCAGAAAATGGAGGAAAACAAATGTTCTCAGGGATTTGGAGTCGGTTTTTTTGGACACCCCTAAACATTAGAGGCAGTTGAGAGGCAATATTAAGTGAAGCAGAAATGATTGTGCATGAAAAGGTAATGAATTAATTAAAAATCATAAAATAACCTTGCTTCAAAAAAAACCCCACAACCAACAGTTTCACTAATTAAATAATTTTAATTCGAGATCTTTAGGAACCCAAACAATTTTAGAAATCATCTGCACTTTGACAAAACCACATCTCAGAAACCCAGTGCGTGTGATAACCAAAGATGAGCACTCTGTCTGGAACAGAAATTTGTCGCTTTCCACTCTGATGTCACAAGCTAAAAAGCAGTAACTTTTAGCTTATCCTTAAAGATCAAGCTTGTGTACAACTACAGCAGAATTACAGTGTAATTCCTTCTTAGTCTTGTTCCTGCTCTTAGTCTTGCACTTCACTGACATTTGGTATCAGTACAGTTCTATCCATACAATAGTTACCTTTGCACTAATGGACTTCGCACCACTGAGAGCTAAATGCTGAAGTCCTTACTTAGCATCTGGCCAACTTTTCCTCAGAATGATGTCAGTGGAAGCTCTGAGGTAGGTATGAGTGAAACTCTGACCGAGCATGCTGCCACAGAGCACAAAGTGTAAGTGAATTGTCATTGCCTTCCTTTGAATGAAACTAACCAAGAGGCACAGCTGAACAAAATAGATCTCAAATTCTAGTTACTAAGTTCCACTGGACTTTATTTTACTACCCTCTAATTCAACTACTATTATGTAACTGATGCTGACGTCGTTTTGACTTAAGAAAATATGACATCATTTTTATGAGACAAAACAATAGAAATGTCACCATAATCTTATTTTAGGATTTTATTTATAATTTAAATTCTGCAGGCTATGGTGGGCAACTGAAAGTTTGGGGATTATAGATAGCAGGAGAATATATCTGGCTTAGGAATGTTTATTAAAATGCAGCCTTAGTGAATCGTTCAGCAGAGCACTGAGGATTAAGCACACTACTCAGCCTGAATCCACATCATCTGCAAATCTGATATTTATAGTGGTCTCTGTGTTGCCCAGACCTTCAGCAAACTATTTTTAGTGGCTAATTGTCCAGCTGCATTACATCTTCACCTAGTTTCTCCTTCTTAGCCAAAAGGAAATTGAAACCCGGAGGAAGTGCAAAAGCTAAGCCAAATATTAAATGGCATTGGAAATGCTAGAGTAGTGGAATATAAATGTCTTGAAGAAAAAAGGAAACTGAAAAATCATCACAGGAAAATCTGTCTACATTTGGGGGGGCATTTAAAAAAAGTCTAACTTGCCTGTGAGTGTTTTGAAAAAGCGTATCTAAGGGTTTTTGTGGTGGGATAAAGCAACAACGAGATACAAATTAAAGACTGGCTTTTAAAAAGCAGATTAGAACAGTAAGAGATAAATGCAAATGAAGGGTCAAAGCAGCATGAAGCCAAGAGAGCAAGGATGTGTGGAAAGCCCAGGGCAGGGTGGAAGAATGGATAAAAGACATGCTGGATCAGAGGCTTTCAGCTGTTACAGCAGCATCACTGAGAGCTGGATGAGATACAGGCTTCTGTCAGTAGTGCTTTAGGAGTATTAGGTTTGCCTGAACCAGTCTGACATTTCCTCAGATGTATTTATCAGCTCTCTCCGAGGGCAGCTCTGCCCCTGGCACTTTGCAGCTCGGAGGGGAGGGGCAAGAATTGATTCTTCATGATTGATGCTGCTGTGCTTGAATGCAGTTACTAATTCCCCTGCACAGCTGCATGGCAAGTTCCCCTCATCCCTGAAGCACAGCTGGAATGCAGCCTGTCCATGCTTTATGAGGCTCTGTACTGTAACAGCCCCAGTTTATGAGGGACACCTGTAATGTTCAGCCGTCTGCTTTTTCACCAACTGCCTGGAGGGGAATTGAGCAGACAGGCAGTTATGCTAAGCAAGCTATGCAGAGTGGGGCAGAGAGGTGAAAATCACATTGAAAACTAGGCATTAAAAATCCCTGATTCTAATGTCAAGGGTTTATCTCCACAGTTTCTATCAGGTCCAGACTTGGCCCCATGTTGAGATTTCTTCTCTGCTGCTCAGAACTTGGAATGTGGGCTATTTGTGTTAGCACTGTAACGATAATAATCTCACAGGCAACATTTTGAAAAGCTTTACAGCCTGAGAGTGTTGGGGTTGTTCAGCCTAGAGAAAAGAATGCTGCGGGAACACCTTTTTGTACTTTCCAGTACATAAATGGTCCTACAAGAAGGCTGGAGAGGGACATTTTACAGGACAAGGGGTAATGGCTTTAAGCTAAAAGAGGGTTTTGTTTAGATTAGATATTAGGAAGAAATTCTTTACTGTGAGAATGGTAAGATGCTGACAAAGACTGCCCAGAGAAGCTGTGGATGCCCCATACCTGGAAGTGCTCAAGGCGAGTTTTGATGGGGCTCTGAGCAACCTGGTCTAGTGAAAGGTGTCCCTGCCCATGGCAGGAGGGTTGGAATTAGATGATCTTTAAGGTACCCTCCAACCCAAGCCATTCTGTGATTCTATGGTTCACTGAACTAATTAGCTGAATGACATTTTTAAGCTAAGCAAGCAACAGTGGTGTTGCAGCATGTCCCATATAGCAAACTGTCTCCAGTTACATCTCTGTTGCTGTGACTGCTCAGGACTCAAGCTCTCTATCAAGCATTAACTCCTTTATCATCCACAAGGTCCACGTTTCGGGTTTCTCCATGGCTCAAATATGGAACTAGCAAACCAGTTCAGCAAGTGGGAAGCACGAGTCCAGAAAGACCAGCTCGGGCTCAGTGGCTGCATATTGGGTGCAGTGAGCTCAAACTTCCATGAAACAGCCATAAGTTACAGTTGGAGCAAAGTATGAGAGGGTCAGCTTAGCTGAAAAAAGGCAGTCCATGGTGCTGCACACTGACTCATGTCAAGCTCCTGAACTCCAGATTGCTGCATTTCCCAGATATTGGTACCTGACATGAACAAGTTAAAGCTCACTCAGGTATATTTCACCATTTCTGAGAATCATATGGATAGCGACATGAAAGACTGATTTTTTTTAAAAAAAAAGCAGACCAAGTACAGAGAGAAGGCAGCAAAGACACACTCCTCAGGCCAGCACTCAGCAGAAATGTCTTCAAGGGGCAACCACATGATTTTAGAACAGTCATGACAGCATTTTCCAGTTCTGTTCCTGCCATCCTGCTGGTAAGGAGCCTGCAGTTATTAAGCAGCTAATCATAACATCTGAACAATCTTTTTTTTCCCCCAATAAATCCAGACTACGTAGACTCAAACAGCCCTTTTCTGCAAGGTGAAGTGCACAGTCTGCTGGCACACACACATCTGATTGCCCTGGAGATCTGCTGCATGTGCACTATGATTACAATTTCTGAAGTTTAGCACTGAATAATGGGGCTATTATTCATTGAAAGAGGACCCAAATATACCAGCATTTCTATCAGCCTCATGTGACAATGGATCCGCGGAGCCCAGGAAACTCATTAAATTTAATATAAAAATAATAGGAAAACCCCCATATGTTCAAAATATAAAAGAAACAGGGAGAGCTTTCTCAAATTCTTCTTAGTAGCCTGCTGGCTGAACAGTTTGTTACTACAGGTTCTCTGCACCAGAAAGCAAAACTCTTTCTAACTCACTAAAAACATTTACAGTTTAACTGAGTAATGATCAAAAAGCAGTGAAGAAGCTATACTACAAATAACACCCAGAATGACAGCTGGATGCAAATACTATTGTTTATTTGCAAATCAAATACTTTTAAAAACCAAACCAAAACAAACTTACATATTGATATTTACTCCTCCAACTATAAGTAGTCTTCCTGGAAGCCCACTTTTGTGGGTACAGTAGTTTCTCTTAGCACAGTTAGTTCTTGGGGACATTTTTCATCTAGCTTCTAGAATAAAACAGGTTACAAGTAGTAACTGCAAATATCTTGCTGCAAATTAAACACGCCCATCCCAAGTTCTTACACAGATAATTCTAAAATTACAAGCCCAAACAAAATGTGATACTTGCATTACTCAATGCTTATAAAGTAATAAATAGCTGAGGAATATCTAATCTACAAGGCAGATTTCTCATGGATTGCACTCCAGGGTCTTAAATTTAAGCTTTCTCTTGTTATTTACTTGGTTTTAAGAAACACGCAGTGCTTTCAATATAAATTAAGCATAGAAACTTTACCTTCTTGCTTTGAGGACTCTTCAGAAGGATGTGGTTGTATTTATAGTTATATTATTGCATAGTTCAGCTGCGTGAGTTTTCAGTGCTGTGTTTGTTCAATCAAACAAAATATTAGCATATGGGTGGAGATGTCTCTATACAGCTGCTACATGCAGTGAGAAATACTCATCCTTGTGGTTTTGCTCTACTAATTTCTATTAGAAACGGCTTTTGGTGTGGATTAAGGTTCTCTGTGGCAGGAAATGAGCAGATGTGTTCATAACCTTTTGTCAGGAGGGACAAACATAGTGTGATTTGTGCCTGTTTACATGTGCAGGCACCATGGTCATTAGCAAGCCTCACAAATACAGCAGGGGATTGCAAGCAGCAGCATTCTTGTCCAAAAATAGTCTGTAACTTGGTGACCAGAAGGAACAGTTCCTGTGTTTATCTTCAGAAGAAACAAATATGCTTTACTTAGGAGAAGCCTGTGTACTGGGTCTGTCTGAGACGTAATCAGATACCTGCAGATTGGCAGTCAGACACATGCAGCATTAGGTAGTGTTCTGACAGCTCTGTTGTCAGCAGAGCAGCCTCTCTGCTTCAAACAGGAATTGACACAGTTGACACCAGCCTTATTTTACAGTAGAATTTCTCCATTTACAGTCTCTAAATTAATTTATGTTCATGTTAAGGTGAGCTGGAAGTGGATAAATTTAGAGAACCAGTCCAAGAGAAGCAGGCAAGAAAGCCGAATTATCTGTTCTTTTTTCCTAAAACTTTAGAGTCACAGTTCTAAATTTTATTTAAACTTCAGCTTATCCCTAAGAATAATTCTACTTGCATGCTAATTTTTGGTCACCTGAAAGTCAGAAATACTGTAATAATCTGAAGAGTCCATTGAGTTTAGTGAGGTCAGGAGGGACATTTTTGCCTATACACAACACACATAGATTCTAAATGAACAGTGCTTCATCCTTTCTGAACTCAAGCTCTCTTGCTCTTTTTCAGACATTCTCAAGTCATAACAAATTTTACACACACACACAAGATTTTTAAAGGACCATCCCCCTCTAATGCTATGCATTTCTTTACATTCAAACCTATTGTATCATGCCTACATTCTGTACTGCCAGGACCTGGTGTTTCCACCATGGGATTATAAACTGCATGGAAAAAGACCATTTTTTATCTTACGACAACGTGTCTCTACTGAAGAGCACCATCAAAATCTAAAGACAAACAACAATATTAAAATATAAGCAAGGTTAGTATCACATATTGTGCAGTTAGTTAAGTATCTTGGGGACTTGCAACAAGACACTTCTGTTTGCTTTTCTTCTATTCTTCAAGTGTTAGGAAAGATTTCCTGAAAATACAGAAAACACTATTTTTCTTACAAACACAACAGTCACTGCCCTGGTAAACAGGGAATGGTTTAATTAATCTGCATTTTTTCATTACCAGAGAGGCCTCCATTATTTTTCAGCATCCTTTTTCATATGCTAACATTGCAGTAAATAACGTCTGTACTAGAAGCCAAGCGGGTTCATTAGCTGTCTCTCCATCCATAGCTAACTGGCTCAGAAATGCAGTCTCTTGCCAAGAATACCCAAAAGCACAGATTTATTTAATGTTACTCCCCTGTGAAGATGGCCTTGCATCATCATTCAAAGTCCTGTTGCATTTAGCTCCCACTTCATCTAGGGATGCATTTGGCCTGAGTCTTGTCTTGAACAGCACTATTTTAGTTACTTCCTCTTAAAAGGGAGAAATTCCTTGGCAGACAAGGAGGAAAAATCCTGAAGCAAATAGCGCAGTCTGGAAGTCAGGATATACCATACTGGATCAATATTATACTTGGTGATTGTGTTGTGCAGACTTCTTTCTACTGACCTTCAAACAACTCTAGCAAATTTGTTAATGACACCCTGTGAAAGGAACTCCACACAAAGTAACGGGGCTGTTAAATTTGTAAAGATGGGAGGTCAGGCATCAAAGTGTGGAACATCATGGAAGAGCCTGACCAGGAGCGGGATAGCTTGTGCTGTTTCAGCAGCTAGAAGAACAGAAGTAAACCAGCAATGTCTACCTAAACATAGTCCTTTAGAGGACAAACACATTTTTCCTTTTGGTGTTACTGTTAATACCTTAGGTTATTAGAAGTAAACATTTTTACTGTTCATTGAAGACTTTTTTCATGGTTGTATTTGCAGTAGGTCAGAAAAAATAAACCACAACCTGAACTTCCATTTTTGGCTTTACCTCACTGGCACAAATCCAAATCCAAATACAGAAACATTTCTTTAGTTCTTTTCTGACAAAACAAATGGAAACATTCTTTACTAATCTTAAGTTTAGAAGGTGCTTGAAGTTGCGTATGAGAGAAGTTGTTTGGGCTTTTCAGAAATTCATGTTGTTCTGGCAGCATCCGTACAATATTAAAGGATGTAGAATATTGAAAGTATTTATATTTCATTATATGTCATTTTGACAAAACCAGTTTTGCAGCCACTGACTTTGATTCCCTATTCTCATTGTCAAAAATGGTATCACACTGCAGTAAGATATGCTTAGATATATCCATTTTTTTTACATATCTGGAAAGAAAAATAGCAAACTCATGAAGAAAACAGTCTCTTCTTGTCTAAGGCCTCCTGCTGTTGAACTGAGCAGATGGGTATAAATTTCCTGGAAAAAACAGAACAAGGAGAAATAACTCCGCTGAGTTCAGAATGCCTTGCAGCGATGGCAAGGTATCTGTCTTTCCAGACACTGTGGTAATTCTCAGGGGCTCAGCTAGCAGTCCAAAATGGAAACACAATTAGTACTACCCAGGCTCCTCACCACAGCTTGGAGAAACAAACTGTACAGACATTTTCTAATGACATCGCTAATGACTGCATCACTGGACCTAGTGAAGGCCACCTCATTGTTTTTGAGCAAAGGTTTGACACATTTCTCACCTTCAGTAACAACGGCTACTAATAAATCTTCATGTGTAGCTAGGAATGAAGTGCAGATGACACCACATGTAGAGAATGAAGGAAATTTTGGGGTCACTCCTTGGCTGGGATCAGGGAATGGTATATAGGTGTCCCTTGGAGGATGGAGAAGGCAGGGAAGACCAACTCGGAGGAAGGCCTGCGTTTATCTCCTGCTTTCCACTCATGCCCGTGCGTGGATACACTGGAGGCAGGAGAGGTGGCTCCGATGGCTCTTGCCACGAGCAGCACTGCCAGGTCCCAAGGGAAGGCTGGAGTGGAGCGCTGCAGCCCGGCCCTGCCCCCGCCGCAGGGCACGGCACCCGCTCTGCCGCGAGCATGGGGCAGCACGACTACTGCCAGGACCCTAAAGTCCGCTATTTCGAAATAAGGCCTGTTTAATTCTGAAGAAACATATTCGGAAATGAAAATTCGATCGCACCCGCAAAAAAAACTCGGGATTGACGCCGGCCGCGGCAGACTGCGCCCGAGCCCCAGGGCCTGCCCCCCCTGCCGCTCGCCCAGCCCTGCCCAGCCCTGCGGCCCGCGGGCAGCGAGCTCCCACCGCAGCCGCGCCCGGGCGGGGGCAGGGGCAGGGGCAGGGGCGCTCCGCCCGCCCGGAGGAGCAGCCTGCCTCCCTTCCTCCCGCCCTCCCGTTCCTAGGAGCTGGCTCTCCCCCTGGAGGCCTCCGGCAGCATCGGGCGCGCTGCGCCGCTTACGTAACGCGGGGCCCGGCAGCGCCCCGGGCTGCCCGCGGCGGCCCTGCTCGAGTGCTGACACGGGGCTCGGCCCCACCTCGCAGGGCACACCGAGCATTCCGGCAGCGCTCTGGAAAGCACCCGTGGCAGCTGACATGTGTAGCTCCAACAAACGGGAATGGCTGAGCTCTTTCCGTGTGGTGCTTCGCGGACGTGGGGAACACTGCAGCCAGGCACTGGTGCGTGATCTTCCCTCCCGTGGCTGAAGCGCCGCAGCCCCGTCCCTGCAGCCGGACACTGACACCCTGGGCTGTGCCGGGCCCAGCGCTTGAGGAGCTCCTGCATGTTCATTCTGGAAGATCCTGCGAAAGACGAAGCAGCCCACGCAGCCTCCATAAGTACACGTGTGACTTCTGCAGGCCATCTCTGCCATCCGAGGGATTTGTCAGCGCCCTGGTTGGTGATGGCGAGACCCAGCCTCGACCAGACCTCCCGAAGAGAACAGATCCTCCCGACGAATGGGTTTTAGCACCACCTCCATGGATCTGTCATAGGGACTCTGGGAGGACTGCTGACCCAAGGAATTGTGTAGTCAGGTGGTAAAGCTGAGACTAGGATCAAGCACTGTTTTCCCAGATGGGGTGGGGAGGCAGTGTAGCAAACAAGGGGTCATTCCATGCAGACTGTTACGTGCAAGTACCCCAAAGCACCGCAAATTCAAATACTGCTTGGGCCTCGTGGCATAGCACAACTTCAGTCATAAGGGAGAAACAGCCTGTCAGCCCCTTGCTCCTCTCACCACGGCAATAGCAGCTTATCCAGCCCCGTGCATCCTATCCTTACAGCTTTGATCTGCTCTCAGCAGTGGAAGGAGGCTGGGGAGAAGCTGTGGCAGGAGCTGTGAGGGTATAACACAGGCTGCAGTGCTACGAGGCAGCCCACGCGTCTTCGCGACACCTCCGGCGCGCCGAGCCGCAGCCCGCGGCAGCTGCCTGTGCTCAGCAGCCCTGCACGGGCTGAGCGCCGCGGGTGCTGCGGGCGGGCCGCTTCCCCCTCACCACCGTGCGCGTATTAATTGCCCTCTTTGATGGCGGTGACGATTGCTGTCGTGCTTGCGGTGCTGCAAACCAAACACCCGGCTGACAAAGTCTCTGAAAAAAACCCAAAGGCGTATCTTTGAAGTGTTGTGCTCAAGGCGATTTGTGTGGAGCTTTCTAGCTCTTTCTAGAACCTAAAAGGGGGAGGAAAAAAAAAGCAAAGAATCATTGCACGTCCGCTGTCCAGCCTCCAGCATAGAAATAAACCCAACAGCGTGGCTTGCCTGACAAGCTGTGAAGACTCAGATAATCCTGTCCAGCTTATTCTCCACTCAGGGGCAATTTGTTCCTTTTAAACCCCTAACAGCATTTTGCCAAAGCTGCCATCAGGGAAATTGTGACATGAGCTGTGCAAATATTTACTCAGCCATCCATTCCCACGCTGCTTCCCGAAGAGGTTATTGTTCCCCCCACTCCCCTGACGGCTCGAAGCACAGCCATGAGTTAATTTGGCGACCGCTATTAACATTAACACTCAGGTTTTAGAGAACGCGTTTGTTTCCAAAGCGTTTCCCTTAACAGGGAGCCCCCGGCGCCTGCACGCATGCTCTAGTCCGCCACCACCAAAATACCCAAAATCAGGCTCATTACTCGTGGGTGCAGTCAACGACTGTGCCAGTCTGAAAAACTAAAACAAGACTCTCAGGCCCCAGCGAGGATCGAACTCGCGACCCCTGGTTTACAAGACCAGTGCTCTAACCACTGAGCTATGGAGCCGCCGCTTAAAGTAGGTGCCGGCAGTTTCTAACGACCGGTCCCGGCCCTCCCCGCCGCCCCCTGCCGGGCGCTCNCGCGGCCCGCCGGCAGCCGCTCCTGGCCCGCCGAGAAACCGCCGGAACTCGCCGGGAGCCCGCCCTGTCTGTCCCCTCGCCACGCGGGAGCCCGCCCCGCTCCTCGCCCGCCAGCGCCAGGGTGCCGCTCCCGGCGCTCCCAGGCAGCCGCCGCTGCGGGTGCGTGGGAGATCCCGGGCCGCAGGAGGGTCCCTGGGCCCTCTGCAATAGCAGGACATAAAGCTGCTGGATTGAGCACGTCCGGCCGAGCCAGCAAAGGCACCGGAGGAGAAATACGGGGTGGCCGAATGTCTGACATACAGCCTGATTTGTACCGGCTAGGAGTAAAAAAACCCTGTGGTAACAAAGGGTGTTTTTTTCTGCAGAGGTTGGGTGTCTTGGGAAGTTTGAGCAAGGCTGCTGCAGGGCAGAGGTGCTGCCTAGGGCCTCTGAGCATCACTTGTTGGGTGACCCACTGCGGTGCTGAGCATGGACCTTAGGGAAGGTTTCTAGGTTGTTCTCTCACGCGGTGCGTGCAGATCAGCTTTAACAGAGGTTATGGAGCTCAGAAGCTTCAGCGAACAGCTAAAAGGTGGAAGGCAGCCATGCTGTTGGACCCATCTAAGTGTACTGCTCGTGTCCAGTGCTGGTGCTGGGTATCATCACTGCTAACGGCACACTTTAGCCAGAGGTCTATGATCACTTATGTATGGCCTGGACATTTTTTTAAAACTTCATGGCAGATAAAATTCTTGCAGATAAAATTATTGCAGTCATATGCCTTTCAGAAAGCTATATTCAGGGCCCTGTCTTGATTCTGTACTATTATCTCTAAGAATTCAGACTTGGATCAGTGGATGGGAAAGAAATGCAATGGGAGAGCTTGTAAACCTGGCTTGGCTTAGCAAAATCTTGAAAAAAAGAATGTTACACTGTGGAAATAAACCTCAAAGTCCACAGCAGCATCAGGGTCTGCATTTTCTTGGGCACTAGATGTGTAAATATGTGATTTCTTGCCCAAAGGTTTTTCCTTCAAAGTATCTTCTCACATTAACCTCCTGATAGTTTTTAATAAATGACATCAGTGAAACTTGAAATAAACACTGAGAAATTATTGCTGACTCATAAAACAAAGCACCATGCGGCAGCTGGATAGTAGATATAGTCAACAAAACAGCAGGGGGCAGGTCCATTTTCTCCATTGAATGATATATGCATGTGTATTTGAATTATTGTGAAAATATTCAGTGAAGATTAAGTGTTTAAATCCACTAAGCACTTCATCTAAATTCTCTACTAACTCTGGAAATAACAAGAAAGTCCAAGTTGTGTTTTAGTCATCATGACAAAGATATTAGTGTTAAAATTACAGATGTATGTATTAATGACGCATTATTTGCTGTGTTAATTTAGGGACATGTCTCCTCTGAGATATGCTTGATACTAAGCCAGGCTGCAGACTTTTCAGTCTTCAACACTGTGACTTTACTGCTTTTCTAGATGGTATGTGTGTGTCTCGTCTGCACATGTAATGCAGTGGAAGTTTAAGAGCACTACATTGTAGAAAACTAAAGGTCTGCAGAATGTTTGCTAGTAAGATAACATTGTCATGATTAGTTGTCACACCCTGGAAAAAGAGAAAAATGCCATTACCTTGCAAAAGACCATGCAGTTTTTTCCCCTGTGCCGTGCTCAGCCTGAGTTACCACATGCCCATCTATGAACTTGGAAAGTCAGTGACATCCCTGCTGGAGATTATCATGCAAGTGCTTCAATACACAAGAAGTCCAGAACATACTTAAATGTTATTTTAAAAAAGCCCCAAACACCCAAAAAGCCCAAAACCAAACAAAAAATATCCTTTATGAAAGCTTGTTGCATGTTACCATGCTGTTCTTTTAAATGTCTGTTGTGGTGTTCTGCTACCTCACATCACTGCTAAGGCAGAACAGCCAGAAAAGATTTCAGAAAGGTTTTTTAAGTCCTTATGGGGATGGACCTTTCACCACTAGGGCCAGAGCTGCCAGACATTCCAGCTATAGTACACAGGGACCCTCTTTGAACAAGAACATTTGTACTGGGTTTATTATTTAAAACCCTTGCACCCTTAAGGCACACAGGCCTCAAGAACTAATGGGCATTCCATTCATTATTAGTTAACCTGGGAAAAGCAGACTACTGTGCACTGAAAAAAAGCAATACAGAACACATCTCCTTTAGGAGCCGAGACTAAGAAGGACAGGATTGTACAAAACTTGTGCGAGAGCTGTCAGCACAGCTGAGGCGGGTGGCACTTACCTTCTCACTTCATCAAGGACCGACTCCTGGAGTCAAAGATGTTCACCTTCCCTCGAACACCAGAAGAAATGCACCAGTTGAGATACTGAGGAGAAAAAAACTGAGAGTGGCAGCATGTACCAATGGGAGGAATAGATTGTTTTCTGTATTCTTCAGAAGGAGCATTATCAAAAAAACCCACAATGATAATAAAAACTAAATTCTTACTCCTCTTACAATTATCTTAAATGACTGAATGTAAAACTTGAAATATTGCCTTTTTGTCTCTGTTATTGTTTTTTTCTAGGCTCATTTACAGCAATGAAACAAGATTGACTGGTTTTCATTTGGTCTTGGAAGACAGGCACCAAAACCCCATAGCAGTAATACTGAAGCTTGATCAAATAGTTATTTAGTCCAAAATGAGTGGCAAGGTCAGAGGTGTCTGAATTCAAGAAAAGAGAGTGGACCCAGCTCTCAAAGTGGAAGCAGTTGTGCTTTAAAATTTTCATGCACTGGCACCTTGTTGCTATGTTCATATCACTTTAGGGAATGTACAGATCATCTCTAAAACTCCTTCTAATTAATATGGAAATAAGAATCAACAAATAAACCGATAAATCATTTACATTTGTACCAGTACTCTTCTATTCCTCTACACTGCTATGTTTTATCTCTCCGCCCCATTTTTCCAGCACATTTTCAGAGCCAAACCAATATCTCCTTGGCAGAATTTCTTTAAACACATATTTTTATTTCACCTCAATATCACTAAGTAGCTCATCTTTTTATAACTGAAGGCGATTCTTTGCATATGAAGTCTAAAAATGCTGTCTAATACCAGAATCTGTTATTGCAGTAATCACTCCCTCACTAAGTCTGTACATCAGTGCCTGAACTGGGAAGCCCTCCCTTTCTTCAGTGCATTAGTATTGACAAAGCTAGTCCTTCAAATACATTTTTAATAACCTTTTTATATGGTGCAATATCACTTAAAGTTCACTGCATTTATTTTTGTCAGTTCAGAATGATGGGATTTTATATGAAAGGATTGAAAAGATTTTTCTGTTAGCGCTCTTCATTTTAAAGGCTCCAAAGCATTAATTCTGTGAACGTTAATATTTTGGCCTGATACATAATCTGCCTCTGCACATATTGCAGCTGGACTAATGGGAGAAACCAGAAAAGTAGCTTTGTGGATCAGGAGTACTGCCAAATTGCAGGGATCTCCTCTATGGTGGATGATTTCCATTTCTTTTTTGATTTTTTTTAATGTCAGTGTACCAGAACAGTGGCACAGGCTGCCTTTCATGTTATCGGAGACATCAAAGGGAGGTGCCGAGGACCTGTCTCTTTTCTGTTTTCCACCTTTTTCAGGCACTGACACTCCCGCCTAATGAGTCCAACGTGCTGCAAAAATAGCATCCCTGCGCGTGAGCGGCGTGCTAGCCCTTACTGTGTTGGAGGTGCCAGCTCTTGGAAGCTTTGAGCCTGAGTCTAGTCACATCTCACCACACGGCACACACGCCCGTGCCGTGGAGCACGGACTGCTCCTGCTCCTGAGCTCACCATGGCTTGGGCTGGGAGCTACAGCACGAGCCTGTGCGTGGAGGCAGCCGTGCCTGATGGTGCATTCCCCCAGTACATTGCACCCAGCTGCCTCTTGCCTGCAGAAGTGACGTGCAGAAGCAGAAGGTTCCTGCTGGAGCCCTGCTGCAGGTGTCTGACCAGTAAGTTTCCTGGCACAAATCCAAAGGGATGCGTTTGCGGGATCAGCATGTGAGGCTCCTGAGATCTGCCCCAACCAGTTGCCTACGTTCCCAAAGCAAGGGAAGAACCAGCATTTAAGTGGTAAGTTGGGTGGTTGTATCTCTGTGTGCACTTGCTGGGGCTGGCACTGAGTGGGAATCTTCCTGGCAATTGGAACAGGTGAGCCAAAGAATACATTGGTCTGCCCTGCACACTGCTTACGGATTTGATCCCTTGGTCGGGGGTGAGGTCCTTGGAAGAGGACATGCCTCTTCTGAAGTGAACCACCAGAGGATTTTGGCATCATCCAGTATCTTTCAAGAACATGAAATTCGTTTTCCAGCTGTCACTCACAATTAAGCTATTTATTCATGCAGGGGGTAAAATTTAGTTCTCTTACATTACACAGCTAAAAAGTTCACTCTGCAAATCTGTTTTCTGAGGAAAGAAGGAATTTCCCGAGAGCAGACCAAGACTGCTTTCCTCAAAAAGGGACTGCAGCAGTCTCTTTGCTTCTCATTGAAATAAAAAAAAAAAATCATTTGCATTTCCCTATATGTAATTTTTTCTGTATTCACTTCCATTATTCGTTTATCTTTCCATTAGAGGGGTAGGGCAGGAGGAAGGCTCACCAGAGTGCTGTTATGTGTATGAAGTAATACTGTAGCAAATGAAAACACCAAAGCAAACTTCTTTTTTTTTTTAATAGGCAAGCTGATAGGAAATGAGTTTCCTATGGGACAGAGCCAGGGGGAGTGGAGTTCATATAAGATTTTCCACACCATTTCATAGGTATCCAGTTAAGAACAGGCATCAAGCTACAGCAAGGGTCACCAGGTAATTTTCCCTGACACAGAGTGCATGCTTCCCATTCCATTAAACCATGTCAAGGTAATGCAGTGAATATTACACTGACTTGCCAAACTGTATTAACTGCAGTGCTTTCTCTCCCAGACTTTAAGGTGATGCCTCTTGGAATAATAGCTGCATAAGGCTTTTGGGAAACCTGACCAAGTATTTGCATCTTTGCAAAGGCTTGGATCCTTCAGCCTTCTTGAAGCAGGAAATATGAACAATATTCATACACACCTTAATATTCATATAAAATATCATATTAGATACTCAAAAGGGACAAAAAGAGGTTATTAAATGAAATTTAGGATCTCACCAACAACAGAGTAGGACTAGTTTTTCCTGAAAATGAAAAAACATCCAAATCTTGAGTATGATCTCAGACAATCCTGGGTGTACAATCAATGCAGGGATCCATCTCATATATAACTTTAATTTTACACAGTGTTGTAAGAAGTAGAAACAACTCACTCTGCCTTTCCTATGTAAACAACATCGGGCATTACTGGAAGACTGGGAAAGTATGACAATTGCTTTGAGAGCCCCGAGAACAAAGGCTCATTTCAGTTTATATGGAATTTCAATGTAGCCAGTGTATTTCATGGCAAGCCATTGTCATAGCTACAAATTCCTCAGTTATTTTCACTATTTGGAGCAGGAGAATTATCACATCTTCCATTCCTTCGTTTGATTTCAGCTGAATCCCTGGAAAGCTGTGCATCACACTTCTCTACCTTCATTTTATGTTGACATCCTCCTGTGAAAAATGACAGGTGTGATGGGCAGATTTTGCTGGCTTGCACAAGACTCCTTTTTATATGTAATAAAAGTTCTTCTTGATTCCTATCTGCACTGCTTTTATGTGGCTTATTTAGAGTCCTGGGGCTATTCTAGTTGAAACCTAGGAGCTCTATATCCCAGTAACAGACTCTGTACCAATACCACCATATTCTCCTGCTAAAACATCTCAGTTTTAAGTGGGAAAAGAATTCAAGGGTTCACTTGGGCCAATTGTTGAAACTTCAAGCAGTCTTCTGCTCCTGCTTGCTTACTGTCAATAGCAGCATCTACTGCATCACCAGCAGCATTAAAACTGCAGTATCTCCTGCACCAGCTCACTTCAGACAAGCTGTGAGAGTGACAACTTCATCTTCTCCAAGTCGAGCTGCATCTGAACCTCAGCCTGACACTTAGCATTTCTGCATCCTGTGACCAGGAACCCCAGTCCTGAGCCACTGCAAGAATTAGGGGCCAGAACCAAACAGTAAAACCACAGCCCAGCCTCAGTGAAATCTGCAGAAAGAAATATTTTTTCTTTCTGTTCTTAGAAATGAGACACATGGTACCAGCATTTTCTTAATTACGAGGAGTTTGTGAACTGCAGTAGTTTTCTAGCTGGAATTTTGTTCAGCAAGAGTCACAGTAGTGGGTATCTAGTAAAGATAGTGAAAAAGAAAGGCTCCAACAAGTGTTGATTGATATGGAAGGATTTGGGCTTTTAATTAAAAAAAGGGAAAGGCATCCACAAGGATCTAGTCCAGCTTCTAAAGCAGATCGATTTAATTTTCAAAATATGGGTGGAGAGTTGCTTTTAAAATTGACACCTGCACATGCCAGTATAATTTTCTTTTTGTTAATGTACATTTTAAAGCACGTTCTAATTATACCATTTGCCTGGTTTATATCACAGTGGTACTACTGAGCCTTGAAATGTAATTCTTTGGGGAGCCTTAGTAGTGATATGCTGGCTCTTTTTATATATTGCATTATTAATATTATTTATTTACACAAATGACACAAAGAACTCTTCATTAATATCACGACGACTCCATTCTCTGAAAGAAAAGAATACCTGACAAAAGTCATCATCACAGCTCCTGGCAGTATCTTGGTTGTGACTTACTGAGGACTATTCTGTCAAAAAGCCAAGTTTCTTTTCTTTGAAAGAAAGCCCAAAGAATTAATTTAAAATTACAGAATAAAGTGGCTTGGAGGAGCTAACAAGCATAGTACAGTAAAAAAAATCAGTCTGTTTTTAATATAGTAAATACCACTGGCTGAAACTTATATTTTAGAATACATTTATTGTAAGAAACTATTTAGATAATGAAAGTAAATCTAAAAATCTAATTTAATTTTCATCATTTATGCAGTTTGTTTGTTTTTTACATTTAATTCTGCTTGGATAATGAAAACAGACTACTTTTCATCCTTGGCAGTATCATATTTCTAGTTGTCAGACACTTGCCAAGGCTGCAGTGATTTGGTTTCAGACATGTCAGGGGAAATGGTTAAATGGTGTTTTCAGGGAAGGGGTGAGCAGGGGAATTCTTGAAAATATGTGTATGTAGTTTGGTCAGATCAGAGCCTGCCCACTCGAGTGACAGCAAACAGCACAGATCAGGCAATGCTGCAGGGGTCTGGGTCACAGAGTGAATCTTCAAAACTCATTGCAAGTCCCACCAGAAAGTGTTCCCGTAAACCATTCTCTTCCACGCTCACAGCCAGGAGCCAGCACTTGGGTTTGGTTGGGTTCCAGGAGCACCTGGGCTTTGCTCATACCTGTGACAATTTGGGCAGTAGTTCTTGGAGAACAGTTAAGTGCCTGCCTCTCATTTTCACAGTTTCTGTTACCTGGAGTAAAGTCCAGATCCAAAGAAATTTGTCCTTCAGTGAAACACAGCTTACAAGCGTTATCTCACAAATGGGCTGATGCTGGATGCAAGATTCCTGAGTCTCAGGAAGGTCTGGATTTGAATTCTCTGGTTTTGGTACAATCTCATTTTTGAACTGTAAATCCCTGATCTCTTCCAGTGAGATAAAAATGCAACTCAGTAGAACTCATTTTCAGGTCCTACAGTTGTTGAGGTCAGGGACATGAGGGATTACACCTAAGATGATCTTTGAGTTTATGATTCTTTCCCTTGAAGTTGCTTAGGATTGTAACAGGGGGATTTTATTACGGTTTAATATTAAACATCCTCATTTAGCTAACACGATTAGAAGAACCTGATTTCTTGCAAATTCTTATACACTAGGGGGTGCAAACATCCTTTTAATGAGTCCAGAAATAAACGGTCTCATCAATACCAGCAAAGGAAGTGCCTGGTTCTGTACTAAAGCTTGTGTGGAAAATATCTAATGTTTTAAGTCACATTTGGCTCAGACAAATGAATAAATAAAAGCACTGCTTTCAGCAACAGCTTTTTAATGTTTTCTAGATTTATATATGGAACAGAGAAGATGCTAACGTAGGAGTTACATAACAGGAGAATTCAGATCCAGCCTACTTTGCATGCCATTGCCGGCAGCTTTCTCATGTCCTGTGGTGACTCAGACACTGCCGTAAGCTTCACAGAGGGATGGTCTCAACTTTTTACCCCACATTTTCATATCATTACGTGACAAGTTAGTTTTCTGGCTCAGGCACTGGCTGAAGTCTGTCTTTCAAAGCACTTATTCTTCTGTTGTTACACCAAGATCTGTCTCTTGCAAGTCATGGTGTGAGGCACAGTGGGCTGAGCAAGGCAGCATTTCACCTGCGTGGAACAAAGTGCTGATTTTCTCAGCTTGTGCCAACAGAGCATTTAAGCTTTCACTTAACAGGGAATAGTGGTGGTTCTGATGAATGTGATGGGATTGCTGACATGCCTAAGTGTTAATCATATGTTTATGCACCAGTAAAAGTGACGGAGCAGTGTTGAGTACCAGTACAGATTTCCAGCTCCGGCATCAGTCAGTCTTCAGTCCCTCTGCTTATGCATCCTTACTTACTCATGCATCTTTATATTCACATAGGGAACAGAGCATCTGAAGAGGTGTCATCCTCTCATAATAATGCATTCTCCTTTTAGGTCACAGAAATAATTCTGCAGCTACAAAGCAATGCTTATGAATGCAGGAGCCTCTTGTGCAACATTTCTTCCTTTGCATTTATTCATTTGCCCATTCCTTATCTCAATAAGGCATGATCAGAGCCCCCAAAGTCCCTTCTCCTAAATGATGTACAGAAATTACTAAAATCTGAACTCATAAATTAAGCTTGCAAAAAAATCCCATGGTTTTATGCACATCTGTTTTGCCTAGATTCTGTTTTTCTAAATGTATAGGGGGTTTGCAGATGCCATTGCATCTCAGATCCAAATGCCATCTTGTGATTGATAGAACTCCATCTAAATACCTCAAACTCTGCCTTGCCACTTGATACCATTCACCCCACCAGCTTTTATTTCTGCAGAGCTTTTCATATTACCTTATTTTTCCTGTGTTACCTTCATCACTGCATCAAAACCAAACACAAGGATTAAAGCAGGTCAATGCATTATGGTTAAATATTTTTTTCTAAGGGAGAGCAGACTATTCCAAACACCATTAAGACAGAATCCTGATTGAATCTGGTGCAGCCAGATTAAATGCATGTTAATAGAGAAGGACAATTATTGTTGACTTCCTAATGCAAACAAGAACTTCAGACACTGATTTCTATCAGCCCATTAGAGCTGGCTGAATTCTACACACTGTTTTAACAGTTGCTTAGCAATGGCAAATAAGCTGTTCTGTCTCTTATCACTAGAGGTATAGTTAGAACAATACCTATTATTGAACCGAATAGGTATGAAATTAGTTTATACTGTTCCTCTTTTTGAGATGGCACTTGGCAGCAAAGTGAATTGTTTAGGCTGCAGGCAGAAGCAGCAATTTTTTTCCTGGAGCTAAAATGGAGATAAAATGAAACTGAGGCTTTGCTGTGGCTGTTTATCTGAAAGCATCATCAAAAAAACCTTGCTTGTGTATGTTTGTGTGTGCAGGAAGGAAGAGGTTTTCCTTCAGATATCTTCTCTGAGTGAATTCCCAAGGTTGTGACAACACTGATGACTAGAGCCTATTGAAAAAGCAAATACAGCAATACCACACTGCAATATAACTTCCTCCCTCCTTGCTCCATGGGCATCTCTGATGAAGTACCTCAGCTCAGATCTGGGGAAGCAAACTGGAGGTAAAGCTACCAAAGCCAAGATCCAGAAGGACACTTTAAGCTCTTGTCATTTACTGTCGCAACTCCTGTCTTTTAAGTGTGCACCTTCCCCAGTGGAGTCCCTGCAGCTGCAGAATTTAACATCTGCAGCAACACTCACACCTTGCGCGCAGGGCTCGTGGTCACCACAATAGGGAAGGCTTAGCAGAGCAGTATGGTTCAGCTCTGCCGCTGCAAGGTCTTAATTATGTCTTTCTAGTTAGGATTTATACTCACAGCTCCTGCCTCCCACAGGAATACCCCAATAGCATGGCTGTAGTCTACTTTGGCATGGATGCTTTACAAGACCAACTCTTAGATAAGGGCTGCACGCCCAAGCAAAAATTTCCAATTTTAGGCCAGCTTGTCATCCTCCAAGTCTGACGCAATGAGGTATGAATTATTTTAAGTGCTTGAGTAATTTCAACAGAAAAATTGAAGAATGCTTCTGGCTTTGCAATAGACTTGTTTTGTAGCTGGTGCTTTGGGGCAGCAAAAGATTTGGGTTTGAATATCTCCATCTGAGGAAATAATTTAACTTTTGGATTCCCTGACAAAAACAACCACTAAGCTACTGCAGAGATAATACACCACTGCTTACTCTTTCTCCAGCTACATTTCATAGAAAACAGCAGCAGCTGCTGTTGGAACCCACGCAGCGGGTCCCTACAGTGGTTCTCAGGTCACTTTCCAGGTTTAACCAGGACACGCTAACAAAGGAATCCTTGTTTCTGAAACCTGAGTGTAACACAGTGTAAACCCAGTGTTTGTGATCTTCTGTACCCAGCTTCTGAAGCTTCTGAGGACTGAAGCACTTCTGTGCACCAGCAGAGGTAGGAATTAGGTCCCTTTGAGATGCCATGCATAGGGTGGAGCAGCACACTTTGGGCTCCTGGCACTCCACTGGCAGCACTGCAAAGAGACCAAAGGCAAAGGGACTCTCAGATTGTTGGCTGCACATGTACACAGGGTGACAGGGCACATACCAGCTGAATTTAAAGAGCAGCTGAGTATGGGTTTTGAATCACAGAATGGTTGAAGTTTGGAGCAGCTTCTGAAATCATCTAGTCCAACCCCTCTGCTCAAGCAAGGTCGTCTGGAACTAGTTGCCCAGAACTGTGTCCACATGGGTTTCAAAGATCTCCATAAATGGAGTCTCATAACCTCTCTGGGCAACATTTGCCACTGTTTGACCATCCTCACCAAAAAAAAAAAAAAGTCCTGTGTTCAGTTTGAGTTTGATGTGGCTTAACTTGTGCCCATGGTCTCCTGTTCTGTCACTGAGCACTACTGAGAAGAGTCTGGATCCCTTGTCTTCATTCCTTTCCATCAGGTGTTTATAGGCACTGGTAAGATCACAGAATCACAGAATGGGTCAGGTTGGAAGGGACCAGTGGGTCATCTGGTCCAACCTCCCTGCTCAAGCAGGGTCACCCTAGAGCACGTGGCACAGGATTGTTTCCAAATGGATTCCTCCTGAGCCTTGTGTCTCTCCTAACAGTTCTAGCTGTCCCAGCCTCCCTTCATAAGGAAGGTGCTCCAGTCCCTGAATCATCTTCATGGCCCTTGTCTGGACTCATGGTAAGTCTGTGTCTGTCATGTAGGGGGAGCCCAGAACTGGACACAATTCTGAACGCATCATGCAGGCAACTCTAGTTCCTCTCCAGATCTGAGTCTTGACACTCATTTACTTTTCCAGTCCTCAGTCCCTTGGTACAGCTTCCAGCAAGTGTGAAAAGTGCAGCTTTTGCACACCTTTCCATCAGAAGTAGGTGTGAAGCTATCAAGTTTGTTATGCCAACAAGCATTCACAATCTGAGAATGATTTAGGGATTTCTGCAATGCCAGTCAATCTCATGTTCTGTGAAAGGAACTTTGTTACCAACCTCACTGCCTTCTGGAAGGTGCCAAATGCTCCCCATTTTATTAATAATCCATGTAAATTTCCAGTGTACTTCATGGAAAAAAAACCCATATTCATTTCTTGCTTGAGCTACTGGGTTCTTATAATGCCTACAGTATTAATCAGTCATTTACACTGATTCAAATTAGCCCAGTTAATATTTTTACTAATAATTTGATTGCTATAACCAGACACAGCAAGAGCAGTTTAACCTGAGCTTAAAGCTGGAGTCAGAGATGAAAGGTTTGATCACTCATTCATACCTGAATCCCTGCCCTGCAGCTAAATAACTACTTTTGGATAACTAAATGAAAAAACTAAATTCTCGAGTAGAAATATAAAATGGAGTGGAACTGCACAACCTGCAGCTGGAAAAATGCTGAGAACAGAAATGATCAGGAGAACAGTCACCAAAGTATTTTTAACAAAATGTTATGGCATTGTAGGTGAACAAGATTTTCCCAATCACATTTAAATCAGTAATAAATCTTTTTACTGGTTTGTTTGTTTGGGGGGTTTTTGATAGTTTTTTTGTTTTAAAATAATGCCACTGCAGGAATCTCAAAGTACCACAGAATTTGCCATGGTGCATTGCAGAAGCCAGGTGGAGCTAGCCCAGGTTTGAGCCTGGTTATAAATATAATTTAAAAAAAAAAAAAAAAAGCCAGTGCCAGAAGTCTCATATTCATGAGAAAGTCTATGAGAACAAATCTCTGGAACAAGATAAAAAGACATCACATTTTGGGTTCAGGTGTGCACAAGGCTGTAAGTTATAGTCCTCTGGTTCGAGCATCATGACTGCAGCATACAGAGACGCCTGGGCAGACACAGTCCTTGGCACACAGTAGCTACAGGCTACACATTGGAAATACTGAAATGGCTGAACTGGTATGGGAACCCTGTAGCAAGCCATCATTTGTGATTGCCTCAAAACAGCTCTCAGAAAGGCCAGGCGGAGTCTGGCTGGTGTGAAAGGGCTGCAGAGATCCGAGTTTTGTCTCATGGGGAAGCCTGTGTGTGCCATAACATGAGGTGTGGGCTTCCCAGTGGTGAAGAGTGATGGGGCAGATGGTCTTTGTGATGGATTCAATAAAGAGACAATATTTCAGGATGTATGAACGTGACCATAACTAAACACTGGGGCTTTGACCCATCACATAATCTTGCTTGTGAATAGTGCCAGGTCTCCCACCTAAGGCTACAAATGAATCTGTCCCTAAATGCCAACAGATGCTTCAACTCCACCTCTCGCCTTCTGTTGTGAAAAATCTTCACCAGAACTGTAATCTCACTAATACTCACTCTTGAGGCTTGCAAACTAGATTATGGCTTTAAAACACGAGGTTTCCTGGTAGCTCTCTCAAATCCTACACCATCTCTCTTGTTGTCTCACATCCCTGAAGAGATTAACAGCATTTCCAAGGTTTCAAATATGGATATTTCTTTCCAGAGCTGTCTGCTTTGTCTAGCATGAGCAATGCTGTTTTCATTTAAATAGCTCTACCCACATCACTCCATTTTTAAAGCCATGACAATTGTTGTCATACCACAACCATCTAATGGCAGGAGCTGGAGTTCTGGGCCTAATAGCTGTCATCTGCTGCCACCCAACTGAAAATTTCAACAAGGTCCCCTCACTTACAGCAGCCAAGTTTCTGGCACATGGAAATTGTGTGTCTCAGATCCAGTGTAGAATCCTATTCACATATACTCAATATAGGGAATAGAATTTAAAACCAAACCAAACCAAAAAAACCCAGCATGGAATCCTGCCCAAGCTGAAGTCAATTTTGCACTCCATTTACCTGGACTGGGGTTTCACCCTGAGGATTTTGCTGCCTACTGTCACCTCTAAAATTGTCTGCTAATGTTTCACATTTTATAATAGCTTTTTATTAATTTTTTAAATATTATCTTGTTTCATTAGCCTTAAACAAAAATTTCTGAAGGAGGAGGAGGGTTTTCATCACTCATCAGCACAGAGTGAATAGAAATCTCACATAAATTTCAACAGAGAATTAACTGCAAGGGTTTGCAATATTTTTGCCATGGTGTAGCTGTAGCCTGCAATTTGGTCCTCTGCTTTCTCATCTCCTGCATTATGCTACCATTGGCTGCTGGAATTTGAGGTTAAATAAAAAACCCCAAAACAGGAGAAAAAGCTGTCTATATGCAAACTACTGTCATTCCGCTAACAGATCTTTTTCTCCTTTAATGTGTTATGTATAGTGTGCTCAGGTGTTAATTAAAACAGCAGCATGAGCTTCCAGTAAGTTTTATGGGGATTTTTTTAAAAGATGAGGTTGTCTTGTCGCATCTATTCTGCTGTTACCATGCACTGTTAGCAGGAAGGGTTTTTTCCTTACCTCATTGCAAGAGAAATATTACATACAACTTTGGAGTTTAAGTTCTTATCAGAAAGCAAAAATCAATACCAAAATTTCTTAACAACTAAGCACCATATATACACCATACAAGCTATACAAGCTGTAATACTGTTTCCCATGCTCTGATATCTAAGCTTGGCCTTATCCAACTTCCCCATCAATCACTGCACACTACTCTTTGGTATCATGTCATCATATATATTTCCATAATCATTAATCATGTTACCCAATAAATCCTTGGGCAATTTTTTAAGCTGCTCTCTTAACAGCTGTCCACTTCACATATTGCCACCTTGGCTGCTCATTTACCAGCATGCCTTTGATCTGAGAACTGTTCAATCAGATCAATAACATGCAAGGAAAATGCAAATGATTTGAAACAAGAGAAATTCTTTCATGTGGAATGTTCACATTTGAAACAAGCCTTTCAACTCTGCAGCTGAAGCTCTTCTCTATAGTGATAAAGTTCTTTATAATGATTTAACAAATTACAGCTAGGTAATGGCAAAGCATATTGCATTTAGCCGCAGAGCAAGTGGTAGGTGTGAGGAGGAGCTGGGAGCTCCCAGCCACACATGCACTGGCAAGCCCTCCTCCTTCCCAGTAACCCAGGAGATGAGATGCCAGACTATTCCCTGTGGGAGACAGATGAAGTGAGAGACAAAGGCCATTTACACGTTCAGGTCTGTGGGAAACTGCCTTGTTTATCTCTGTGCCTTTCCAGTGGTCTCAGACCTGCCTTCCCCATCCCTTTGCGGCTTCTGCTCCTCCCGCATACTCTTTCCCATCAAGCTCTCCTGCTCCCTCTCCCACCCTTTCCAGCTCTCCTGTGCATTGTTATCATGGGGCTACGGAGTTTGGGGGATCATTTTTGTTCGTGAGGCTTTGAGGATAGGTTTTCTCACGTGTGAGAAGACCTCTTTGGCTTCAGGCAGATGTACAGCTCCCATCTGTCTGTCAAGAAGATTCATGAAGAACAGGCAAGATTACTAAGTACAGTTTACTATCTGCAATGACTAAATGCCAAATGCAGATATAAACTGTAGTGCACTTGGAAAGCTGATTAATTAAAAAACCCTAACGCCACCAACAAATGCTCAAGTTTCAAATGTTTCTTTATCAGCATCATCTGACTCTTCCTAGACTGAGAGCAGATTATCATGAAGTAATTTTCAGCCTTCTCTAGTGAAGCTTTCTTAAGCATTTTATTATTTTGAAACAAATCTTTTTCTGCAGCCCTGTTTTCAAATGGTACACACTCTTAGTTGCAACTTAGCATAGTGGTGTATAAATTTCCCCTCTAAAGAAGACAAAAAGAGAGGAAGAAAAAGCGATATACATCTTTAGGAATTATTATATTCCATGCTTTGTGTGTTGTAGTGAGGGCTGTGTGATAAATGCCGCCAAATGGCTGTGTAGTTCATCATTTTACCACAAACCTGCACTGCTCCCATTCCTACTGCAGTCCCACCTCCGGGCCCCCAGTGGGGCAGCCCCCTGTGCTAAACGCTGTACGCATCTATTGGGTGACAGGCCATTCTTCAAAGACCTTATGAGCTACAGAAAAGAGATTCCTACTGATCAGAGAGGTCCCCTTTCTTCAAACAAGTGAACAGCACATTTTGTTTCCATGACACTTGTAGCCACAGTGCATTGGTTTGGCACGGCCTGGTTTTGGGTAGCAGGGGGGGCGCAGAGATGGCTCCTGTGAGAAGGTGCTGGAAGCTTCCCACCATGTTCAGCAGAGCCAATGGCTGATGGCTCTGAAGATGGACATGCTGCTGGCCAGAGCTGGGCCAGTGAGAGAGGCTAGTAACGCCTCTGTGATGACATATTAAGAAGAAAATCAAAACACAGTCACGGGCTTTTTTGCTTCTAGCCAGAGAAGAGGAGGAAGTGAGAACATGTGAGGGAAACAACCTGGTGACACCAAGATCAGTGGAGAAGGAGGGGGAGGAGGTGCTCCAGGTGCCGGAGCCGAGATTCTTCTGCAGGCTGTGGTGCAGCCCATGGTGAAGCAGCTGTGCCCCTGCAGCCCATGGGGAAAGCAGAGATCCACCCACAGCCCGTGGGGGAGGTGCCCACACTGGAGCGGGTGG